>CM019064.1:15731076-15897471 GCA_009667805.1 Leptobrachium leishanense
TGACGCTGTATTGGGTGTAGGAAACTCCTCCTATTTCACCAGTGAGTCTGCTAGATCAGCGGCTGGGAGGGGAGCAAGGGGTTACTCCTCACTTCCTGACCACTATCAATAAAATGGTCAGGATGAGCAGAGCGTCCCTTTAAATGTGCTTCTACATCCTATACTGTCCAGTTGGCCAGCGGGCTTGTATGCAGGGGAGTCTGTGAGTAGGGATGAGCCGAACACCCCCGAGTTCGGTTCGCATTCGAACTCGAACTTTTCAAAAGTTCAAATTAGAACTCGAACACGAACTCAATACAAGCCAATGGGACTCAAAATTCAGTTTTTAGAGTGCCCTCCAAGAGGGCATATATGCTACATATTTGCCATAAAAGGTGTATGGGGGTCCGGGTAGTGCCCTGGGGGACAGGAAACAAGGACAAAAAGTTTTAAAAAAAAGTTTTTAAAGGAACAGTGAGTTTTCCATGAAATAAGGGTTAAAAAAAATAAAAAAAAATTCCTTCAAATATCGTGCCTAGGAGATCCCCATAACCTGCCCGTGAAGTGGCGGATTTCTAGGATGTATTATAGAAACATTTAAAAACAATGTCCGGGTCCAGGTAGTGCCCTGGGGGACAGGAAACAAGGACAAAAAGTTTTAAAAAAAAGACGTTTTTAACCCCTTCACTGCTGACGACGTGTGGGACACGTCCTCAGTTACTCCTGCTGTATGCTGAGGAGGACGTGTCCCATTTCTAATTTTTGTACAAGCGCACCCCATAGAAAACATAACCACAAATGTTCATGTGATAAAAGGTGAAAAAAAACACTTTACACGCTGCAGATAATTAAAAATTCAAGTTTTATTGCATTTTTTGTTATAATATACAGGCAGAACATGACGTATACATATAAAAATGATATATTATGAATCTGCCGAGTCTGCCGGAAAGAACGATATATAATATGTCTGGGTCATTCAATAAAATGTGGCTTCAAATCGCGTTTAACCACTTGAATGCTAAGGACGCGCTCAGCGCGTCCTCAGCATTCCCGCTGGTATGCGGAGGACGCGCTGAGCGCGTCCTCCCATCGGGGTCAGCGTTCGCCGGGTTCCGGCCGATCGCTGGCCCCTCCGGTGCGGGCTGACATCCTGGATGTCAGCCCGGCATCCGGACCAGCAGCCGCCATTATTAGGTGTCATCGCGGGGGCGCGATGACACCTAATTCAGGCGCCCCCCCCGCATGTGCGGAGGAGGCGCCTGAAAGGGAGGGGGAGGTCCTTCGGACCTCTCTCCCTCCGATCGGCGGCGCACAGGGCTTAAACCCAGGCATCATTTGGAAGGGCACAGCCTGCCCTTCCAAATGATGCCTGGCATTAACCCCTGGGGAGCTGGATCGCGAATCGGCGCTGAAAAGCGCCGGTTCGCGATCCTTTCCCGGAGCTGGCCGACATCTTGGATGTCGGCCAAGCTTCCGGGAACTCCCCCAGAGGACTGGCGTCATCGTGCGTAGCACGATGACGCCAGTCCTACAGTTAACCCCTAACTGCCACCAAGTGTGGAGATAGGGAGTTCCAATGAACTCCCTATCTCCCGATCCGTGGCAGTTAGGGGTTAAATTTTGATATGGTTGGATCGGCCAGAGCATGGCCGTTCCAACGATACCAAACATGAAAGTCAAAATTTTGTAAAAAAAAAAAAAAAGAAAAATAAAAATAAAAAAATTTTTAAAAAAAATAAATAAATAAAAAATAAAAACACTTTTTTTTTATTTTTTTTGGTTTGTTAGTGTAGCAATATTGTTCCCATTTCAATTATAATGTGAACAATGATGCTGCACTAACGATTTTTGTATGCGGTGCGTTTGTTAAAAATAGTGTCATTTTCCCCAAAAAAAATGTAACGAGACCCCATCTCTAATTTTTTTAACAAGCGCACCCCATACAAAATATAACCGCAATTGCTCGCATGTTAAAATGTGGAAAAAAACACTTTACACATTGTAATTATTGAAAATACATATTTTATTGCATTTTTTGTTATAATATACAGACATGACATAACGTATACATATAATAATGACATATTATGAATCTACCGAGTCTGACGGAAAGAACGATATATAATATGTCGGTGTCATATACTAAAATAAGCCTTAAAAACACGTTTAAACATGATGCGCAAAACAGGTAAAAAATGACCTCAGCACAGGGGCGGGAAAAGCCTCAGCAGCGAAAGGGTTAAACAGGATGAGCGAAAGCGGTAAAAATTAGCTCAGCACACAGCGGTGATATGCCTCAGCAGTGAAAGGGTTAAAGGAGCAGTGAGTTTTCCATAACATAAAGGGTTAAAAATGAAAAATTCCAATATCGTGCCTAGGAGGTCCCCATAACCTGCCCGTGAAGTGGCGGATTTGTAGGATGTATGGAAACATCGCCACCACAGCACAGACCCACACACGACACCTGGCACCTCCAGTCTGCATACAATGTATCAAATTCATTAGACCGGACTAATTAGAAGCACATGTTATTTCCAAACACTAATTAACACCTGTTGTTTACGCCATTTGAAAGCACAGGTCATTTAAAGGTGAGAATCTTTGCACGTAGACATTAGTTTTTAATTCAATATCTAATAAACCGTTGCTTATAATATTCTGCAGTAAAGAGTCTCTTTATTTCTAGATTTTTTAGTATTTTTTAAGCATTTTTTATACTTTTTTTTAAAAAAAAAAAATTCGAACTTGAGCCGAACACGCCAAAAAGTTCGAAGTTTGCAAACTTTTGAACTGCCGATGTTCGAATCAAACTCCGAACTGATCGAACCGAACAGCTCATCCCTATCTGTGAGCCTACCAGCCCTGGCAGCATATCGGCCAAGCCCACTTTGCTAGTGGGCTTAGCCATTATGCAATGGAGCCACTTGGGTGGCACGCAGGGAAGACGATGAAAAAGTGTGTGTGTGTAAATGTATACAATGTGTGTACATATTTGTGTGTGTGAGTGTCACTCTATGGCTAAATCTTTGTAATGATGGGAATGATTGGCTGAGTGTGGAAATGTGTGACTATAGGGGTTATTCAGAAAGCACCGCAACGACACTGAAATTTCTGGTTCGTTCTGGTTCGACGCACTTGGGTGCGCTTCGGCGATTCCGTTCACCAAAGCTGCGGTGAATTCACTATTCATCATGGAGTCCCCAAAGTGCAACAAACGTGGAGCTGCCAAAGACCGCCGAACTGCAAAAAAAAAAAAAAAACTCTGCTATTCTCCTAATAGGTGTTTAAACCAATAAAAATGTATTTAAATGTGTCTGAATAATATTAAAAAAAAAAGGTCTGTTACAGAATAAAACTGAACTGAACTGCGCACGCACCACGCAGGTGGCAACGGACGCCATTAAGGCTAGGGTCAGACGAATGCATTTTTCACGTTGTCCGTGAAAAAGTGCGTTCGAACTAATGGACGTATTTTTTCACGGAATACGCGATAGCGGTCATACGATGCGCATTTTCGTCCGTGATTTTGTACGGATCATCAATAAAACACTTTTTGCGTCTGGACGTTATGTTGGCCGGACATGAGCAGCGTCTGACGTCTCCTAATCACGCACACACGCCTCTAGCGGACGCAGCGCACTCTGTACGTCAGTACTAGCGGTTTGACGTTCTCGAAAAAATGCGTTCGCTTGCCACTTGCGTTGGGCGGACGAACTTTCGTGCGGCCGTTCGTCGTATGTTCCCCGGCATTGGACGTCATTTGCTGCTAGCACGGCCGTGATTTCGTGCGGCTAAACGCACGTTAAAAATGCTTTCGTCTGACCTTAGCCTTAGGCTTTGACGTAATAGCGCTACAATGGACGCCAAAAGGGTGCGCAGCGTCTGCGTTGCGGCCTGTGTGCGTGATGACGCGACGTCAGACGCAGCACATTTGCGACGTCCATCACGTTGATGCTCTCAAGTTTTTTTTGGTCTGGCCGACTGTACCTGTCACTTTATTTTAATTAATTTTATTTCCCATATTTCCCTTTTTTTTCTACATCCGTCAAAAGAAACGGACCGTGTGGCGTCTACAGTATCTTCCGTCAGTACGTCCGTCCGTTAGGCGCGCACGCAGAGTGCGCTCAGACTGAGTTCGTCTGACATTAGCCTTACGTTACTCACAGAGCAGAAAAAGACCTGACCCAGCGCACTCCGCACGTCCGTTCTAGTGGTTTTACGTTCTTGCCTAACTTGCGTCCGTTTGCCGCGTCCGCTGTGCGTCCGCAATTCGGTGCAGACGTACTTAGTGTGTGGGTCTCTATTGATCATAATTTATGCTGCCACGGACGTTAAAATGTGCGGCAACACGGACGTGATCAGTGCACTCGTCTGACCCGAGCCTAAAGGTCACTGAGCTTCGAACCTCAGGCTAGGGTCAGACTAACGCATTTTTCGCGTTGTCCGTGAAAAAGTGCGTTCGAACGAATGGACGTATTTTTTCACGGAATACGCGATAGCGGTCATACGATGCGCCTTTTCGTCCGTGATTTTGTACGGATCATCAATAAAACACTTTTTGCGTCTGGACGTTATGTTGGCCGGACATTAGCAGCGTCTGACGTCTCCTAATCACACACACACGCCGCTATGCGGACGCAGCGCACTCAGTACGTCAGTACTAGCGGTTTCACATTCTCGAAAAAATGCGTTCGTTTGCCACTTGCGTTGCGCGCCCGCACTTTTGTGCGGCCGTTCTTCGTATGCAGCCCGGCATTGGACGTCATTTGCTGCTAGCACGGCCGCGATTAAGTGCGGCTAAACGCACGTTAATATTGCGCTCGTCTGACCCTAGCTTTATGTCGCTTTTAGAAAGGAATACTCATAAGGTAAACCGGAGACTTCTTCATCGCTTCACTAAAGGGGTTATTCAGAGAGAGACGATCTGGCCCCGACAGGTAACCGGACACTGAAATTCAGCGTACAGTGCCATTTCATGGCCATTCGGCTATTCAGAGAGCCAAATGTTGGCGAATTGCCAGCGAAATACGGTGCCTGTTCGGTGCCTGTTCGACGGCAGTGAAATCCCCATAGAGAAGCAATGCTTTGTCTATTCACAGACACCGAACAGCAGAGAAAAGCTGCCAATATGCCCTGCTGTTCGGTGTTTTCATTCGGCAGGTTTATTCAGGCGAATCCCATAGGCTTCAATGTTAAAAATATTCCCGTTTTAATGCAATATATAATAAACCGTTTATTATTTTATTCTGCAGCAAAAAGTCTCTTTATTTATAGATTTTTTAGGATCTTTCTTTAACCACTTGGCTGCTATGGACGTGCCCAGCACGTCCAGCCAAGTGGTTCTTCTGTGCTATGGACGTGCTCAGTGCGTCCATGCACAGGAGGCAGCAATCCGCCGGATTCCGACGGATTGCTGCGCCCCCCCGGTGCGGGCTGACATCTTGGATGTCAGCCCAGCACTCCGGGATGCCGGCGGGGCCATTAGATGTCATCGCGGCGGCTCAATGACACCTAATTCAGGCGCCCCCCCCGTGTGTGCGGAGGAGGCGCCTGAAAGGGAGGGGGGGGAGGTCCTTTGGACCTCTCTCCCTCCCGATCGCCGGGGTGCACAGGGTTGGCACAGGGGTCCAAAAACGGTGGCTGTCATTAACCCCTGGGGAGCCGGATCACGATTGAAAAGCGCCGGATCGTGATCCTCTCCCGGAGCTGGTCGACATCTTGGATGTCGGCCAAGCCTCCAGAAACTCCCCCTGAGGACTGACGTCATCGTGCATAGCACGATGACGCCAGTCCTGGAGTTAACCCCTAGCTGCCAGCAATGGTGGAGATAGGGGGCTCATTGGAACCCCCTATCTCCCGATCCGTGGCAGCTAGGGGTTAATGTTTGATATCGTTGGATTGGCCAGAGCATGGGCTTTCCAAACATGACCATGAAAAAGTTTGTTTAAAAAAAAACAATTAAGAATAAAAAAATATTTTAAAAGAATTCTAAAAAAAAGGAAACAAGTTTTTTTTTGTTTTTGGTTTGTTAATGCAACAATATTGTTCCCATTTCAATTATAATGTGAACAATGATGCTGCACTGTATCCGGTGCGTTTGTTAAAAATAGCGACATTTTCCCCCAAAAAAATGTAACGAGACCCCATTTCTAATTTTTTTAACAAGCGCAACCCATACAAAATATAACCGCAAGCGATCGCATGTTAAAATGTGAAAAAAACACTTTACACATAATAAATGATTGAAAATTCAAATTTTATTGCATTTTTTGTTATAATATACAGACATGACATAACGTATACATATAATAATGACATATTATGAATCTGCCGAGTCTGCCGGAAAGAACGATATATAATATGTCTGGGTCATATAATAAAATAAGCCTTCAAAACACGTTTAAACATGATGAGCGAAAGCGGTAAAAATGACCTCAGCACAGAGGCGGGAAATGGCTCAGCAGCGAAAGGGTTAAAGCATTTTTGGGGATTTTTTAAGCCTTCTTTCTGTAACAGCCCTTTTTATTATCATTCATTGGATCTTATATGTAAATTCCAGACATTTTCACTTAGGATTTTTTTTTTTGAAACAGCGTTTCAATTTTCACACCAAAAATTTCTTTTTTACCCCGTTCGTCAGCTTGTCAGCTTTTTCCGGCGGCTGGGTCTGTGCCGTGTTCGACAGCTCATCGTTTTTTTCGACGTCTTCGCCGTATATTTTGCAGCGGTTCCGACGGGTTTTCAGTGGAATTCAGGGAGGGGGTTCGGCAGGTTTTCCTTGCACTCTAGGGACCCTGCGGTGAATGCTGAATTCACCGCAGGGTGGGGAACTTTGATTCCCTGAAGTGCAGGGAAGTCCGGCGAATGAGAGGGCACCGATATGTTGGCGACTTTTCAGTGCTCTGTGAATAACCCCCCCCCCCCCCATGATCTGCTTTTAATGATTGGTTGAAAATAAACGAGTTACACTTTTCCTTCGGCCACCGATCAATAAGATCAATCGTATCATTTTGATTTTTATTTGGCAGCCGATCAGAAAGACGGACTCATAAGAGAAACAATATCCGATTTCACAGAATTACTCTCGAATTGCACATTTTATTCGGGATAAAATGATATAAAGGGTCACCCATGTTCCTTCCATTCTTACCGATAGCTGTGATAATTAAGCAGCGTTAACATGTAATGATCTGGTAATTAATGAACCTCGTCGAACAACCGGGAGAGAGTATTTGGCTAATGATGACAGGGGCACCATGCTGGGGGTCATTCACTAAACAGTGCGTTATTTTAATAGCTATATATATCGAAACAAAGTATACACAAAACATAGAGGTTTATAGATATTGACTGAATCCAGGAAAAAGTCTTGTCAAGTCATTTCCACAGGTCAGATACATAAAAGTTAACCCTGTCACTGCTGAGCCATTCCACCCTCACGTGCTGAGATGATTTTGACCATTTTTTTGCTCAAGACCATATTTGAAGTCATGCTTTATTGTAGGACCCACACATATTGTATAGCATTTTTTTTTTACATCGGGCTGCAATGACATCTTTCCAATGTGCGCGCGTTATATCACATCAGAACGCCGTATCTAAATATGTAAAAAACAAAATGTACATTTTGATTCAGATTTCAATCGTTTTCACCACCTAATTTTTTTTTTTGGGGTTATATATTTGACAGGGTAATTTTTCTTTTCTTTTTTAGAAAAACTTAGAAATGGAGAACCTGATACTGCATCTTCCTAAGGAAATATGCAATTGTATCCAGAACTGTAAAAAATGGCAGGTTTTTGTCTTGTATTTCCTTTATTATTTCTTAATTTGTTTGGTCTTGTTTGAAGTCACCAGAAAGGTCATACTCTGGCCTTTCCAGTGATACCTCATAGAGAGTTTATGGAACCGGAGATACAGGGGATCAAATGTCCAAAGGTTTCCTGTATATCCTGCAATGGGATTGTAGCCTGGGGGGCAGGAGGTGGGGGGGTATGCCCCTCCCCTTCTTTATTATATATCAGTTCGGATATTTTAGTCTACCGGGTTATTCAAGGAGAGCCGTATTGGCCACCGAATTGCACCGAACAGCGAATTCCCCCGCACGGTGAAACTTCAGGGCCATTTGGCTATTCTGAGAGCAGGCAGTTTGCCAAATATTGGTGAATTGCCTGCACGTACGGTGCCTGTTTGGCGGCAGTGAAATCCCCCATAGAGAAGCAATGGTTAATCTATTCAGAGATGCCGAACAGCAGAGAAATGTCAGTGAAATGCCCTGCTGTTCGGTGTTTTCATTCGACAGGTTTAATCAGGAGAATCTCATAGGTTTCAATGATAAAAATATTCCCGTTTCTATACAATATCTAATAAACCGTTTATTATTTTAATCTGCAGCAAAAAGTCTCTTTATTTATTAAATTTTTTGAGGTTTTTAGGTACTTTTCATTATTTTTACAGCAAAAATTTATAGATTTTTTTTAAATTAAGATTTTTTTATTTGGAAAGAAAGTCAGAAAGACATAGCAATCTAAAAATGGCCTCGCAGGACCACAACAAGTCATCGTGAAAAAAAGAAGATTGTCCGCGCAGGGCCATAACTTGTCATCAGTGAAAGCACATGAAAAAGGCATCAAAGACAGCACGGCATGTAAATAACATGAGAAAAGAAAAGACAGCTGAGGACGTCTAAAACAGCGAGAAAAAAAAGGGGGGAATATATAATGGGGGAATAACAGGGGTAAAAAAAAAAAAAGGGGGGGGAAATGGCCCAAACTGTGCTGTCCCTGGTGTCTTCCCAGTGATCCAAGGAACCGTGGGAGGCCGTGAGAGAAAAATGGCACCAGGCACGGGTACTCGGGTGCCATACTGGGCATCAGGCCACAGTGGCGCTCCCGGAGACGTCCAGAAGATGCCAAAGAAACAGGGGAATAGAAAGAAGACTAAAAAAAAAAAAAAAGGGAGGGGGTAAAAGAAAAACTCAGCCAAAAAAGTAAAAGCTCTCCAGTAAGGCCGGGGGCACACTAGACGTTTGCCGTCAGATTGCCGTCAGCACTAACGCGCGTTAAAAAAAAACAGCGTCGCACTCGACGCTCGTCCACCCCCCTTGCGTGATCTTCCATAGGAGGATAGCGGAGCCCCGTCGACGTGAATCCAAACGCATCATCACTGTCGATCCGCTAGGATTCACGTCGACGGGGCTCCGCTATCCTCCTATGGAAGATCACGCAAGGGGGGTGGACGAGCGTCGAGTGCGACGCTGGTTTTTTTTAACGCGCGTTAGTGCTGACGGCAAATGTCTAGTGTGCCCCCGGCCTAAGTGTCCATGGGCGAGACACCTAACGGTACAGACTCGCCACCCAGGACATACTTGAAAACAAGAGAAATCTCAATGTATCCTTCCTGGTAACAATCCTTTCTAAAAAAAAACAAAAGAGCCATCCAGTGTCCAACATGGGAGGCCGGGCCTCAACAGGAAGAGCTATGCGGGGTCGTCCCGGGTGTACAAGCTCGGCAGAGAGGACTCAGGAGAGACAGGACCAGGACGAGGTCCCTTAGATCAGAGAGTCTCAGAAATCTCACATCAGGTACGGGGCCAGCAGCTCCCGCGGCCGTCACCGGGTTTTTTTCTCCTGTAACAGACCTTTTTATTATAATTCACAGAATCTTATTATTTCCAGGCATTTTCGTGCATTGTTTTGTTTTAAGTGCATTTGAAAAGTTGTGTTTTTTGTTGTTGTTTTTCTTTACCCCCGTTCGGCGGCTGGTCGGCTTTTTCCAGTGCCGTTCAGCGGTTGGTCTGTTCAATGGGTTGCTGGCTGCGTTCAGCAGTCTGTTCGGCGGGTCGCCACCCTCATTCCACTGGTTTGCGGCTGTGTTTGGCGGTTTATCAGATCAATTCAGTGATTTTTCAATGGCGTTCAGTGGTTTATCGGATCGATTCGGTGATTTTTCGGCAACGTTCAGCGGTGTATCGGATCGATTCGGTGATTTTTTTTGGCAGCGTTCAGCGGTCTATCGGATCGATTCGGTGATTTTTCGGCGCCATTCAGCGGTTTATCGGATTGATTCGGCAGGTCTATTGGTGGCGTTCGGTGGATAGATTCGCCGCACTTCGAGGACCCTGAATGCTGAATTCACACAGGGTCGGCAAATTGAGGTTGCCGAAGTGCCTGAATGAAAGAGCACCAAAATTTCGGTGCTCTATAAATAACCCCTTAAATTTATCTCATGGATTCCCATTTTGGTGAATAATCCCTTTTGATATAATATATATATATATGGAGATGAAGGAAATAACGCAGAGGGACTCCAGGACTACGCTTTGAATAGTGTTACTTTGTATCCCTGGAGTGCTGCTACGTCATTTCCTTCACCTGCAAACTACTAAGCCAGGAAGCGGGCAGCGGGCAACCCAATTTTTTGAAAAGCAAGCGCGCATGGCGGACTAGTGAAATATATATGACTGGCGCTCCGTTGATTGCTTATTTTGTATATTCTCAGGTTTTTAGAGGAACCTCCATATACGACGTGTAGCGTATATGATAATCCATTCTTCCTGAGGGCGCTTCACTGTTTTCTTCTTTTAATGAAATAGATATATATATGGATATAGACAAGTTCGAAGGGGTTTATTCACTAAACAAAACATTCATGAGAATTCAAAATTGTGGGTTCAGCTGGTGATATTCCCCCCCCCCAAAAAAATTGTGGACCTTTCCTGTAAATGGAGCAAGCTCACCATCAGTGTTTAGTGAATGACCCCCATTGTATATATATCACTGCACACTCAGACCATGGGCCTTCCGTTTGTATTATAAGTGCACTTGACGAGCAGCCGCGACGCGTGGATATCGCTGACCGTGTGTTACAGTATCAAAGCGCTAATAAGATGCGTGATTACGCCGCCGCCGTCGCTCTCCTTGAGGTGTCCTCCTGCATCTATTTGCGGCTAATACACCGCCAATCACAGGACGGCGCAATCAGCGTCCGCGTAGCGCGGCAATTAGAGCGGCACGATTACATGATTAGGTGCGCAGTGGGAGACGCGCGCTCAGACACAGAATCAGCACGCCATGATGCATAATACATGATTATAGGGATAACGTGAGCAGCCCTTTATTTTCCGCGGCGTCGCCGGCTCCCTGCGACACTCCGACCCCTGAGAGTCAGACTCGTTTTAACTCCGCGGTAGCTGTAACGTAATGTTGTACTTATTAATAATCACTACGTAAGCTGCAGACGTGTACCTGGCCGTGTCCCGCAAGCAGCACGGGGTTTGGGTGTAAAGGGGGAGGTTAAGCTCGCTGCCTGTTGTGACTGAGCCTTCATTTCCCATGATTCTCGCAGTTCCAGCAGCCCCAGACCAAAGTTATCCAGGATAATAGGAGTGTGGCTTTGAAGGGTCGTTGTATACGGATGATGTCATAAGGCATTCATAGCAAATGACATCCCGGGGATTGTGGCCAACAGTCCCAGTTTTCCAGTGAGATCTTGGGTTTGTGCTCAGTGTCCTAGGGGTTAATTGCCCCAGAAATCTGTCCTGGGTTGGAGACTTTGTGACAGATGAGTTTAATTTAGCGTCCCGGAACAATTAACCCTTCAGGATACTGAGCAAAAACCTGGAAAACTGGGACTGTGGGTGACCGTGCCTGTGATGTCATTGATGACATCTCAGGGGATTGTGGCCAATAGTCACAGTTTCCCAGCGACGTCTCGGGTTTGTGCTCCGTGTCCTGGGGGATTTAATGCCCCAGGATACTGCCCTGAGACTGAGACTTGCGGCGGATGAGTTAAGTTTTGAGTCTTGAAATAATTAGCCCCTTGGGTCGCTGACCAAAAACCTGGAAAACTGGGACTGTGGGCAACTTTGCCAGTGATGTCATCGATGACATCCGAGTGTCTTGTTGCCAACAGTCCTAGTTCTCCAGTGACGTCTCGGGTTTGTGCTCTGTGTCCTGGGGTGTGTCCCGGGGTTAAATTATGCCAGTAATCTGGCCTGAGTTGGAGACTTGAGACAAGTGAGTTAAGTTTAGTGTCCCGGTACAATTAACCCCTCAGGACAATGAGTATAAACCTGGAAAACTGGGACTGTAGGGTTACTGTCCAATGATGTCATCGATGATTTGAATCCAATGATTTTTTAAAACCTTTCTTTTGCGACTCTGCCATAGAATAAAACTTTTTTGAGGCTGCGCCACGTTTTTGTGCTGGTCGATGCAATAACCAGAAAGACGACTGATGACATCACCCAGATTGCATCATCAAATGTCAGCAGGTACTTTTGGAAAAGTCAGGCAAGATGAGGGTTTGTCTATCAGCCTGTGGATATAGCTGTATATCCCCCCCATTATGGAACCACGAAGAAGACCCAACCTGTTAACATACTACGTAGCTCGTCATGGCCGTCCGCCTTCAGGACTGTTGAGATGGACTGAATTGTCTTGCAAGTCGTGTATCCTTTATCCAAAAACATTTTGAAGGCTTACATGTCGCACGTCATTCCCTCCCCTGACCTCATGCAACGGGGACAAAATGACTATAAATCCTGTATAAAAAGCCCTTCCCTCTGTGGGTATAAGGTGTGAAATGAATGTCCTGTCCAGACTTGACTCCAAATCCCAAGATGTCTCATTATTATATGGAAATAGTCCAACATCCCAATAAATACCCAAATCCAACACACGTCTGGGCCCGAGCATTTCAGATAAGGGATGCTCAACCTGGAATGTGCATGTAGACATGTGGTCATGTTAGGTGGTTTTGTATGGTCATCATTGACCACCCAATCATCTTCTTGGTCAGTTGGGAGGTCCATGATGGAGAAATGTGTCTGTCCGTGTGACAATGAAAGGCAGGATTCAATGCAGAAGGCCGTGACCACAGGTAGCATCTCCAGCCGTTTATTCTCTGCCATTATCCAAAGGGTTTATCTGATATCTATAGGTTAGGAGGAAAAAGCTGCTCAGGTGAGGACGGCATCATTACTGGTCCTCCTGGGTGACCATCATAGACTGTACCTAATGAAGGAGACACGAAAAACAAGAGTCAGGCTGCCGCACGTCATAGCTACTGGTTAAGCTGCACCAGAGCTGTCAAACCCCGGCCCCCCAGATATTTCTGAACTACAACTCCTGTGGTTCCCATGTCAACCACCACAAGTCCACTTTAAGGCCCGCAAAGCATCATGGGAGTCTGAGATCTCCCTTCTGGTGCATTCTGCAAGGCAACCATCGTGTTAATACGTATTTGAAGTTCACAATGTAATTTTTAGAGGTTTATGCGGAGCGTTCTCTGCGTTTCTCCCCAGGACATCGCGGCGGCCCTCCCCACATCCACAACAATATGATAACGACAGACTATACACTGAATACACCAATCCCTGGACACGGGCACGGCGGCATTTTTAGTTTCGGATCTTTTCGTTCCGTGAATTTTCATTTCGGATCATTTTGATTCAGATCATTTCGGATCGGTATCGATTCATTCTTTCGGATCGGAATCGATTCATTCTTTCGGATCGGAATCGATTCATTCTTTCGGATCGGTATCGATTCATTCTTTCGGATCGATTCGTTTTCCATTTTATATCATTTTATAATGTCTGAAAACAAAAAGTAACTGTAAAGGGGACCCTGTGAGATGCCCCCATTAACCCTTTGCTTGGTACATACACAGCGCACTGTGAGATGCCCCCATTAACCCTTTGCTTGGTACATACACTGCGCACTGTGAGATGCCCCCATTAACCCTTTGCTTGGTACATACGCTGTGCCCTGTGAGATGCCCCCATTAACCCTTTGCTTGGTACATACACAGCGCACTGTGAGATGCCCCCATTAACCCTTTGCTTGGTACATACACTGCGCACTGTGAGATGCCCCCATTAACCCTTTGCTTGGTACATATGCTGTGCCCTGTGAAATGCCCCCATTAACCCTTTGCTTGGTACATACACTGCGCACTGTGAGATGCCCCCATTAACCCTTTGCTTGGTACATACGCTGCGCACTGTGAGATGCCCCCATTAACCCTTTGCTTGGTACATACGCTGTGCACTGTGAAATGCCCCCATTAACCCTTTGCTTGGTACATACGCTGTGCACTGTGAGATGCCCCCATTAACCCTTTGCTTGGTACATACGCTGCGCACTGTGAGATGCCCCCATTAACCCTTTGCTTGGTACATACGCTGTGCCCTGTGAGATGTCCCCATTAAGCCTTTGCTTGGTATATATGCTGTGCCCTGTGAAATGCCCCCATTAACCCTTTGCTTGGTACATACGCTGTGCCCTGTGAGATGCCCCCATTAACCCTTTGCTTGGTACATACGCTGTGTCCTGTGAGATGCCCCCATTAACCCTTTGCTTGGTACATATGCTGTGCCCTGTGAGATGCCACCATTAACCCTTTGCTTGGTACATATGCTGTGCCCTGTGAGATGCCCCCATTAACCCTTTGCTTGGTACATATGCTGTGCCCTGTGAGATGCCCCTATTAATCCCTTGCTGGGACAAACAATGTGTCCTGTGAGATGCCCAATGCCCATTAACCCTTTGCTTGGGACATTCGCTGTGCCCTGTGAAATGCCCAATGCCCATTAACCCATTGCTTTGTTTGTCTTGAATTGCATAGATTTTTATTTTTTCCCCGTTTCGGATCGTTATCGAATCGTTCTTTCAGGTGATTGGAAATTTCGGACGGCCGAGTATCGTTTTCACAAATGCTCCCGAAAATGAAAGATGGTGGATTTTCGGACGAATTTGAATTCGGATGAAATGAAACGCACATGTCTACCTATCCGGTAACACTGCGTCGGGCGCCTGTGGACGGCTCCACTCCCGGGCTCTGAATAGGACACGGGGGAGATCACATTCCTCTTCAAATGGAAAAGAAGAACATTTCAAACACGCTGTTTCTCTCCTCTGAAATGAATATCACTTATCAAAGCGGCGCGGTATCATTACACGGCGGCTATAGCGCACGCACGATACCCGGGGGGGCTCGCAACCAGAATGAAAGATATATATTGCCTTATAAATGCGCCGTTTGAGTGTAAACGGCCGGGCTTCTTCCACGTAATCAAAATATTCTAAGCGAATGGATAAAATGATGCAAAATCTGATATTTCTGACGCGGCGCTAATAGCTCTGAGCGCGCGCTGTGACACTCGTCTTCCCTCGCGGCGTCTCGTCGCTGCGATAAGCGAGACTGATTATTCCGTTAATCTTCACACGCGGAGGATCTGTCGGCCTCCTTCGCCGGCCGTGATGAGACCTGCGGCTCCCGCGGCCCCGGCCTTATTACCTGGGAGCGCTAATGCGAATATCAATACCGGCGGCGGAGGGGGAAAAAAAAAAGGGCGTAATAACCAGCACATTTTAGGTTTCGCTGCGAAACGACTCGAGAGTTTATCCAGGAGGGCGTTATATGTAATGAGTAGGGAACACGAGCCAGATTAAAAAAAAAAAATCAGCCGGGTAATACGCACTGCGTGTTACCGCGGCACAAACTGCTCGCAAAACGCATATTACGGACGCCTGTAATGTCTAAACGGTGGCAGGAGCACCAAGTCTCGGGCCGCGGGACAGGAAACGGCTCTAATGTGTTACATAAACAGGTTTGTAGCACAATATTGTAATTTAGAGCACGGATGGATTTCGTGAAAGTCAAGAGTCCAGATTCAGAAATATAATCATTGCGAAACCCTGCGTTACGAGGGTCAGATTGCGACGTGCGGCCATTTGTTTACTTTTTAAAGGAGGGTTGCAGGAGGAAGCAGGGGCAGACTGACAACTAATGGGGCCCCTTGTGTCGCACCCACAGGAAGCCGCACCCATAAAAACACCACCCCCTACAACGCAACACCCACATGTATTATTATTATTCTTTATTTATAAAGCGCCAGCATATTCCGCAGCGCTGTACAATAAGCACAGTATAGACAGGGTTACAATACATTGAACAACATTTGACAAACAGTACAGGAGGAGATGAGGGCCCTATTCCCGTAGGAACTCACAATCTGGGAGGGTTGGGGTTGGAAACAGGAGGAGAGGACTGTAAGGTGAGAGTGATTGATGATTGCGTCAGTGAGTTGGGTGGTAGGCTTCC
This sequence comes from Leptobrachium leishanense, assembly GCA_009667805.1. Lineage (NCBI taxonomy): Eukaryota > Metazoa > Chordata > Amphibia > Anura > Megophryidae > Leptobrachium > Leptobrachium leishanense. The sequence continues at coordinate 15,747,169 of CM019064.1, forward strand.
CTAAATAGGAACGTTTTAAGGGAGCATTTGAAGGAAGAGAAGTTAGGGGAAAGTCTGACAGTACGAGGGAGAGCTTTCCAGAGAGTGGGGGCTGCGCGTGAGAAATCCTGCAGTCTATCATGGGAAGAGGTGATGCGGGGAGAAGCTAGGCGCAGGTCACTGAGGGCTGGGGTGTATCTGGTGATTAGTGAGGACAGGTAGTGGGGAGCTGAGTTAGTGAGGCTTTTGTAGGTAAGGATAAGGATTTTGAACTTAATTCTGCAGTGGATGGGGAGCCAGTGAAGGGACTCGCAGAGGGGAGCGGCAGAGACAGAGCGGCGGGTGAGGTGAATTAGCCTGGCGGAGGCGTTCAGGATGGATTGTAGGGGGGAGAGGCGGGACAGAGGGAGGCCAGATAAGAGATTATTGCAATAGTCGAGTCGGGAGATTACCAGGGCATGTATGAGTTGTTTTGTGGTGACAGCGGTAAGAAATGGCAGATAACGATCTTGTGTACATTATTGTGCTCACACATGGATATATTTATTGCCTCCAGCAGCTCACACATGGATATATTTATTGCCTCCAGCATCTCACACATGGCTATATATATTGCCCCCACCAGCTCACACATGGCTATATATATTGCCCCCCAGCAGCACACACACGGATATATATATTGCCCCCAGCAGCTCACACATGGATAAATATAATTGCCCCCAGCTCACACATGGATATATATATATTGCCCCCAGCAGCTCACACATGGATATATATATTGCCCCAGCAGCTCACACATGGATATATATATTGCCCCCAGCAGCTCACACATGGATATATATATATTGCCCCAGCAGCTCACACATGGATATATATTTATTGCCCCCAGCAGCTCACACATGGATAAATATATTTCCCCCAGCAGCTCACACATGGATAGATATATTGCCCCAGTTCACACATGGATAGATATATATTGCCCCAGCAGCTCACACATGTATATATATATATATATATTGCACCCAGCAGCACACACACGGATATATATATATTGCCCCCAGCAGCTCACACATGGATAAATATATTGCCCCCAGCAGCTCACACACGGATATATATATTCCCCTCAGCAGCTCATACATGGATAAATATATTGCCCCCAGCAGCTCACACATGGATAAATATATTGCCCCCAGCTCACACATGGATATATATTGTGCCTCCAGCAGCTCACACATGGATATATATTGCCCCCGCAGCTCACACATGGATATATATATTGCCCCAGCAGCTCACACATGGATATATATTGCCCCCACAGCTCACACATGGATATATATATTGCCCCAGCAGCTCACACATGGATATATATATATATATTGCCCCAGCAGCTCACACATGGATATACATATATATTGCCCCCAGCAGCTCACACATGGTTATATTGCCCCAGCTCACACATGGATATATATTGCCCCCAGCAGCTCACACATGGATATATATTGCCCCCAGCTCTCCTCTGCCAGGCCCCTCCTGCAAAATATTGCCAGCCGCCGCGTCCTTCTTACGAGTGGCCGCTGGCTTGAAACTCTGCCACTCACGTGGGTTTCACCAGCCAGCCGCAATCTCGCGAGATCGCGGAGTTCACTTGAACTCCGCGATCACGCAGCTGGCTGGTGGAACCCACGTAAGCGTCAGAGTTTCAAGCCGGCGGCTGCTCGTAGGAAGCATGCGGCGGCCGGCAATGCCAACACCGTGCCCCCACTGACCGAGTCCCCTATGGGTCAGTCCGCCCCTGGGAGGAAGTTAGATTTTACACACAGGAGGTTGTTACAGGGCATTTCCGTGGAGGAAGAGGGTACAAGGTTACGCATAATAAAACAAACAAGTCCATAATTTACATCCAGTACCCCCCCCCCGTGTATCGCCATTAAACCCTTCAATACCGCATTAGCATTTAAGTAATGTTCAAAAGCACCTGCAGGAGCCAAACACCGAATAAACTTGGTCTGGTCATATTCTGGAGCGATGCAGATGGATTTTGTTTGATACAAATGTAACTAATTTGCACAAGGGCTCCAGTATGCGACCCTCAAACTTTCAGCACCCCGGACACGTCAGCCAAGGTGCTGCAGCTGGTCAAGCAGCTCAGAGATACGCTTTTCCGTTTACAGAAAGTCAGATTTCCGTACCTAAGCTTGCTGTATCTAAAATATATATTTTGAAGTTCACATTAACGCTTACGCTGTCTGGAAAGTGGTTTTCCATAAAGTCACTTGGTGTCACAGTCAGTCACAATGGTGGTACCCGGCATGCGTCGAATAAGGCCCAAGTACAAGTAAAAGCCCTTATATGCAGAGATGTAGGACATAAACAATAATAAATACGTGATATAAACACAGGGGAACTGGGGACCTCTGCACGGCTATACCAAAGGAATGCAGGTTGTGGAGTATAACTCCTTCAGGTATTCTGTGTACACCCTGGGACTCTGTACGGCTACTAGGTAACCTTTTGCTATTAGTGCAGATTCGGCCACTCTAAGGACCGATGTAGCAAAACAAGAGGACATAGTCTTAGATTAGAGGGGCAAAGGTTTAAAAGTAACATCAGAAAGCATTATTTTACTGAGAGGGTGGTGGATACATGGAACAGTCTTCCAGTAGAAGTGGTAGAGGCCAAAACAGTAATTGAATTTAAGCAGGCATGGGATAGGCATAAGGCTATCCTAAACAAAAGATAAATCCAGGTAAAGTATCCATGTAATTGGGCAGACTAGTGCCAATAGACTTTCTATGTGATATGGGCCCATGGTTTTAAATAGGGAAGTGATCAGCCCATATCACTAACAGCATATCTTAACAGGCAGACTCTTAGGCTAGGGTCAGACGAGCGCATTTTGTACGAACTGTGCGCCCGTGCAGTACGGACGTACTTTTTGACGGAAGACGCAGTAGTGGCCACACAGTCCGTTTTTGTGACTGAAGTTATTTTTGACGGATGTAGGAGGGAAAATAAATTAAAATGAAAAAACATTCTGTCCATCAAAAATGCTGGACGTATAAATGCAGTCCGTCTGACCAAGTTCCATCACTCACACACAAAGCTATGCGGACGTGGTGCACTCCGTACGTCCGTTCTAGCAGTATTACATTCTTGCCTAACCTGCGTCCGCACTTCTGTGTGTGGGGCTCCATTTACCACAATTGTATGCTATCACGGACCTACTTTTGTGCGGCAACACTGAGTTAAACACTGCGCTCGTCTGACACGAGCCTTAACCCCTGAGCTGCATCCCAGGGAAAAGCAACATAGACATGAGGAATACAGAGGGCAGGGGGACAGGGTTGGAACGTAGAAAACGTGACACTTGGTCCCGGCGGCGGTTTGATGGAAAACCACTTGGTAGTGAAAGGGGTTAAGAGCAAACATGAAATGTTTTTCATTAATAAGAGGGGCAAAATGGTCAAATCTTCATTCAACAATCCATTATTACCATTATACTTTATTGATATAGTGCCAACAGATTCCCCAGCGCTGTACAAGATAAATCTATCTTTTGGCCCCACATCGAAAAACTCTCAACGAAACTCTACCCTAAACTAGGTGCCCTGTACAGAAACAAATCCTGCCTGAGTCCCGCGGTAAGAAAGCAGATTGTACAACAAATGTTTATGCCGTCTATTGAATACGGAGATGTAGTGTATGCAGCCGCCCCGCAAATGCACCTTCATAAACTTACTACATTGTATAACTCATTCTGCCGCTTTGTGCTACAATGTAACTACATGACCCACCATTGTGTTAAAAGACCTAAACTGGCCGTCGCTGGAATCTAGATGCACCTTTCCAACCTGGGGCTATATTATATTCTTCACGCAAAAAGCCTTACGCAAAGTGAAAATCTTAAACTTTTGCACGCACAAATCACCGTTGTAATTACAATTACAATCCTCCCGGATTTTTCTTCCTCCGACCTATTGCGCGCGCCAACAGGACGCGCCCAAATGCACGCGCAGTACAGTCTTGCGCAAAAATCTTTGCGCGTGCAGTCTTTTTTCGAGATTCAGCCAATCAGAATTAAGAACTACACCTGTCTCACGTTAACAAATTGCATCTGCTACTGTCAATCCGAGCATGTATGCTGCAGCAAGAATACATGCCCACACAACTTCATCCATTGTATTGCTTTGGTATGATTTTAATGGGCCACTGTGCTTTGGTGCATTCCTTTTTATGGGCTGGTTTTTTTTTGGGTTCGGCCAGGTTGTTCAGATTTGCCGTTAGCACCAGCTTTTAGGAGTTGCTAAAATTATGCGTGCAAAGGCCATGCGGTAATTACCGCGAATAGATTGTAATACCATCCGCGTACCAGCGCACATTCGCGTTTGCGCTCACAATGTTAAGTATAGGACGCGCGCAGTACAGTAAGCTCGCAAAGGGTTCACGCAGGTTCACCCGCGGTAGATGATTGCGCACGGTTGTTGCGCAGACTATGTAATACGGGATTCGGCGCAAATGGTCTTACCCCACACGTTAATGGTTATTTGCGCCAGCGCAAACGTTTGCTCGAAGATTGGGCGACCAGGGACACCCTCACCTTCTGCAGCATGAATTCCAGAGGATTGTCTGGCTTCTCGTAGACCAAGTCCTCCGTGATCTCCTGAAAACAAAACACATCGCCAAGGTCAAAGGTAAAGATATAAAGATGATAAGGTTGTATGAGCCGTTTCGTTTTCACAGCTGGACATTTTATCAATAAATCAATGGGGAAAAATAAATAAATCGGTAAAATCATTTCAAGAAATATAAACCTGTTTCTGGGCAGAGTTACATCGCGAGTCGCCGGTAAAACCAGACGTCACGGCCCCGGGGTTTGCGTGTAACGCGTACAAGAGATCATTGGTTTTTAATGTGTCTGTATCGTGGCAGACGAACTCCAGAGCGCGCTGTAATAATGCATGGGAACCACTGAGGGGCAGCGTTGCACCATGAAATCTCTCCCTAAAAGGAGGGCAGTGTAAGCTGAGCATCCCGCTCTCTGCCCGAAATCCGCGACAGAGGTTTATCCGTGTAAAAAGATCCATCAGCCTCTATTACACCACAACTACACACAATATGGAGACGTGTGGAGATGGAAGCGAGACGTAGAGGGCTCTGACCACAGGAGCTTACAATCTAATGTTCGTGTGTAGGAAACAGGTAGCTCGGAAGGTCTTGGGACGTCGTGTGTTTATGTAAAAAGCAGATGGGGAAGAAATGAAACATGTATTAACCCCATAAATGTCAATTTCATTACATTTTAATATATTCCAATTTATTTCATTTTTTTATAGTTTAATTAATGAGGCGCACACAGCTCTCCCGCGGCAGATGCAGTGTGTGAATGTAGGGGTGTATTTGTGTGCATGACAGACAGCCCACACATATACACTCTTGTATTTACACCATTCTGACTTTTCTGTAATTGTTGATGGTATCTCCATCCTTCCCTCAGCACAAGTCCGCTGCCTCGGAGTGACTCTCGACTCCAGTCTTTCCTTCAGTCCCTACATCCAATCGCTCTCCTCATCTTGCCGCAATCACCTCCGCAATAATCGCCAAAATTCCTCCATTTCTGACTAACACCACCAAGCATCTTATCCACTCACTTGTTATCTCCCACCTGGACTACTGCAACAACCTCCTGACTGGCCTTCCTATCTCCCACCGCTAAGCGCCGCCGCAAGCATCCTCTCGATGGAGTCCATAGGACTAAATTGAAGCAGACAGCGCCAGTCACATGACCTGCCGGGTCTCGCCTCACGTCTTTTTCCCCCAGTCTCTCCCTGCTCCCGCCAGACGGAGGCGGTCCTCTGCACGGGATAGAAGGTGAGTATCTGATTAATTGGGGGGGTTACTGCTGACAGATTATGCACCAGCGGAATCCGTTAGCACTAAATCCTGGCTGTGGTTAACTTTTTGTTAACCGCAGCCGGACGTTAATCAGCGCTGGGACTTTGTAATCCAGCGCTGATTAACACTTTGTGCTCCCCATGTTAAGTATAGGGAGAGCAAAGTACAGTAACCTCGTGCTGAAAAGCGCAAGATCCAAACGCAAACGGGTTACTCAACCCGTTAGCGTTTGGATCGTAATAGTGTGCGCCCACGTTACGGCCACCAGGGCTAACATTAACGCTCACGCAGGTGAACACTAACGTTAGCAGCAGGATTGTAATGTGGCCCTTTGTGTATAATTTGCGCCTAGAAAGGGAAGAACGAGTTATTCCAACCTCGCTTGTTCTTCGCAGCGCTGGATATTATGTTACCGGCAGCGGCAGAGTGGGGCCGGTTATGTATTATCTGTTTGGTGCGTGTCTTGTGTTTTGTTCCGTGCTACCACAAAGCGCTGCGTGTGTGTCGTTACAATACAACGCGCCAGCTCGTTCATCTCTGAGGGTTTCTGCTCTTCTTACATTATATATTTATTGCCATATCCAGCTGGGGTCCTGGAGAGGCACCGAAACGTCACTTCGCATCGGCGGTGAATAAATGCCGGCGCGGAGGCGCTCCACTCAGCTGCGATCACTGCTTATCCACGTTATGTCTTTACATGTCATCCGGGGGGGATTTCAGGCCTGCCGGAGCGTTAACGTGTAAATTACATTAAAATGACCTTTTACTGGATAAATTAAAGGCCATTAGTCTGCATTTACATTAAAGGACAGGGTGACGGCACATGTCAGAGTCTATAGGGCATTTACATTAAAGGACAGGGTGACGGCACATGTCAGAGTCTATAGGGCATTGTCTTAAAGGACAGGGTGACGGGACATGTCAGAGTCTATAGGGCATTTACATTAAAGGACAGGGTGACGGCACATGTCAGAGTCTATAGGGCATTTACAATAAAGGACAGGGTGACGGCACATGTCAGAGTCTATAGGGCATTTACATTAAAGGACAGGGTGACGGCACATGTCAGAGTCTATAGGGCATTTACAATAAAGGACAGGGTGACGGGACATGTCAGAGTCTATAGGGCATTGTCTTAAAGGACAGGGTGACGGGACATGTCAGAGTCTATAGGGCATTTACATTAAAGGACAGGATGACGGCACATGTCAGAGTCTATAGGGCATTGTCTTAAAGGACAGGGTGACGGCACATGTCAGAGTCTATAGGGCATTTACATTAAAGGACAGGGTGACGGGACATGTCAGAGTCTATAGGGCATTTACATTAAAGGACAGGGTGACGGGACATGTCAGAGTCTATAGGGCATTTACATTAAAGGACAGGGTGACGGGACATGTCAGAGTCTATAGGGCATTGTCTGCTGAAAACCCCAAACCTCCAATTACTGACATATATGTACATATAAACACACACACGCGTAGACACGCAAACAGCACAGGTAATAGTTGGATGTAGGAGTGCAGGAGACCGACTGTGCGCATTGATTCATTTATAATGTTAATTTGCTTAACCCTTTCACTACCAAAGCCCAGTTAACTCAATCTTACATTGTAATACATTGAAAGCCTCATTAGCATATCCTTACAAACCAAGATTAATGTGCCTCTTCTGGAGAAACAAAATCCACGGTCTTCTTTCTCCTGTCAACCTCCATGCTCCATCATGTCCATCTCCCTCCATCCTTCATCATGTCCATCTCCCTTTATCCTCCATCATGTCTATCTCCGTCCATCATGTCCATCTCCCTCCAACCTTTATCACCTCCATCTCCCTCCATCCTTTATCATGTCCATCTCCCTGCGTCCATTATCATGTCCATCTCCCTCCATCCTTTATCATGTCCATCTCCCTCCAGCCTTTATCATGTCCATCTCCCTCCATCCTTTATCATGTCCATCTCCCTCCAGCCTTTATCATGTCCATCTCCCTCCATCCTTTATCATGTCCATCTCCCTCCAGCCTTTATCATGTCCAACTCCCTCCAACCTTTATCATGTCCATCTCCATCCATCTTTACCAGGTCCACCCCCCTTTTCATGTTCATCTCCCTGCATCTTTATCATGTCTATCTCCCCCTTTATCATGTCTATCTCCCCCTTTATCATGGTCATCATGTTCTTGTCCCATTCACTGGTGTAGAAAGACAAATTGCCCCCCAAATAACCCTTCTCCTGGTGTTTTCCTTTCACACCACGTCAATCACTGTAAACCCCACCTGGAATAGCTGCAGGATGTTGTGTTTCTCCATGTACTTCAGTGACCGCTCGAACGGGTCTTCGTAAACTGGGGTGGCAGGTTTCCCATGGCTGGTGGTTTGAAGAACTTCAGTGATGAGGACTTTACCTACATCCACCTAGTTAACGAGGGATAAAGACAATTAATTAGAATCAGAGCACCATAGACATAACGTGCCTGCCGGAGAGTCCAAAGACGTCAATGGTCTTCAGTTCTGAAAGCCAATGACGCTCCTCGGAGGAGTGAATAGAGTGAGGTGAAGAAACCTGCCTGAATGTCTCCGGACTTTCTCCCCGTCCACCCTTTTTACACATTTCTGAAATGGAGAGTCTAGCAGAACAGACAACTTAATTTTTTTCGCGTTAAAGCAATCCCAGCTTTACACCGACCCAAAAATCCAGTAAAAAAAGCCAATATGGCCTCCTGACCGAGCTACAAAACCATCGTGTAATATCGACTCACCCCTCTCCTTCATAAAAAGAAGGCATGAAATGGAGTAGTGGGTTTGTTGGGTTACTTTTGTGTGTTTTTTTTTATTCTGTTTATACCATGTTTTTTCAGGGATCGTGGAGAGATGGGGAGAGGTGATGGCTAAGCTTTGGTACACCAGAATGTTTGGAGGCTACCATTAGGCCATGAGCTATGGAGTGCCATGGTCAACCTGAATGGAATGGAGACTCTCAGCGATTTATATAATGGATACAATATGTAAGAGTGACTGGTCGGTATAAACGTACTCAACCAAACTGATCTCCATGTGAACCATTCCACCCCTGAGCTCATGTGATGGGGGAGAGAATGATTAAACTCCTGTATAAAACGCCCTTCAGACTCTGTGTATAAGGTCTGCATGAAACAAATGAATTTCCTGTTAACACTTGGGTCCCCGAGATATCTCACTATTATATGTAAATATTGCAAAATCCCCAAAATTCCAAATCAGAATCACTTCTGCTCCCGAGCATTTCAGATAAGGGGTACTCAACCTGGAATAATTAGGGCATCCACATGTGGCCCTTCAACTGTCTGTGGGCTCCTGGGGACTAAATCATCCAAAAGAGCACCCAGAAAAAAATAATTGATATATATATATATATATAAAAGCCCCATCACCGCGCAGCGTTTGAATAATGATTGATTATTGCACACAGATCGGTGTTCTAGCGGCGATCAATAGCGGTAATAAGTCAGCGGAGAGTAATGAGGTGCAAGCGGAAGCCCCTGCCTTATCTGCATGGAACGTGCCAATAAAAAGGCTCCGAGGTTAATTTACAGGCGGTGGCGACGCATTCGGCGCGATCAGACGTGATTTATTGCCATGAGGGATGCATGTAAACCTCGCGCCACTCAATGGAGACACAATCTAATTCCTGCTGAATGTGTAGCTTTTTCCGGGCCCGGACGCGCGGCCTCTCGAGATGGATTCAGGAAGAGGGAATTTAATCAGAATATTTATTATTTTGCTTCTTAATTTATTTTTTTTATAAGTCCTTTTTCTCACCGTGCGACGCCAGGATCAGAAATAGTTAATTTTACCGCATCGTGAAGCAATGCGTTTTACATGTTGTAAAACCTTTCCGGTTTTCGTGCTTGATTCTTTATAGTGAATCTGTATTGTGCTGCGCTACAGAATATGCAGGAGCTTTATAAACAGAAATAGGAAAGATGACGGGGGAACTTTAACCACAGATGTCAGACTTCACAGGGTGAGCTGGTTTGAGGGCAGGTGTGGCAGGAATTGGCGTCACAGATGTGCAGGAACTACATTCCCCACATATGCCATTTTCACAGCAGACTGAGCATCATGGGAAATGTAGGTCACAAAGATTTGGGGGAAAAAGTTTGCCATTTGGGTTATTGTTGAGTGGATTTTAGGGCAATGGAACAAGACTGTATTTCATGCATAAGGCATTAGAAGGAGGAATTAGTAGGAGCTCAGTCTTGGACATGTTAATCTTTAGGTGGTGGGAGGCCATCCAGGAGGAGATACCAGATAAACAGTCACTGATTTTGGAAAGGACAGGGGGAGATAGATCAGGGGTAGAGAGGTAGATCTGAGTGTCATCAGCATAGAGGTGGTAATTAAAGCCAAAGCTGTTAATGATTTTTCCAGGGAGGAGGTGTAGACAGAAGAGAGCAGAGGACCAAGGACAGAGCCTTGAGGTACAAAAACTGATAAAGGCGATGAGGAGGAGGAGTTACCAGCAAATGACACAGAGAAGGACCGGTTAGACAGATAAGAGTCAATCCAAGAGAGCGCAGTTTCACCGAGACCGAGAGAGCTGAGAGTCTGTAGAAGGAGGGGGTGGTCGACAGTGTCAAAAGCAGCCGAGAGGTCAAGAAGGATGAGAATAGAATAGTGACTGTGGTTTTTAGCCGTTAGGATGTCGTTGGTGATTAGAGGACAGGAAGAGGGAGAGGCGGTTGAAAACTATTTTTTCGAAGAGCTTAGAGGTAAAGGGAAGCAGGGATACAGGACGGTAGTTGGATGATAGTTGGGATCGAGAGAGGGTTTCTTTAGTATAGGGGTAACCTGCACGTGTTTGGAGGCGGATGGGAAGGAGCCGGTGGAGAGAGATCAGTTGAAGATGTGTGTGAGAGCTGGGGTGAGGGAGGAGGAGAATAGAGGTATTAGATGTGAGGGAATGGGGTCGAGCGGGAAGTGGTGAGATGTGAGGAGGACAGTAAGGAGTGGACTTCCTCCTCAGTGGCTGGGAGGAAGCGGCACAGGGTAGCAGAGGGGGCTTCTGGGAGTGGAGGTGGTGGATCACTATCTTGCATCGGGATGTTCCTTCTGATAGTCAGTTTTATTTAGGAAGTAATCTGCCAGGTCTTGAGCGCTGAAGGCAGATGAGGGGGGAGGTGCGGGTGTGTAGAGGAGGGTGTTGAAAGTGGACCAGAGTCAGTTAGGGTTGGAGGACAGAGAAGATACAAGAGATGAGAAGAAGGCTTGTTTGGCCAAGTGAAGGGTAGAGGTGTATGACCGCAGAATAAACTTGAAATGAATGAAATCTGCTTCAGAACGGGATTTCCTCCAGGCGTCTGCAGTGCGAGAGCATTGTTGCATGTAGACTTATCCGATAAATGGTCGAACGGACCCGACGATCTGCCACAAAATCGCCAAACGCATCGAAAAAAGCCAACTACCCGCCAAACACAGCGCTACGTAGCTGCCGGAAAAAGCTGGCAAGCCGCCGAACAGGGAAAAAAAAAACAACAAAAAAAACCCACTGCAACTTTAAAACACGTTTGCAAAACAACTACTGCATGAAAATGCCTGAAAATTACATAGAAGGTCCTACGAATAATAATAAAAAGGTCTGTTGCAGAAAAAACAAAAAACCCTATTTTAAAAAATTGGAAAAAAGAATTTCATTGGAAAAAAATCACGAAAAATGCCTAAAAAAATCATAATAAATAAATTGCAAATTAAAAGAATAAACGGTTTAATAAATATTTAATAAAAACAGGAAAAAAAATTATATTGAAAGCTATGGGATTCGCCTGATTAAAAGCGCCGAATGAAACCAAAGAAATTCAGGGCATTTCACTGCCGCCGAACAGGTACCGTATTTTGCTGGCAATTCGCCAATATTTGGTGAACAGCCTGCTTTTTAAATAGCTACACGAAATTGCACCATATGGGGAAATTCACTGTTTGGTGCAAATTCTGAGCCAATTCGTCTCTCTCTGAATAAACCCTCAGGTTGGCACGTAGCCAATCACTGCCCTGGTCTGCTGTATCCCTTGAATAGCATGTGATCAAACCAGACGGATTGGCTGCGTGCTGACCAGGATCCAAACCCATAAGGAGTTCTTCAGAGAGAGTTGATCTGGCCCCGAAATGTCAACGAACAGGGAATTTTCCCGTACGGTGACATTTCGGGGCCATCCGGCTATTCAGAGAGCAGGCAGTTCGCCAAATTTTAGTGAACTGCCAGCAAGTATGGTGCCTGTTCGGCAGCAGTGAAATCCCCCATAGAGAAGCAATTGGTTAATCTATTCACAGACACCGAACAGCAGAGAAATGTTGCCGAATTTCCCTGCTGTTCGGGGGTCTCATTCGGCAGGTTTATTCCGGCGAATCCCATAGGCTTCAATGTTAAAAATATTCCCGTTTTAATTCAATATCTAATAAACCGTTTATTATTTTAATCTGCAGCAAAAAGTCTCTTTATCTATTGATGTTTTACGATCTTTTAGGCATTTTTTGGGATTTTTTCGGCAAATTTATTTCCCCGTTTTTTTTTTTTTAAGTGTTTTTTCAGTTCCGGTCACTGTCTGAAATGTTTTCATGCTAATGCAGTCCTCTTTCACTGTCTTTGGTCCTTTCCCCCATTGTGGCTCTCTTCTGGGATACTGTTCGGCGATTTGGGTCCCGCGTCCTGAAGCTTCGGACCCCCTTCTCCCCGGGCTGGGCTTTATTTAATATTGTTACTGTTAGTGAAGCGCGCTCTATGTCCGGGGCTCAAAACATAATCCTGGGGCTTCTTTCAGCTACTGCCAAGGAAGCCATACTGGGGCAGTGGACTTTCCCCTCACCCCCCACTTTTGGTATGTTTTACTCCCGTCTCTATACTATCAGGGTTATTCAAAGAAAGCCGATCTGGCCCCGAAATGTAACCGAACAGTGAAATTCAGGGGTCGGTTACCTTTCCTGGCCATTCGGCTATTCAGAGAGCAGGCAGTTCGCCAAATGTTGGCGAATTGCCTGCACATACGGTGCCTGTTCGAGGGCAGTGAAATCCCCATAGAGAAGCAATGGTTAATCTACTCACACACAACGAACAGAAGTGAAAAGTTGCCGAATTGCCCTGCTGTTCGGTGGTTTCATTCGGCAGGTTTATTCCGGCGAATCCCATAGGCTTCAATGTTAAAAATATTCCCGTTTTAATCCAATATCTAATAAACCGTTTATTATTTCAGGCATTTTTTGGAATTTGTTTTGCAAACTTTCTTTCTGTTTTTTTTTTTAAAACATTTTTTCTTTTTCCTGTAACAGCCCTTTTTATTATTATCATTCATAGGATCTTATGTGTAAATTCCAGGCATTTTCGTTCACTGTTTTTTTTTGCAAACAGCATTTCACTTTTGACCCTTTCAATCGTATTTTTTTATTTTTTTTACCCCTTTCGCCAGCTTGTCGGCTTTTCCTGGTGACTGGTTGGCACTGTGTTCGGCGGCTCGGCGGCTGTTTCCAATGTGTTCGGCATGTTGTTTGTGGTTCTTTCGGTGGGTTTGCAGTGGGTTTTCAGCAGGTGTTCGGTGGGTTTGCAGTGGGTTTTCCCTGCACTCCGGGGACCCTGCGGTGAATGCTGCATGTCGGTGACATTTCGGTGCTCTCTGAATAACTCCCATAGTATATGGAGGAGCCCCTAAAAAGACACCCACACACCCTGAATATATGGAGGAGCCCCTAAAAAGACACCCACACACCCTGAATATATGGAGGAACCCCTAAAAAGACACCCACACACCCTGAATATATGGAGGAGCCCCTAAAAGACACCCACACACCCTGAATATATGGAGGAGCCCCTAAAAAGACACCCGCACACCCTGAATATATGGAGGAGCCCCTAAAAAGACAACCACACACCCTGAATATATGGAGGAGCCCCTAAAAAGACACCCACACACCCTGAATATATGGAGGAACCCCTAAAAAGACACCCACACACCCTGAATATATGGAGGAGCCCCATAAAATACACCCGCACACCCAGAATATATGGAGGAGCCCCTAAAAAGACACCCACACACCCTGAATATATGGAGGAACCCCTAAAAAGACACCCGCACACCCTGAATATATGGAGGAACCACTAAAAATACACCCGCACACCCTGAATATATAGAGGAGCCCCTAAAAAGACACCCGCACACCCTGAATATAGTAGAGGACCCCTAAAAAGACACCCACACCCTGAATATATAGAGGAGCCCCTAAAAGACACCACACACCCTGGAATATATGGAGGAGCCCCTAAAAGACACCCACACACCCTGAATATATGGAGGAGCCCCTAAAAGACACCCACACACCCTGAATATATGGAGGAGCCCCTAAAAGACACCCACACACCCTGAATATATGGAGGAGCCCCTAAAAGACACCCACACACCTGAATATATAGAGGAGCCCCTAAAAAGACACCCGCACACCTGAATATATGGAGGAACCCCTAAAAAGACACCCGCACACCCTGAATATATAGAGGAACCCCTAAACGACACCCACACATCCTGAATATATGGAGGAACCCCTAAAAAGACACCCACACACCCTGAATATATGGAGGAACCCCTAAAAACACACACCCTGAATATATGGAGGAACCCCTAAAAAGACACCGACACACCCTGAATATATGGAGGAGCCCCTAAAAAGACACCCGCACGCCCTGAATATATGGAGGAACCCCTAAAAAGACACCGACACACCCTGAATATATAGAGGAGCCCCTAAAAAGACACCCACACGCCCTGAATATATGGAGGAGCCCCTAAAAAGACACCCACACACCCTGAATATATGGAGGAGCCCCTAAAAGACACCCACACACCCTGAATATATGGAGGAGCCCCTAAAAGACACCCACACACCCTGAATATATAGAGGAGCCCCTAAAAAGACACCCACACACCCTGAATATATGGAGGAGCCCCTTAAAAGAACCTGTATACCCTGAATATATAGAGGAGCCCCTAAAAAGACACCCACACACCCTGAATATATGGAGGAGCCCCTAAAAAGACACCTGCATACCCTGAATATAGAGGAGCCCCTAAAAAGACACCCACCACCCCTGAATATATGGAGGAACCCCTAAAAAGACACGCGCCACACCTGAATATATGGAGGAACCCCTAAAAAGACACCGCACACCCTGAATATATGGAGGAGCCCCTAAAGACAACCCGCAACCCTGAATATATGGAGGAGCCCCTAAAAGACACCGCACACCCTGAATATATGGAGGAGCCCCTAAAAAGACACCCACACACCCTGAATATATGGAGGAACCCCTAAAAAGACACCCGCACACCCTGAATATATGGAGGAGCCCCTAAAAAGACACCCACACCCTGAATATATGGAGGAGCCCCTAAAAAGACACCCGCATACCCTGAATATATGGAGGAGCCCCTAAAAAGACACCCGCACACCTGAATATATGGAGGAGCCCCTAAAAAGACACCCGCACACCCTGAATATATGGAGGAGCCCCTAAAAAGACACCCGCACACCTGAATATATGGAGTAGCTCCTAAAAACACCCGCACACCCTGAATATATGGAGTAGCTCCTAAAAAGACACCCGCACACCCTGAATATATGGAGGAACCCCTAAAAAGACACCCGCACACCCTGAATATATGGAGTAGCTCCAAAAGACACCCGCACACCTGAATATATGGAGGAGCCCCTAAAAAACACCCGCACACCCTGAATATATGGAGGAACCCTAAAAAGACACGCGCACACCCTGAATATATGGAGGAGCCCCTAAAAAGACACCGCATACCCTGAATATATGGAGGACCCCTAAAAACACCGCACACCCTGAATATATGGAGTAGCTCCTAAAAAGACACCCGCACACCCTGAATATATGGAGGAGCCCCTAAAAAGACACCCACACCCTGAATATATGGAGGACCCCTAAAAAGACACGCGCACAACCCTGAATATATGGAGGAGCCCCTAAAAAGACACCCACACACCCTGAATATATGGAGGAACCCCTAAAAAGACACCCGCACACCCTGAATTTAATGGAGCCCTTAAAAAGAAGATCAGAGCAGATTTGTTCCCAAGATAGGGACTGTCCTTCCTAAACAGGGACACTTGGGAGGTATATATTGATGTATGTGTATGTTGAGTTTTCACTGTGCGCCTCTTATTACTCTCTATATACAGTGCGGGGGATTCAGAAAAGACGCGTTTCTGCAGGAACACCCTCAATTGTGAGTGTTATGAGAGGACGGGGCTGCTCGATATTGGGACGCAGACGGATTATGGAATATTTAGGGATTTCCATTTGATGTAGCAATAAACATATTATTAAGAAGTGTCATTTTGGAGGATTTATCGGCTTTTTTTTTTTTATAGGCTATATAGTAAATTTCGATACTTCTTTATAGATATAAACACAATGTTGCCCCGGACGCTCTGCTTAGTGTAATATGGGATTATTATGGCAGACAGCTGCGCTGAGTATTAAATCAGGGATAAAATGCTGCAACGCGGCACCGGCAATACATTGTAATGACATTTCTGTGGCCTGGAGGATCTTAAACAGATTTACAGAAATGATATTTTTCTTTAAGGCGAATCCTGATCCACAAATTAAAGCGTGTGAAACGATCACTTTAATCCCTTTAGCGACGCAAAAGCAAAAAGCGCACGTTCCCATTAATCCATAATTTAGGGGTTCCTCCATATTTATTCAGGGTGTGTGGGTGTCTTTTTAGGGGTTCTCCATATTTATTCAGGGTGTGTGGGTGTCTTTTTAGGGGCTCCTCTATATATTCAGGGTGTGCGGGTGTCTTTTTAGGGGCTCCTCCATATATTCAGGGTGTGTGGGTGTCTTTTTAGGGGCTCCTCCATATATTCAGGGTGTGTGGGTGTCTTTTTAGGGGCTCCTCCATTTATTCAGGGTGTGCGGGTGTCTTTTAGGGGCTCCTCCATATATTCAGGGTGTGTGGGTGTCTTTTAGGGGCTCCTCTATATATTCAGGGTGTGCGGGTGTCTTTTTAGGGGCTCCTCCATATTTTCAGGGTGTGCGGGTGTCCTTTTTAGGGGCTCCTCCATATTTTCAGGGTGTGCGGGTGTCTGTTTAGGGGCTCCTCCATATATTCAGGGTGTGTGGGTGTATTTTTAGGGGTTCCTCCATATATTCAGGTGTGTGGGTGTCTTTTTAGGGGCTCCTCCATATATTCAGGTGTGCGGGTGTCTTTTTAGGGGCTCCTCCATATATTCAGGGTGTGTGGGTGTCTTTTTAGGGGCTCCTCCATTTATTCAGGGTGTGCGGGTGTCTTTTTAGGGGCTCCTCTATATATTCAGGGTGTGCAGGTGTCTTTTTAGGGGCTCCTCTATATATTCAGGGTGTGCGGGTGTCTTTTTAGGGGCTCCTCTATATATTCAGGGTGTGCGGGTGTCTTTTTAGGGGTTCCTCCATATATTCAGGGTGTGCGGGTGTCTTTTTAGGGGCTCCTCCATATATTCAGGGTGTGCGGGTGTCTTTTTAGGGGCTCCTCCATATATTCAGGGTGTGCGGGTGTCTTTTTAGGGGCTCCTCCATATATTCAGGGTGTGCGGGTGTCTTTTTAGGGGTTCCTCCATATATTTAGGGTGTGCGGGTGTCTTTCTAGGGGCTCCTCCATATATTCAGGGTGTGTGGGTGTCTTTTTAGGGGTTCCTCCATATATTCAGGGTGTGTGGGTGTATTTTTAGGGGTTCCTCCATATATTCAGGGTGTGTGGGTGTATTTTTAGGGGTTCCTCCATATATTCAGGGTGTGCGGGTGTCTTTTTAGGGGCTCCTCCATATATTCAGGGTGTGTGGGTGTCTTTTTAGGGGTTCCTCCATATATTCAGGGTGTGTGGGTGTATTTTTAGGGGTTACTCCATATATTCAGGGTGTGTGGGTGTATTTTTAGGGGTTCCTCCATATATTCAGGGTGTGTGGGTGTCTTTTTAGGGGTTCCTCCATATATTCAGGGTGTGTGGGTGTGTTTTTAGGGGCTCCTCCATATATTCAAGGTGTGCGGGTGTCTTTTTAGGGGCTCCTCCATATATTCAGGGTGTGCGGGTGTCTTTTTAGGGGCTCCTCCATATATTCAGGGTGTGTGGGTGTATTTTTAGGGGTTCCTCCATATATTCAGGGTGTGTGGGTGTCCGCTTGTTCTAGATTATATTTTATATTTACATAAATGGCCTTGATTCTTCAGGACATCATCTGATATTGTCTCTGGCCCCGCCTCCAGCGCCATTCCCTAAAAAGCACTCTTTAGCTTTGCGTTACGGTGGAAGGTATGGGGTAATATACACATTACAAGCTGATTTATCACCTGTATATGACCGGCACAAAGGATCAGAGTATGCGCGGCGCTCCACAGCGAGAAAGAAATAGTCATCCAATAGAATGAAAGAACGAGGCGACTCTGCGGCTCAGTAAGCGAGATGGCAGGCGTGGGGTTAACCCTTTTATTACACGTTACACATCTGCATAGATCACGACGCGGCGCGATACAATCAGATTGAAGCGATATCGCAGGATAGCACGATCCAATGAGGGGGTGAATCATTCGGCGACGTGACGCGATGTATTGTCCTCGTGTCTCAGAAAGACCAAAAAAGGAGGAAATTCTGTGGAATGTCCCAAATAAACCGCACGTTTACATTATGTTGCCGTTTTATTGAATTTAAACAATTTTAATGCTGCAACATAAAAAAGTGAAGAAATTAAGGGGGTCTGAATACTTTCTGAACGCGCTGTATGGTTGATATTTCAGCTCGGCGGCACATAGTGATGATGTCATACAACGGGCGGCCAGGGATTATGACTGATTAATATACTTAAAAGTCAATGTATAGAACGTCACGTCGCCCTCTTTATAAGAATTTGTTACACAGAGACACAACGGGGGACAGATCTGTGAAAACTCAATAAAACGTAGGAATATGACCTTGCATTGTTCCCCAAGGGGCTTATTCACTAAATGCTGAGCTCTGGCACTAGGTTTGCCATTACTGCCCTCGATACACCCCGTCATTGGATCTGCCCTAGCAGTGAGATTTGTGTAATAACAGAGGTATAAACACACGCGGGGTAATTCAGAAAGCCTTGTTGTTTTTCGCGGTTGGAGACGCTACAAACTTCGGACTTTCACAAAAGGGAAACCCAAACAGCGGCAGGAGAGGCTTCATTGACGAATCTTCTCCTGCCGTTGATTTATTTTCTCCCTCTGAAATGTTGAAGTTTGTCACGTGTGCAACAACACCAAGTTTTGCCGTTGTTTGCAACAAAGGAAAGTCACGATGCGTCCTGAACAAGCCCCACAATGTGTCTCCCACAAGCGACTAAAGGGAGCGAGCGGCAAATCACAGGATTTAAGCTTCGAATGTAAAGGATGAGAATTCTGAAAGAAGAGATTATTGTGATCACAGAGAGAAACCAATCATTAACAATTAAATAAAAAAGCCAATTAGCTAAAGGATAGAACATTGTTATACTCTGTATTATTATTATGGCGGAAAATCCCAGGCTCCCTGTATTGTGTCCTCTCTATGTATGATGTGTAACGCAGACATATCAGTGAATCCCAGGCTCCCTGTATTGTGTCCTCTCTGTGTATGATGTGTAACGCAGACACATCAGTAAATCCCAGGCTCTCTGTATTGTGTCCTCTCTGTGTATGATGTGTAACGCAGACATATCAGTGAATCCCAGGCTCCCTGTATTGTGTCCTCTGTGTATTATGTGTAACGCAGACATAGCAGTGAATCCCGGGCTCTCTGTATGGTGTCCTCTGTGTGTATTATGTGTAACGCAGACATATCAGCAAATCCCAGGCTCTCTGTATGTGTCCTCTCTGTGTATGATGTGTAACGCAGACATATCAGTGAATCCAGGCTCCCTGTATTGTGTCCTCTGTGTATTATGTGTAACGCAGACATAGCAGTGAATCCCGGGCTCTCTGTATGGTGTCCTCTGTGTGTATTATGTGTAACGCAGACATATCAGCAAATCCCAGGCTCCCTGTATTGTGTCCTCTCTGTGTATTATGTGTAACGCAGACATCTCAATAAATCCCAGGCTCCCTGTATTGTGTCCTCTCTGTGTATTATGTGTAACGCAGACATCTCAATAAATCCCGGGCTCTCTGTATTGTGTCCTCTCTGTGTATTATGTGTAACGCAGACATCTCAATAAATCCCGGGCTCTCTGTATTGTGTCCTCTCTGTGCATTATGTGTAACGCAGACATCTCAATAAATCCCGGGCTCTCTGTATTGTGTCCTCTCTGTGCATTATGTGTAACGCAGACACATCAGTAAATCCCAGGCTCTCTGTATTGTGTCCTCTCTGTGTATTATGTGAAACGCAGACATATCAGTAAATCCCAGGCTCCCTGTATTGTGTCCTCTCTGTGTATGATGTGTAACGTAGACACATCAGTAAATCCCGGGCTCTCTGTATTGTGTCCTCTCTGTGTATTATGTGAAACGCAGACATATCAGTAAGACTCAGGCTCCGATCCACCATTTTTAAGTGCACTTTGGTCAGAAGCTTCACAGAAGATCATGCACACTCTCCATTATCTAAAAAAATGCACTTTGTGCTGGTTTCAGCCAATCAGATTGCACACTGTTGGCAGGTTGATAAATGAAAAGAGGACTTAAAGATGTCAGCCACCCCAGTAGAAGAGTAAATCTGGAGACGGACAGAAAAGAGACTTTCTTACACATTAATGTAATTATTCTGGAAGCTTATTGTTATAGTGTGGAGACAACTTACCCCCTCTTCGGGGGTCTGTAAAGGACTTGCTGCATCTTGGGAGCAGATCAGAAGGAGGTCTTGTGGAGGTGCTGGTGGTGAATCATCTTCCTTGAGAGATTCAGGATGTTGACCAGGAACATTGACTTCCAGTGTAGGTTGGTCAGAAATGTTCCCTGGAATAATATGAAGCTCCTTATCTTCTCGAACACCTTCATTCACCTGCTCATTCAAAGGGGACATGGATCTCAACAGGTGGACATCTTGCTGGTGCACATGAGCTGGTGACTTCTCTTTCTCTACAGTCAAAGAGGAACCCATATCATCTTCTGGAACATCTGGAGGGAGAGGAATAGCTACAGCAGTTTCTAGGTCGAGAGCCTTGGGCAAAAGAGACAATGAAGGTGTCGTGTTGTCTTGGACATCTACATGGGTGGTTTCATCTTCTTCAAGCTCTGGTTGTCTGTTTTCTTCTAGTTCACCACGGGTGGTGGCTTCATCATGGCACAATGGTGGGGATGCTGCCTCATCTTGGATAGGAAATGGTGGGCCACCATGCATATGGGGAGCTTCTTCCTGAGGAGCAGACACTGCAGCCACTTCTTGGTGTGGAACAGGTCTAGCACCGGAGTCACGAGGAGAAATGGTCTGTTCTGGAAGATGTGACAGTACCTCGTCGTTTTGGTTTTGAAGACTGGTTGCACCGTCTTGTGGGGGTAACGGACCCTCAGGTATATCTTCTGAAATTGAGCAGTTAGGGTCCTGCCCACCAGATGAGTTTAGGAATTCTCCCTTTTCTGTCTCTTCACTAGATAAAATTTCCTGATGTGAATGAAGACAGGATAAAGGTTAGATCCTACGATGCAACGCTGCATATCATGAAACGGTAACACCTTTCCAGACGTTGTCATTAGAAGACTCGACACAAACCATATCTGTGAGATCACCTAGTGTAGGTATACATGATTTACCGCCTGGTGAGAGGATACCTGATGACCCCATCTCGTGAGAATTTATCTGATCGCCCCACTTGGTGAGAACATACCTGATGGCTCCACCTGGGGATAATATACCCGATGGCCCCATCTGGGGAGAACATATCTGATGGCCTAATCTGCGGAGAACGTGCCTGATGGCCCCACCTGGTGACAATACATACAATAGCCCCACCTGGGAAAAATATAATTAATTATCCAACTTGGCAAAAAAAATACCTGATAGTCCCACCAGGTGAAACTATACATGGTAGCCTCACTTGATTACAATATACCTGATGGCCTCACCTGATGAGAGAATACCTAATGGCCCCACCTGGCGACAATTAACACGATGGCCCCACCTGGTGAGAATATATCTGATGGCATCACCAGGTGAGAATAAACCTCATAGCTCCACCTGGGGAGAGTATACCTCATAGCTCCAGCTGGTTAGAGTATACCTCATAACTCCACCTGGTGAGAGTATACCTCATAGCTCCAACTGGTGAGAGTATACGTCACAGCTCCACCTGGTGAAAGTATACGTCACAGCTCCACCTGGTGAAAGTATACGTCACAGCTCCACCTGGTGAGAGAATACCTCATAGCTCCACCTGGTGAGAGTATACTTCATAGCTCCACCTGGTGAGAATATGCCTCATAGCTCCACCTGGTGAGAATATGCCTCATAGCTCAACCTGGTGAGAATATGCCTCATAGCTCCACCTGGTGAGAGTATACCTCATAGCTCCACCTGGTGAGAGTATACCTCATAACTCCACCTGGTGAGAGTATACGTCATAACTCCACCTGGTGAGAGTATACCTCATAGCTCCACCTGGTGAGAGTATACCTCATAGCTCCACTTGGTGAGAGTATACCTCATAGCTCCACCTGGTGAGAGTATACCGCATAGCTCCACCTGGTGAGAGTATACGTCACAGCTCCACCTGGTGAGAGTATAAATAATGGCATCACTTGGTGAGATGAGACACGGTGGCATTGCCTATCTATAGAACATTCCCCAACTAGACAAAGAGACTTTCATTCAAGCCCATCTGCCTCCATCATCACAATCACAGAAAGCTCCTGATGTGTTAGCCTCCTACACCCCTCCTGAAAAGGACCCTCCACGTATCCACGACGACTCCCACTATTAACTCATTTTCCACCATCCTTACAAATACACCGAGATGGAGGCATATCAGAACCAGATCAATCGTGTGGATAAAAATGACACGGCGGCACTCTGTCAGGAATAGAACATATCCCTGCAAATCATATCGAATCCGTACGACGCGTTTTACTCCTATTTATCTTATAGCGCGCGGCAGGAGGCATATACGGAGAAAGTAAATGTCAGGTTACTTACCTAACGTGATATATTTCCTGGAGATTTCACTCGCACAGATTAATATTCATACTCGCCTGAAGCAGCAGATCCTCGGCAGCTGAGCGGCCCACTTTAATACACCCATATATATATATACACCATAATATACATATATATATATATATATATATATGTGTGGGAATATATTACATATTTATACGTAATAAAGTCATTTTCCGACGCAGCCGCTTTGCTTTTAGAATTCTAAGATCTCTCGTCAGTTTTCTTACGGAATAAACTCGATACACAAGACGCGCATTAACCTAAACGAGGCTCCTCATTTTTCACACTGACGCTGCCCCGTCCAAAACCAATCGTCTATAAACCTCCATCTTTATTCTGAGTGAAATTACATAAAAGGAAATTATCCGACGGCCGCCGAGCATCGTTTTCCATGATGATTTTATTATGCAGACTGTTTCTTTTTATTAACCCGACCAGAATCATCACCCCCCCCCCCAACCAATCGTTTTTTTTAATAGCAATGACTACAGTCGCGGTGCAGGACGGGATCGTCCAACGCTGCAGCGGAGCTCGTCTGGAAACCGCTCAGCTCTACTTCCAGAAAGAACGCACGATCTCCTGCTCTGCAGATACTTCGATCCAGAAGACAAAAGGCTGGTGATTTAGGCGAGCGCTGGCAGGGATTTCTCTCCGGTTTGTGGAAAAAAAAACAATGGCTTCATTACGTGCGTCCTGAGAAATGAATGCGGCACATCGCGCATAATCAAGCCACAACAACTTGGGTCCAATAAAAGTTAGACTTTGTAAGGGAATCCCACAGGATTCAATGTAAAAAAGGAATCTTTTAAAAAAAATGTTAAGAACGTTAATCCTTTTAATTATTGGCAATTTTTTTAAAAAAAATTAAAAGACCTTTTTGTATATTTAAACTACATTTTTGTTTTCTTATTTTTTTAAGACTTTTTATTTTGTAGAGGTGGGTGTATTGAGGATCTCTGTATAAGAGGTGGGTGTATTGAGGATCTCTGTATAAGAGGTGGGTGTATTGAGGATCTCAGTATAAGAGGTGGGTGTATTGAGGATCTCTGTATAAGAGGTGGGTGTATTGAGGATCTCAGTATAAGGCTAGGGTCAGACGAACGCAGCTTTAACGTGCGTTTAGCCGCACAAAATCACGGCCGTGCTAGCAGCAAATGACGGGCAATGCCGGGGAACACGAAGTACGGCCGCACGAAAGTTCGTCCGCGCAACGCAAGTGGCAAACGAACGCATTTTTCGAGAACGTCAACCGCTACTACTGACGTACAGAGTGCGCTGCGGCCGCATAGCGGCGTGTGTGTGTGATTGGGAGACATCAGACGCTGCTAATGTCCGGCCAACATAACGTCCAGACACAAAAAGTGTTATTGATGTCCGTACAAATCACGGACGAAAAGGCGCATCGTATGACCGCTACCGCGTATCCGTGAAAAAAAATATGTCCGTTCGTTCGACCGCACTTTTCCACGGTCGACGCGAAAAATGCGTTCGTCTGACCCTAGCCTAAGAGGTGGGTGTATTGACGATCTCTGTATAAGAGGTGAGTGTATTGACGATCTCTGTATAAGAGGTGAGTGTGTTTAGGATCTCTGTATAAGAGGTGGGTGTATTTAGGATCTCTGTATAAGAGGTGGGTGTATTTAGGATCTCTGTATAAGAGGTGGGTGTATTTAGGATCTCTGTATAAGAGGTGGGTGTATTTAGGATCTCTGTATAAAAGAGGTGGGTGTGTTTAGGATCTCGGTATAAGAGGTGGGTTTGTTTAGGATCTCGGTATAAGAGGTGGGTGTGTTTAGGGTGTCTGTATAAGAGGTGGGTGTATTTAGGACGTCGGTATAAGAGGTGGGTGTATTTAGGATCTCTGTATAAGAGGTGGGTGTATTTAGGACGTCGGTATAAGAGGTGGGTGTGTTTAGGATTTCTGTATAAGAGGTGGGTGTATTTAGGATCTCTGTATAAGAGGTGGGTGTATTTAGGACGTCGGTATAAGAGGTGGGTGTGTTTAGGATTTCTGTATAAGAGGTGGGTGTATTTAGGACGTTGGTATAAGAGGTGAGTGTGTTTAGGATCTCTGTATAAGAGGTGGGTGTGTTTAGGATCTCGGTATAAGAGGTGGGTTTGTTTAGGATCTCGGTATAAGAGGTGGGTGTGTTTAGGGTGTCTGTATAAGAGGTGGGTGTATTTAGGGTGTCTGTATAAGAGGTGGGTGTATTTAGGGTGTGTGTTTGGGGTGTTGGTATAAGAGGTGGGTGTGTTTAGGGTGTTGGTATAAGAGGTGGGTGTGTTTAGGGTGTTGGTATAAGAGGTGGGTGTGTTTAGGGTGTTTGTATAAGAGGTGGGTGTGTTTAGGGTGTTGGTATAAGAGGTGGGTGTGTTTAGGGTGTTGGTATAAGAGGTGGGTGTGTTTAGGGTGTTGGTATAAGAGGTGGGTGTGTTTAGGGTGTTGGTATAAGAGGTGGGTGTGTTTAGGGTGTTGGTATAAGAGGTGGGTGTGTTTAGGATCATGCCATCGCCATGGGGGTCTGAAGACATCTTACCCTCTCCGTATCCGGTGGGGCGGGGGACGGGCTTTGCTTTTCTTCCTCCATTATTCTTCTGATCTGGAGGGAAACAGAATATAAGTTAAAATGAAACATATCTATATAAATAATCAGGGAATCCGGTGGCATTGTGGGACCTGCGCCTCCGGTGGCATTGTGGGACCTGCGCCTCCGGTGGCATTGTGGGACCTGCGCCTCCGGTGGCATTGTGGGACCTGCGCCTCCGGTGGCATTGTCTGCGCCTCCGGTGGCATTGTGGGACCTGCGCCTCCGGTGGCATTGTGGGACCTGCGCCTCCGGTGGCATTGTGGGACCTGCGCCTCCGGTGGCATTGTGGGATCTGCGCCTCCGGTGGCATTGTGGGACCTGCGCCTCCGGTGGCATTGTGGGATCTGGCCTCCAGTGGCATTGTGGGATCTGGCCTCCGGGCATTGTGGGACCTGCGCCTCCGGTGGCATCTGCGCCTCCGGTGGCATTGTGGGATCTGCGCCTCCGGTGGCATTGTGGGACCTGCGCCTCCGGTGGCATTGTGGGATCGCGCCTCCGGTGGCATTGTGGGACCTGCGTCTCCGGTGGCATTGTGGGACCTGCGCCTCCGGTGGCATTGTGGGACCTGCGCCTCCGGTGGCATTGTGGGATCTGCGCCTCCGGTGGCATTGTGGGATCTGGCCTCCGGTGGCATTGTGGGACCTGCGCCTCCGGTGGCATCTGCGCCTCCGGTGGCATTGTGGGATCTGCGCCTCCGGTGGCATTGTGGGACCTGCGCCTCCGGTGGCATTGTGGATCGCGCCTCCGGTGGCATTGTGGGATCGCGCCTCCGGTGGCATTGTGGGACCTGCGCCTCCGGTGGCATTGTGGGACCTGCGCTCCGGTGGCATTGTGGGACCTGCGCCCCGGTGGCATTGTGGGATCGCGCCTCCGGTGGCATTGTGGGACCTACGCCTCCGGTGGCATTGTGGGATCTGCGCCTCCGGTGGCATTGTGGGACCTGCGCCTCCGGTGGCATTGTGGGACCTGCGCCTCCGGTGGCATTGTGGGATCGCGCCTCCGGTGGCATTGTGGGACCTGCGCCTCCGGTGGCATTGTGGGATCGCGCCTCCGGTGGCATTGTGGGACCTGCGCCTCCGGTGGCATTGTGGGATCGCGCCTCCGGTGGCATTGTGGGACCTGCGCCTCCGGTGGCATTGTGGGATCGCGCCTCCGGTGGCATTGTGGGACCTGCGCCTCCGGTGGCATTGTGGGATCGCGCCTCCGGTGGCATTGTGGGACCTGCGCCTCCGGTGGCATTGTGGGATCGCGCCTCCGGTGGCATTGTGGGACCTGCGCCTCCGGTGGCATTGTGGGATCGCGCCTCCGGTGGCATTGTGGGACCTGCGCCTCCGGTGGCATTGTGGGATCGCGCCTCCGGTGGCATTGTGGGACCTGCGCCTCCGGTGCCGTGGACGGGTTCTGGGGGTGAGTCGGGGCGATGCTTGTGGGGCGAACGTACAGATTGTAAGAGTTAATGCACCGATTCACTCTGATCGCGCCAGTCAATCATCACTCTGGCCACTGGGTCTAAGGAAAGCGTTGGGTTGACAGACCACCTGCACCTCAAAGAGGCGCTGCAGCAGCTGAGAGTATGCGGTACATAAGGAAAACGTGAGGTTTATGCAGAAGTACACACAGCCCTCGTCGCTCTCACACTGCATTACACCCTCCTCTCTCATTATAAGGTCATGTTCATACACAAACACACAGGAAAGCAGCTCCATTATAATTATTATTATTATTATTCTTTATTTATAAAGCGCCAGCATATTCCGCAGCGCTGAAGGCTTTGAAGCCCTGGAATATTTAAACTACATATCCCGTGATGCTCTATGAAGCCAGAGAAAGAGAAAGCATCATGGGAGTTGTAGTTATATTCGGACAGGTCCCGGTGCTCAGTCCCCGCGGGGTTTAGGTGTAAAGAGGGCAGGCAGGTAGAGAGGCTTCACCTGTGCAGCTCTGTGGCGGGTGTGCTCGGTGCTGGTGGCTCCCGGTGTACAGGCTCTTCTCTCCCGCTGTGTTCGGGCTTGTCGTGTTTTTGCCGTATGGCCTAAGGCGGCTGCCGTAGTCAGGACGCAGACAAGATCTCCATGACAACTGTTCGGACACGCCCTAAAACGAGGCCTAGTAGAATGAGAGGAAGGCACGCTGTCTCTATGGAAACGATGTGACGGGCACGTGCTGTCAGGAAGTCTCCGTGTGACTCCAAACACTCCCAGGCAGGCGTCAGCCGCAGAGCAAGGCCCAAATGCTGGGGATGATATGGGGAATTCCGCAGGCTGACAAGGAGTAACTAAGAGTGATGGTGCCCCTGTGTCACCCCTACCTGATGGCTGAGAGTGATGGTGCCCCTGTGTCACCCCTACCTGATGGCTGAGAGTGATGGTGCCCCTGTGTCACCCCTACCTGATGGCTAAGAGTGATGGTGCCCCTGTGTCACCCCTACCTGATGGCTGAGAGTGATGGTGCCCCTGTGTCACCCCTACCTGATGGCTGAGAGTGATGGTGCCCCTGTGTCACCCCTACCTGATGGCTGAGAGTGATGGTGCCCCTGTGTCACCCCTACCTGATGGTTAAGAGTGATGGTGCCCCTGTGTCACCCCTACCTGATGGCTGAGAGTGATGGTGCCCCTGTGTCACCCCTACCTGATGGCTGAGAGTGATGGTGCCCCTGTGTCACCCCTACCTGATGGCTGAGAGTGATGGTGCCCCTGTGTCACCCCTACCTGATGGCTGAGAGTGATGGTGCCCCTGTGTCACCCCTACCTGATGGCTTAGAGTGATGGTGCCCCTGTGTCACCCCTACCTGATGGCTGAGAGTGATGGTGCCCTGTGTCACCCCTACCTGATGGCTGAGAGTGATGGTGCCCCGTGTCACCCCTACCTGATGGCTGAGAGTGATGGTGCCCCGTGTCACCCCTACCTGATGGCTGAGAGTGATGGTGCCCCTGTGTCACCCCTGATGGCTGAGAGTGATGGTGCCCCTGTGTCACCCCTACCTGATGGCTGAGAGTGATGGTGCCCCTGTGTCACCCCTACCTGATGGCTGAGAGTGATGGTGCCCCTGTGTCACCCCTACCTGATGGCTTAGAGTGATGGTGCCCCTGTGTCACCCCTACCTGATGGCTGAGAGTGATGGTGCCCTGTGTCACCCCTACCTGATGGCTGAGAGTGATGGTGCCCCGTGTCACCCCTACCTGATGGCTGAGAGTGATGGTGCCCCGTGTCACCCCTACCTGATGGCTGAGAGTGATGGTGCCCCTGTGTCACCCCTGATGGCTGAGAGTGATGGTGCCACTGTGTCACCCCTACCTGATGGCTGAGAGTGATGGTGCCCCTGTGTCACCCCTACCTGATGGCTGAGAGTGATGGTGCCCCTGTGTCACCCCTACCTGATGGCTGAGAGTGATGGTGCCCCTGTGTCACCCCTACCTGATGTCAATAAAACTGTCATTTTGAACAAGTGCAAAGTATCTTATTACAGCGAGTGATTTCTAACAGCATTTATTATAGACTCCCTGCTCAGAGTTTTGTTGTATCCATCTCTTATACACCCTGAATGTAAGGAAGAGCCCCAAAAAAGATACCCGCACACCCTGAATGTAAGGAAGAGCCCCAAAAAAGACACCCGCACACCCTGAATATAAGGAAGAGCCCCAAAAAAGACACCAGCACACCCTGAATATAAGGAAGAGCCCCAAAAAAGACACCCACACACCCTGAATATAAGAAAGAGCCCCTAAAAAGACACCCACACCCTGAATATATGGAGGAGCCCCTAAAAAGACACACACACCCTGAATATATGGAGGAACCCCTAAAAAGACACCCGCACACCCTGAATATATAGAGGAGCCCCTAAAAACACACCCGCACACCCTGAATATATGGAGGAGCCCCTAAAAAGACACCCACACCCTGAATATATGGAGGAGCCCCTAAAAAGACACCCGCACACCCTGAATATATGGAGGAGCCCCTAAAAATACACCCTGAATATATGGAGGAGCCCCTAAAATGACACCCGCACACCCTGAATATATGGAGGAGACCCTAAAAAGACACCCGCACACCCTGAATATATGGAGGAGCCCCTAAAAATACACCCTGAATATATGGAGGAGCCCCTAAAATGACACCCGCACACCCTGAATATATGGAGGAGCCCCTAAAATGACACCCGCACACCCTGAATATGTAGAGTACACTTAAAGTCATGGAGCATTTGGAACCATTTAATTTGCTCTAGATATTTTGGAAAAACAGACGGGTAAGACTTGGATTTTTTTCTTGAGGCCCGTGAGGTCTTCTGGACACCCCAGGACTTCCTCAGTTGGAGGATGTAAAGATGGGAAAGAGTAAATATAAGGTAAAAGTAAGTGATTTCCAAATCATTTCATGCAATGCAGTAGATGGCCATGGGAGGCGCTGTAATACAAGACACAAAGTCCAGCATCAGATTGTCTATATACTGTATTTTAACAGGACCCTG
Organism: Leptobrachium leishanense; assembly: GCA_009667805.1. Classification (NCBI taxonomy): domain Eukaryota; kingdom Metazoa; phylum Chordata; class Amphibia; order Anura; family Megophryidae; genus Leptobrachium; species Leptobrachium leishanense. The sequence goes on from CM019064.1 coordinate 15,777,277, forward strand.
CTTTGTATAGATGAGGGATGGCAAACCTTTTTGAGCCCGAATTCCCAAACTGGATCGTTGAACCGACTTATGTGTCTCAAAGTGCCATAGGGTACAGAGAGTGGTCATAAATGGTACATTTTCAAGATGGACACCAGTGGTAAGTGGTGTCCCTCAGGGGTCTGTTATAGGACCAATACTATTCAATTTATTTATAAATGACCTTGAGATAGGCATTGAAAGTCATGTATCAGTGTTTGCAGATGACACAAAGCTAGGAAAAGTAATACAATGTGAGCAGGATGTTACTTCGCTGCAGAGGGATTTAGATAGATTGGGGGACTGGGCACTTAAATGGCAGATGAGATTTAATCTAGATAAATGTAAAGTTATGCACTTTGGAGTGAAGAACACACAAGTAATTTATACCCTAAATGGTACGGAGTTAGGGAAATCCAAGCAGGAGAAGGATTTGGGAATAATCATAGACTTCAAACTAAGTAACAATGTCCAGTGTCAAACAGCAGCCGCCAAGGCCAGCAAAGTACTGGCATGCATTAAAAGGGGAGTTCACTCACGGGATGAAAACATAATTTTGCCTCTGTATAAATCAATGGTCAGGCCGCACCTTGAATATGCCGTGCAATTTTGGGCACCTGTCTTAAAAAAAGATATTATAGCGTTAGAAAAAGTGCAGAGACGGGCAGCTAAATTAATAAGGGGGATGGAAGGGTTAAGTTATGAGGCAAGACTAACAAGCTTAAACCTGTTTAGTTTAGAGAAAAGGCGCCTTAGAGGGGATCTGATAACCTTATATAAATATATACGGGGCCATTATCAACCATTGTCTGATAACCTATTCATTAACAGGACTATACACAGGACAAGGGGTCACCCATTTAGACTGGAAGAAAGAAAATTTAGCTTAAAGCATAGGAAGGGTTATTTTACGGTGAGAACAATAAAGCTGTGGAATTCTCTGCCTGTTGAGGTGGTTGGGTCAGAGTCTGTACAGACTTTTAAAAAACGACTGGATGACTTCCTGCAGACACAGAATATTAAGGGTTATAATATTTAATATGTGGGTAAAAGCTTCTTGATCCAAGGAGAAATCTGACTGCCATTCTGGGGTCAAGAAGGAATTTTTTCCCAGTATGTTGCATATTGGCAAGCATTCAGACTGGGTTTTTTGCCTTCTTTTGGATCAACAGCAGTAGGTTATGTGGGAGAGGCTGAACCCGATGGACGCATGTCTTTTTTCAGCCTATATAACTATGTAACTATGTAACCCTGCAATTAAACCTGACACTTCATACGACTGAACTAATCATGTGCCTAAGTCTCAGAAGAAAAATACAATAAGTTTTACACGTCAGTGTGTAATTGTCTTTCCTATGGTGACAAACAAGACGCTCAGACTTGGGCATATGAATATTGAACTGCTAAAACAGGCATCAGACTCCAGATACATGTATACCCAGACAGACGTCAGATACATGTATACCCAGACAGACTTCAGATAAATGTATTCACATACCCCAGATACATGTATACCAAGACAGACCCAGATACATTTATACCAGACACATACCTCATATACATATATACCCAGACAGACCCCAGAATTCTGTATACCCAGACACAAGATAAATGTATACCCAAACAGAGACCCCAGATAAATGTATACCCAGACACAGACCTCAGTAGCTGAGCCGCGAGGGAAGAGTTGGTGTTGGCTACAGGGTGCAGCTCCTTGTGCGATCCGTCAGGATGGGGCATGGATGGCAGACATTTCTACACCGAACTACACCTCCCTCACAGTAACTCTACCCCTCAATCTAACCCTACACCCATCTCACAGTAACTCTACCCCTCAAAGTAACCCTACACCTCCCTCATAGTAACCCTACACCTCCCTCAAAGTAACCCTACACCCATCTCACAGTAACTCTATCCCTCAATCTAACCCTACACCCATCTCACAGTAACTCTACCCCTCAAAGTAACCCTACACCTCCCTCAAAGTAACCCTACACCTCCCTCAAAGTAACCCTACACCTCCCTCAAAGTAACCCTACCCCTCTCTCACAGTAACCCTACCCCTCCCTCACAGTAACCCTACCCCTCCTTAAAGTAACCCTACCCCTCCCTTAAAGTAAGCCTATCCCTCCCTCAAAGTAACCCAAATCCTAAAACAAGCACAGAATTAGTAACTTAATCCCAATCCCAAATCCTATCCCTTATATCAACCTTTAAAGTTATCATAACCCTAAAATTCTATAGCTCCTAAATAGGGATGCACCGATACCGATACTAGTATCGGTGCCGATACCGAGATCTGCACGAGTACTCGGTACTCGTGCAGATGCCCCCAATACCGGAAGCCAGCGCTGGACTGGCTTGCCGGTCGATGTCCGAGGGGCAGTACTCGAACGGCACTCTGCCAGGCCCCGGCTCCGAGAGCTCTTCCTCCTTCGAATGTCTGCCAGCAAAGGGTTGTAGCCCGGTGGCTCGCTTGGGATCCACCAGCCACGATCTCGCGAGATCTCGTGAACTCCGGGATCTTGCGAGACCGCGGCTTGTGCCTGGTTCCCAACGAGCGGCCGGGCTACAGCCTTTGCCGGCGGACGCTCGAAGGAAGAAGAGCACACTGAGGGGCCTGGCAGAGTGGGACCATATAAATGTGAGCTCGGGGCAATATGTATGAGCTGGCCTGGGGGCTATATATGTACATATGTATATGAGCTGGGGAGCAATATGTACAGTATATATACAGTTGTGTTCAAAATTATTCAACCCCCAATGCTGTAAAGGGTTTTAGGGAATTTAGTGTACATTTGTAATTGTATTCAGAATGAAATCCTACAAGGACTTTTTAAAGAACCATATGCAACTACAATGACATCAATTGGTTTTGTAATACAGTAGTAAATGTTTCTTTTGTGAATTCTTCATTGACACAATTATTCAACCCCTTAAAGACTACCACTCTGAAGAACAGAGGTTCATTCAAGTGTTTTCAATCAGGTATTGAAAACACCTGTGGATGTCGCGGAGCAGCAATAAAGCATAATAAGCACCAATTAGGCAGCTTTAAAATGACTGTGATACTCAGCTCCTTCTAGACATTTACTGGTGTGGTTACAAACATGGTGAAGTCAAGAGAATGGTCCAGGAAGACAAGAGAAGAGGTGATTACTCTTCACAGGAAGGGCAATGGCTATAAGAAGATCGCAAAGATGTTAAACATACCAAGAGAGACCATAGGAAGCATCATTCGTAAATTCAAGGCAAAGGGCACTGTTGAAACGCTACCTGGTCGTGGCAGAAAGAAGATGCTGACTTCGACTGCTGTGCGCTACCTCAAGCGTAGAGTGGAGAAAAGTCCCCGTGTGACTGCTGAGGAACTGAGAAAAGATTTGTCAGATGTGGGTACTGAAGTTTCAGCTCAGACAATACGGCGCACACTGCGTAATGAAGGCCTCCATGCCAGAACTCCCAGGCGCACCCCCTTATGTCTCCAAAGAATAAGAAGAGTCGACTGCAGTATGCCAAAAGTCATGTGGACAAACCACAGAAGTTTTGGGATAGTGTTCTGTGGACTGATGAAACAAAATTAGAACTGTTTGGGCCCATGGATCAACGCTATGTTTGAAGGATGAAGAACAAGGCCTATGAAGAAAGAAACACCTTGCCTACTGTGAAGCATGGCGGGGGTCAATCATGCTTTGGGGCTGTTTTGCTTCTGCAGGTACAGGGAAGCTTCAGCGTGTGCAAGGTACCATGAATTCTCTTCAGTACCAGGAGATATTGGATGACAATGTGATGCAGTCCGTCACAAACCTGATGCTTGGGAGACGTTGGACCTTTCAACAGGACAATGATCCCAAGCATACCTCCAAGTCCACTAGAGCATGGTTGCAGATTAAAGGCTGGAACATTTTGGAGTGGCCATCGCAGTCACCTGACTTAAATCCGATTGAGAACCTCTGGTGGGACTTAAAGAAAGCAGTTGCAGTGCGCAAGCCTAAGAATGTGACTGAACTGGAGGCTTTTGCCCATGACGAATGGGCGAAGAAACCCGTAGATCGCTGCAAGACACTTGTGTCAAGCTATGCTTCACGTTTAAAAGCTGTTATAACTGTAAAAGGATGTTGTTACTAAGTACTAAGATTGAATGTCACTTGGGGGTTGAATAAAACTGATAATGATGTGAGCACAGAAAAGACATTTGTGCTTATTTCATTATAAATGTTATGTTATATTTGTCTGACCTACACGTGCCTCTTTGATTTAATTGTAAGCAAGATGACTGAATGATCAAAATCAATGTCAAACTGGCCAAAACACTCAATTTCAGTGGGGGTTGAATAATTTTGAACACAACTGTATATACAGTTGTGTTCAAAATTATTCAACCCCCAATGCTGTAAAGGGTTTTAGGGAATTTAGTGTACATTTGTAATTGTATTCAGAATGAAATCCTACAAGGACTTTTTAAAGAACCATATGCAACTAAAATGACATCAATTGGTTTTGTAATACAGTAGTAAATGTTTCTTTTGTGAATTCTTCATTGACACAATTATTCAACCCCTTAAAGACTACCACTCTGAAGAACAGAGGTTCATTCAAGTGTTTTCAATCAGGTATTGAAAACACCTGTGGATGTCACGGAGCAGCAATAAAGCATAATAAGCACCAATTAGGCAGCTTTAAAATGCCAGCCAGCTCCTTCTAGACATTTACTGGTGTGGTTACAAACATGGTGAAGTCAAGAGAATGGTCCAGGAAGACAAGAGAAGAGGTGATTACTCTTCACAGGAAGGGCAATGGCTATAAGAAGATTGCAAAGATGTTAAACATACCAAGAGAGACCATAGGACGCATCATTCGCAAATTCAAGGCAAAGGGCACTGTTGAAACGCTACCTGGTCGTGGCAGAAAGAAGATGCTGACTTCGACTGCTGTGCGCTACCTGAAGCGTAGAGTGGAGAAAAGTCCCCGTGTGACTGCTGAGGAACTGAGAAAAGATTTGTCAGATGTGGGTACTGAAGTTTCAGCTCAGACAATACGGCGCACACTGCGTAATGAAGGCCTCCATGCCAGAACTCCCAGGCGCACCCCCTTGCTGTCTCCAAAGAATAAGAAGAGTCGACTGCAGTATGCCAAAAGTCATGTGGACAAACCACAGAAGTTTTGGGATAGTGTTCTGTGGACTGATGAAACAAAATTAGAACTGTTTGGGCCCATGGATCAACGCTATGTTGGAGGAGGAAGAACAAGGCCTATGAAGAAAAGAAAACACTTGCCTACTGTGAAGCATGGTGGGGGGTCAATCAGGCTTTGGGGCTGTTTTGCTTCTGCAGGTACAGGGAAGCTTCAGCGTGCAGGTACCATGAATTCTCTTCAGTACCAGGAGATATTGGATGACAATGTGATGCAGTCCGTCACAAACCTGAGGCTTGGGAGACGTAGGACCTTTCAACAGGACAATGATCCCAAGCATACCTCCAAGTCCACTAGAGCATGGTTGCAGATTAAAGGCTGGAACATTTTGGAGTGGCCATCGCAGTCACCTGACTTAAATCCGATTGAGAACCTCTGGTGGGACTTAAAGAAAGCAGTTGCAGTGCGCAAGCCTAAGAATGTGACTGAACTGGAGCTTTTGCCCATGACGAATGGGCGAAGCTACCCGTAGATCACTGCAAGACACTTGTGTCAAGCTATGCTTCACGTTTAAAAGCTGTTATAACGGTAAAAGGATGTTGTACTAAGTACTAAGATTGAATGTCACTTGGGGGTTGAATAAAACTGATAATGATGTGAGCACAGAAAAGACATTTGTGGTTATTTGATTATAAATGTTATGTTATATTTGTCTGACCTACACGTGCCTCTTTGATTTAATTGTAAGCAAGATGACTGAATGATCAAAATCAATGTCAAACTGGCCCAAACACTCAATTTCAGTGGGGGTTGAATAATTTTGAACACAACTGTATATGAGCTGGGGAGCGATATGTACAGTGTATATATATATATATATATAATGAGCTGGGGAGCGATATGTACAGTATATATATATATATGAGATGGCCTGGGGCAATATGTACAGTATATATATATATATGAGATGGCCTGGGGCAATATGTACAGTGTGTATATATATATATATATATATATATATATATATATATATGACCGCTTATGGATATCTGGTGGTTCCCTTAGTTCATTTGTCCACATGGATCATATGAAAAAAAGGCAAACAATATAATCGTACAGACTGTTTTAACAAGTCCTCATAACAAACCGCTGTGTACTGATTAAACTCACAAATCTAGAGCCCGAACACTGGCTCTGAGTGGATCTGCGCATTCGGGTGTTTAATTTCTCCACTTGAAAGGTGCCCACACCTTATTTTTTGAGGGAGATTCTTATCACATGTAATATAAGAAACAAGAGAACTTTCTTGTGTAGATCTCGCGAGTTCAGTATCTAACAAAAATGTAAAGATTACCAACTCACGTGCGTTGGAGCTTAAGACCAAGCTCGGAGTGTGCGCGCATATGGACTTATTGTGGGTTAAGTCCAACAATCCCTATGGACCTCCGGAATGTTCAGGAAAGCGGGGATCGAATAAACTTTAAAATAAAGGTTATTTATTAAAACATAAAGCAGATAAAGCAATGTTACTGGCACTGCCAAGTCACCAGAACGCGTTTCGCCAGATTAACTGGCTTCATCAGCTGGTTTCCATGTGATTCCAGTGGGACCATGTGATCGCGGCTGGGGCCTTCCAACGAGCGCACGCACAGAAGCTTTCCCGGCGTCGCCCAGGAAGGTAAGTATGAACGCGGTGAGCAGCTGCAGGACCTGTCCGAATGCCGATAGAGCATTCGGACAGGCACCTGGAGCTCTCTGCGATACTTACCTTCCTGGGCGACGCCGGGAAAGTTTCCCAACGAGCGCAACGCATGAAGACTTTCCCGGCGTCGCCCAGGAAGGTAAGTATCGCGGGGGGGGGGATCCATGAGCTGGGGCATATCCATGAGCTGGGACATATCCATGAGCTGGGGCATATCCCATGAGCTGGGGGGCAGTATCCATGAGCTGGGGGGCAGTATCCATGAGCTGGGGGGCAGTATCCATGAGCTGGGGGACAGTATCCATGAGCTGGGGGACAGTATCCATGAGCTGGGGGGCAGTATCCATGTGCTGGGGGGCAGTATCCATGTGCTGGGGGCATATCCATGAGCTGGGGGGCAGTATCCATGAGCTTGGGGCATTTTTATAGGAGGTCTGTTCTTACTGGAAAGCGTCACATGACATAAAAAAGTATCGGTACTCGGTATCGGTGAGTACTTGAAGAAAAGTATCGGTACTCGTACTCGGTCTTAAAGTGGTATCGGTGCATCCCTAGTTTTCATACTAAAGAACTGAAAACGAATTTCTTTAGCAACTAAATAAATTGCATTTTAGGACTAATCCATTAGTTCAAAACGAAATTTTGTGCTGTGCACATGTCTAATATTTATACTCTTCCTTGTAGTACAGGGTCTAATTTCTGTGTATATTGCAGTGATGTCATTCTTCGTATACAGTAGTGATTAGACATGTGCACAGCACAAAATTTCGTTTTGAACTAATGGATTAGTCCTAAAATGCAATTTATTTATTTGCCAAAGAAATTAGTTTTTAGTTCTTTAGTATGAAAACTAATTTCATTCATCCGAAAACCAGTGGATACAATTACTATTGTAGTGGCTCCTCAGAGGGCTGAGATCGCTGCTTGTTACAGTATCTCTCACTCTCAGCACAATGTGTCAGGCAAAGCTGTTACAGTAACTTACTGCTGTTCATCACAGTGCTCAGAGTTTCAGTAAAACTAGTAAATAATATTTTTATATATAAGAGGTTAGAACAATATTATTTCCTTGTTTTACTGAAACTTTGAGCGCTGTTAGTCAGTTACTGTAACAGCTGAGCCTGATACATTGTACTGAGAGATAATATAACAAGCAGCCGATCTCAGCGCTCACAGCCACTGGATTTAAAGGGCTAAAAAAAAAAGGCTCCTCTCTGTATAATGTATAGAACATACTCCTGCATTAATTAATACCCCTCTCTGTATAATGTATACAACATCCACCTGCATTAATTCATACCCCTCTCTGTATAATGTATACAACATCCACCTGCATTAATTAATGCCCCTCTCTGTATAAAACATCCTACTGCATTGGCATGTGGAGGGTGCAGCACTTCGGAATGCAATGCTTATCCAGCACAGGGAACTTTTACTTAAACTTTTTTATATCTCTGTGGGGGAGACACAGGAATATAAAAGCAGGGGAGAGGGAAAATATTAACGTAAATCGGTCTGAAAGGTCAGAGAAGAGATGACTGGTACAAATTGATTTTTATAATAAAATAAAGCACTTTAAATCCAGGGAAAACATTCAAATAAATCACATTGAAGGCTCATAATGACAGAGTAACTGTGAGAGCCGGATACTAAATGTATCAAACGTAAAAAAAAAAACTTTATAACAAGCAGCACTGGGAGAGGAGAGGACTTTATATAAAACGTGTATTATAGATGAGGAAAGGGGGATAGTGCTCCTGGATAATATAAAATGTATCAGACCTAAGCCCCTATTATGCAGAGCGGGAGGGAGATAACACACGTTTTATAAAGTCCCTCTCTTCTCCCAGCGCTGCTTGTTATAAAGGGGTTTTTACTATCCAGCCCTCCTCTGTCATTAGCTTTCAGTGTGATTTATTTGAATGTTTTCCTTCTCCAGCTGCTTTTATCATCTTGTCTGCCTCATAGACATGCAAGGGTTAAGTAAAGGTTTCCTCTCCTGAGTATTCTGGAGCTCTATCACTGTCAGATTTTTGGGTAGGGGTCGGAAAGGATTACGCATACAAACCTTTTCTGTAGCTTTGCGATGTTGCGCTCTTCATTGCTGGTCTCCTTCACTCATCGATGTAATATCACAAAAAGGACTGAAACTAAAATGTAGTGTATTTTATTTTAGTTTCTTTAGTTTTTTGTACTGAGCAGTTTCGTATCTCTTGAGTCATACGAAAACTAAATTATCCCAAAATTCGCACTAAATCGTTTTAGTACTAAAACGAATGCACATGTCTAGTAGTGATGTCATCCTACATTTCCAGAAAAGGCTGAGCATTTCTTTAGGTGTCACTGGGACCCGGTCATTGTTTATAGAAGAAGTGACACATTTTTTTACCGCATGTTCCTTGATATCAGCAAAGTAATCCCCATGGTTTCTCCGTAGATAAAATCACGTCTGGGCCAGGGTCACACCAGGCCATATTTATTCTCTGTACAGGTTGACACAAATTCTGAGGTAATAAATGGCTTGCTCAGCTTCCACTCGGTGCCATAAATCTCTGAACATAAAATAGAGACATTGATGCCAAAACAATTCTCTTAATGCTCTTTATGGATGGGATTTAGGTTCACTTCTCTATAAATCATGTTACTTTGCATTTCCAGGGTGAACCGTAAATGACTGTGACATGTCAGCCGAGAGAAGGAACGTCTACCCTGAGACACTACGTGAAAAGTCTACACCAGAGGCTCCCATGTTTGCATAAAACAAGGCTTATTGCCACTGGAAAATTGCAGCATATTCGGGCTGCATACATCAGACATTGTTATTGCAGCAGTAGCATTCTGCACGCATCATCAGGCATCGTTATTGCAGCAGTAGCATGTTGCATGCATCATCAGGCATCGTTATTGCAGCAGTAGCATGCTGCATGCATCATCAGGCATTGTTATTGCAGCAGTAGCATGTTGCATACATCATCAGGCATCGTTACTGCAGCAATAGTGTGCTGCATGCATCAGGCATTGTTATTGCAGCAGTAGCATTATGCATACATCATCAGGCATTGCTATTGCAGCAGTAGTATGCTGCATACATCATCAGGCATCGTTTTGCAGCAGTAGTATGGTGCACGCATCGTCAGGCATTGCTATTGCAGCAGTAGCATGCTGCATGCAACATCGGGCATCATTACTGCAGCAGTATCATGCTGCATACATCATCAGGCATCGTTATTGCAGCAGTAGCATGCTGCATGCCTCATCAGGCACGTTATTGCAGCAGTAGCATGCTGCACGCATCATCAGGCATCGTTATTGCAGCAGTAGCATGCTGCATGCATCATCAGGCATCGTTATTGCAGCAGTAGCATGCTGCATGCATCATCAGGCATCGTTATTGCAGCAGTAGCATGCTGCACGCATCATCAGGCACGTTATTGCAACAGTAGCATGCTGCACGCATCATCAGGCACGTTATTGCAACAGTAGCATGCTGCACGCATCATCAGGCACGTTATTGCAGCAGTAGCATGCTGCATGCATCATCAGGCACGTTATTGCAGCAGTAGCATGCTGCACGCATCATCAGGCACGTTATTGCAGCAGTAGCATGCTGCACGCATCATCAGGCACGTTATTGCAGCAGTAGCATGCTGCATGCATCATCAGGCATCGTTATTGCAGCAGTAGCATGCTGCATGCATCATCAGGCACGTTATTGCAGCAGTAGCATGCTGCATATATCAGGAATTGCCCTCAGGGTGGGACAGCCCATGATTTCTTAATAAAAAATGTTTGAGTTTATGTGTTTTTAACTTCTTCCTGTATTTTTCAGCCAGGTCAGATACGCTGCTGTCCTCACCAGGTTTTTTTTTTTTTGCCCCAGAATGTGGATTGTTTTGGTGCAGGGTATAAATAAACCCACCTATTGAATCAGGTATCTTTATAAAGGATCACGTATTGACCGAAACGTCATATCTCCTTGTTCTGATTGAAGCAGCCGTTTCATTCTTACAGTGTGACCGCCATCACTTCTTCCTCAGCTCAAACATCGAAGAGACACAAAATACTTTTTCTTTCATAGGTTTTAAAATGCGTTTTTTATCAATAAAGTTATCAGGCCGAGATGGACGGACGAACCTTCTGCATCGGACTCTGCTTTGATGCCACTAAACCTAATAACAAGCCCCTCCAAGACCCTAAAACCCAGGGAATGCCCCGATCTCCCAAATATCTGATCCTCCAACCTGCGGCCATCTAGTCGTTACATATTCCAACATGTGTCAGAAAGTGGAATAAACCCATATACATACCAAGGGTTAATCTGAGCGCCTCTCCTCAGACGCCTTCTGTGCTGAAACTGTCGGATCTGCTTTCCGTCGGGGCTGCCGGGGCTGGTGCTCGGCTCTCTGGGCGCTCCGATGAGCGTACGTTACCAGCGGCACAGTGAATGGAGAATTGCTGAAAGTTCCTAATCCCATCGCCAGAGATTCATGTCGCTTCGCTCTGATCTTAAAGCGCTTTCACAAAGCTCGGCTTTCCAATCACTGAAGGATAATTATTAGGCTTGTGCACCGATTTTTTTTTCGGTTCGATTCGGTTCGGTTTGTTCGGATGTTTAAACTTTTCGATTCGGCTCGTTTCGACCGATTTTTGTTTCGGTTCGGTTCGGCTCGGCTCGTTTTACATTTTTTTTCGGAATATCGACCATTTTTCGTGTTTTCGTGTCACTTTGCTCGTTTTTTGTATCGACTTTTCGGAAATTTCGGAAATTTTTGTTTTTTCGGAACGTCTGTTCTCCTCGTTTCAAAGTGTCTACGATAATTCTGGCGATTCTATCGTGTTTTTTTTTAATTAAATAAAGATCCTTTTTTTCTTATGAATAATTGAATATACATTTCACAACTTTATTTAATCATATTAAAATGGTATGAAAGCCAAGGAACAAAAAAAATGAACAAAACGATTTAAAAAACGCTAAACTGACCCGAATGCCACAAGAAACAAGTGATAAGCATTTACAAATACAAAATTTACAGAATCAGCGATATAACCGATAATAGTTAAATATACGATGTCCAGAATTACCGAAATGGAACCGAAATCACGAATGGAACCGAAATCATGAATAGAGCGAAAATAAATTTCGATTTGACACATTTCAAGTCCATTCGAAAATTCCGAAAATTTTTCGTTTCGGCTCGGAAAACTTTTCGGATCTATCGGTTTTCGGGTCCGACCCGATTCGGAAATTCGGCCGAATCCGAAAACACGAATCGGGAAATTTCGTGAAAATTACGAAATTCCGAAACCCGAAACGCACATCCCTAATAATTATTACTATTTATTAAGCTCCAACACATCCCGCAGCGCTGTACAAAGGTACAAATACACCGAAAAGACAAGTCAATTTTACAGCAGCGGATACAGGAGGGATTATAGGGCTCTGTTCCCATGAGAATTTACAATCCAGATGGGTGAAGGGGTGAGAAACAGGAAGGGAGGACTGCAAGATGAGTGCGATGTTAATGCAGAGAGAGAGGAGGACGGTTTTTGGGTCGATCGGATGTTTTGTTACGTAGTTAGGTGGTCGGCTTCCCTAAACAGAAGTTTCTTTAGGGATTGTGTAAAAGGAGCCAGATTGGGGGAGAGTCTGATAGGGTCAGCACCGCATAAGAAAAGCATACGAGACCATGTACAAGATGGGAAACATAACATAAGGGGTTATTCAGAGAGCACCCCCTCTTTTATTCGGCGCACTTCGGCAAGCTGAATTCGCAACCCTGCAATGACTTCAGCATTCACAGGTTCCCTGAAGTGCGCTGAATCGATCTGCTGAACGCCGCCGAGAAACCCGGCGAACAAAGCGCCGAATCGATTCCCTAAACTGCCGAACGCTGTCAAAGAAATGCCGAATCGATTTACCAAACCGACGAACACTGCCGAAAAACTGTCTAATCTATTCGCTAAACCGCCGAAAGACTGCCGAATTGATTAGCTAAATGCCACTGAAAAATCGCCGAATCGTTTCGATAAACCACCAAACGCAGCTGCAAACCACCAAACGCAGCCGACGATCCACTGAACAGAGCGCCAAGCGCCGCCGGAAAAAGCCGCCCAGCCGCCGAATGCTGCCGAAAAGAGACGACCAGCCACCAAAACCCACAACTTTTAAAAGGAGTTTTTAAAAAAATCGAATGCATGGAACTAATATTTAAGGTCCTATGAATAACAATAAAAAGGTCTGTAACAGAAAAAAAAAGTCTTTTTTTATCAGAATATAAAAAATTTCGCCAAAAAATCCTGAGAAATGCCTTGAAAAATAAATAAATAAAGAGACTTTTTGCTGCAAATAAAAATAATAAATGGTTTAATAAAAATGTAATAAAAACAGGGAATATTTTTAACATTGAAGCCTATGGGATTCGCCTGATTAAACCTGCCGAATGAAACCACTGAACATCAGGGCATTTCACTGACATTTCTCTGCTGTTCGGTGTCTGTGAATAGATTAACCATTGCTTCTCTATGGGGGATTTCACTGCCGTCGATCAGGCACCGTATTTCACTGGCAATTTGCCAATATTTGGCGAACTGCCAGCTTTTCGAATAGCCGAATGGCCATGAAATTGCACCGTGCGGGGAAATTCACCATTTGGTGCAATTCGGTGGCCAATTCAGCTCTCTCTGAATAACCCCTATAGTTACATGGTAATGTAGATTGAAAAAAGTCCAATGCCATCAATTTCAGCCTTCCACATATCCCTATGGCTGCTGTTGATCCAAAAGAAGTAAAGAAAACCTTTTTAAATCATTTTCTGATTTTGCCCAAAATGTAAAAAAAATCCTTCTAAGTACTATTGTGGTCAGTCCCGGTGCATCCATTAGGCCAGTGTTTCCCACACCTGTCCTCAGGAGCCACTAACAGGCCAGGTTTTCCAGATATATGAAGCACAGCACAGGTGATATGATTTCTGCTCAGTGATGGCAGGATTCAGTCTGCTTTTCTCCAAGGTAACCCTTAAAACCTGGCCTGTTAAGGGTCCTGAGGACAGGTTTGGGAAACTGCATTAGGCCACCTAGGCAGTTGCCTAAGGCGCCATTAGTAGGGGGCGCTGCTCTGGGCTAATATGACAGCTAGCACTATGGCAGACGTTATGTTCTGACTGTGCTGCGCTGCCATGGAGCTTGCAGAGTTGCCCTCCTGTCTTTTTTGGCAATCATAAGTGTGCCGGGCACCTTCAATAGTGCACTCGCCCCGATTCATAAATGAATATGTTCAGGGGCCCTTGAGTCATATCACCCCTGTTGGTGGCCCTGTGTACAGAGGTAGAGTCATTTTTCAGGCTCTTTGTCTTGAACCAAGAGCCTCCAAAAATTGGGGGCAAGAAGAACCAATCGGCCCTGCATTAGGGAGTGAAGGCATCCTAACCACACCCATTGCATCCACCCGTGAGGGGCAGTGAAGCCCAGCTATACTTTAATTCAAGGTTCGGTCCATGCACACCTTTATCCCTGCCAGCTGAGCGCCAACCTCATACCACGGGTGGGCTATACCTCTGTTGGCTCTTTCGTTAGTATGTTGTGTCTTAAGAGTCGCTAAGATGACTCGGATAGTTGCAAAAATGGCAAAAAACTGAAGTTCTGATGTGATGTTTCCTGCAACCGTCTCTGGGAAAATGGTATCTCATAGTTCACATGCAATAAGGTGCTTGGTGGACCTTCCCCTGACCGTCGAATTATATTGTCAGGAATGCAAGGACGTTGCGAGAAGAATATGGTGGCATAAGAAGGAGGAGCTTCAGATCAGCATCCTTCTTCTACCCCCTGGGATGCCACCTTGGTCAAGACAAGTCACTTGGGGGGATCTGCACAAATACAGTCCAGACCTCCACAATGGACCACCTGACACACATTGTCTTGCGTCCATTCTTCTGTGTTCTTCTTCCAACCACCAGGTACAAGTCCTTCATTATTTATTGTTTCTTGGGTTGAGCTCTGTGGTGGAAGACCTTTTTAGAGTTTAGTCTGGCAAGTTGGGACAGGGCAAGAGTAAGTCTTTTTTTAAGGTTCTGGGCGATGACTGGCCGTTCGAGACCCGGGCAAGTGGCTGGTGGACCACAGGCTGATGGAAGAGATCAAAGAATCTTCGCGGCTCAACCACGTATGACTGCCACCATGGCTGTGCAGTTCGCCAATAGAGGTGCCATCTCCATGCCCACACATGGCCAAGTTGCCTATTCTGAGTCTACCTGCCAATCGCACGTCTTTTACTCAGTCTATGAAATGTAATGACACTTTAACGTTGCCATCGAGACTTACGGCCGGATCCACCTGACCCCCCCGGAGCTAATAACAATAAACCGTTCCGAAGCGAGAAGATGAAAGAGCGCTACGGGTCACAGCATAGACATTATTTTTATTCATCAGGGCAGACTTCTCGCGAAAATCCCAGCAATCGCTCTCTCGACTGTAAATAAGAAGGTACAGGTGACACTCTCTGCTTTATTAATAGACGTCGGAGCTTTTCTGCGCAGAGACAGACGTGGCATTACGAGAAGATAATTAGGATATGAGATAGCATATGCTATTTTTATTGAAAACACGTTAATTGGCTGACTTGCGGCGTCTGCCGATGGTTCACTGTGGCGTTAAAAAAAAACCGAGGGTTTTAGCGCTCAACGTGTTAACGTCACCGTCGAGTTATACAATTTCCTATGAATTAATCATTCAGATTCCTCTCCGTTTATTCACCGAGCTCCCGTTCTTCAATAAATTATCATTTATAACCAGCTCCATAATTCATTGCAATTACTAAAAATACACTCATTGTTTCTCGGCCTCCGCCGCCGCCGCCATTTCTTTCTACGTTCAGGGCCGAGAGGACGCTGAACCATACACGCCCTCTGCGACGTCACCGGTACAAGGAGATACGAGAGACGCCGACAGGCAGAAAAAAAGACACGCTTACAGCACAGGATACGGAAAAACAAATACAAACAAACAATATGAAGAATAGAATTTATTATTATTTTTTATTTATTTTTTTTACATTTATTATTTCGCTCAGGTAATCTTAAAATTGATCGGACCCAAAAACTTTTGTTTCTCCGTCTCCGGGAAATCGTTGCCCCGCGTGCAGGAATACTGCGAGTCGGCATGAATTTTTAATAACAGTTCTATTTTTAACAGAGTAATCAAACGCTCGTATGAAGGTCACTAAAACCGCCGGCGTTTTCGATGAGATCGCGTTTCTTTACCCGACAAGACTCGATTTCAAAATTTAATAAAAAAAATTATCGTTTGGAAACTCTAACTTTGGTTAGAACCTACATGTTTTTACATATTTACTTTTTAAGTTGGAGCGTCAGGCGCTCGTTGTTTCTCTCGTTCGACACACTGTGTATGTTTCTGATTTTAACCCTTTCGGTTTCAAAGTTGAGTTATCTCGATTTTGCATTGTAATACATTGAAAAGCGCTCCTTAGAATATCAAAACCCCATTTCACACCTTTTTAAAAGCAAGTGCATCCCGTGAGGAAAAACAAAATTCACTATTTTATCTCTCTCCCGTCACCCTGGAGAGCGATAAAACAAGCTACAAATAGCAGCCCCAATCCTTACTGTAACAAAAAGCTCAACAAACTTTACTGCACCGTTACAGCAGCCAGGGATTTGGCAGAATACAGGGAGAGCTGTGGGGTCAGTCGCTGCTGTACAGGGATAAGATTCAGGGGGTTATAATGAGTGTAAATCCCTGTACAGTACAGATACAAGGTGTTGCTGTAATTGCCACACACAGGCATTATGCGGCACATACAGATACAAGGTGTTGCTGTAATTGCCATACACAGGCATTATGCAGCACATACAGATACAAGGTGTTGCTGTAATTGTCACACACAGGCATTATGCAGCACATACAGATACAAGGTGTTGCTGTAATTGCCATACACAGGCATTATGCAGCACATACAGATACAAGGTGTTATTGTAATTGTCATACACAGGCATTATGCGGCACATACAGATACAAGGTGTTGCTGTAATTGCCATACACAGGCATTATGCAGCACATACAGATACAAGGTGTTGCTGTAATTGCCATACACAGGCATTATGCAGCACATACAGATACAAGGTGTTGCAGTAATTGCCTACACAGGCATTATGCAGCACATACAGATACAAGGTGTTGCTGTAATTGCCATACACAGGCATTATGCAGCACAGACAGATACAAGGTGTTACTGTAATTGTCATACACAGGCATTATGCAGCACATACAGATACAAGGTGTTACTGTAATTGTCATACACAGGCATTATGCAGCACATACAGATACAAGGTGTTACTGTAATTGTCATACACAGGCATTATGCGGCACATACAGATACAAGGTGTTGCTGTAATTACCATACACAGGCATTATGCGGCACAGACAGATACAAGGTGTTGCTGTAATTGCCATACACAGGCATTATGCGGCACATACAGATACAAGGTGTTGCTGTAATTGCCATACACAGGCATTATGCGGCACATACAGATACAAGGTGTTGCTGTAATTGCCATACACAGACATTATACAGCACATACAGATACAAGGTGTTACTGTAATTACCATACACAGGCATTATGCAGCACATACAGATATTGCATCCCTAATAATCTCATTCTGATCACTACAAATCCCCATAAGCAGGAGATCTCACCATTTTATTATCTACAGTATCTGCATCGGACATGAAGGCCATTTCTGCCTGTACGCTGATAATGCAGACCCTGTGTGACATTGTGCCAGATAAGGGACACCATCTAGAGTTTACAACCCTTCATCCCAGTGATATTTCTGCCTGTATGTGTCACGGTTCTTTCCCAGATCCCACCACGCAGTACTTAACACCCCACACTCCACAGAGCCCAGAAGCTACCAACAGAGTAGCCGTGAACGATCTCTAACTGTCTGGTCCTTAGAATTGGCCAGGTAAACTAGCTAGAAAGAAAGGGTTAACAACACGGGGAGTAGTCAGCCGAGCCAGAATCAGGAATACAGAGTTCAGAATGGTCAAATGGAATAGCCGGGTCGATATCAGAGCAGTAGCGTAGTACAAGAAAATGGTCTAGGGCAACAGAAGGTAGAATAGTCAGAAACAAGCTGAGGTCAATAACGGGTTAATTCAATATAGCAGTCAGGTACAAGGAGCTCAGGTATGGATAACCACGATCTGGCAACTGCTGAGAATACACTGAGGGTTTTTAAAGACCTTCACCAGGCCACGCCCCCCACTCAAGCCGAGCCTCTTGCAACCACCTCCCTGCTTGTCTCCATTTAAACCGGGCATTGGTCAGCGAGCAGCATCAGACATGCTGCCCTCAAGCACACAGGTAGGGCTGGAAGCTCCCAACGTTACAGTACCCCCTCTCCACGGGAGGCCACCGGACGACCAATAGGACGAGCGGCAGGATGACCACCAGGGCGATCGGGGTGCGAGGCATGGAACGCCCTGACCAACCTAGAGGCAGACATGACGGAAGCTGGAATCCAGGACCGGTCTTCTGGACCATAACCCACCCAATCGACCAAGTACTGCAGAGCACCCCTGCACAGCCTAGAATCCAAAACCCTCCTAACCTCATACTCAGATTCACCATCAACCTGAATAGGTGGAGGAGGAGGAACGACACGCGTGTACCTGTTACACAACAAAGGCTTCAGTAGGGAGGTGTGGAAGACGTTGTGCATGCAAAGAGGTTTAGGAAGGGCAAGAGCATAAGCCACAGGATTAATGTGGCGAATGATCTTATATGGACCTATAAACCAAAGTGCCATTTTCATAGAAGGCACCCGCAACTTCACGTTCCTAGTGGACAACCAAACTCTATCCCCCACGTTATAGGAGGGAGCTTGTAACCTATGCCTGTCAGCCTTGCGTTTCTGGACAGCAACATTGCGCTCCATATTTTCTCGAATCTGTCTCCAAATCTCTTGCAGTTGAGTGAGATGGTCATCGAGAGCCGGGATGGCCTGTTCAGTAAACTGAAGCGGTAGAGCCGGAGGGAAAAAACCATAGATGGCAGAAAAAGGAGAGTGGCCAGTGGTCTCGTTAACGGCGTTATTACGTGCATACTCAGCCCAGGGCAACAACTCCGACCAATTGTCTTGTTGTTGTGTGGTAAAGCAACGTATGTACTGCTCGAGACCTGATTTGCCCTCTCTGCTGGCCATTAGTTTGTGGATGATATGCTGAAGAGAAGGCCAATCGCACCCCCATCTCTGCACAGAAAACCCTCCAGAAACGAGAGACGAACTGGGCTCCTCTGTCAGAGACTATTTCAGACGGAACCCCATGTATTCGTACAATCTCTCTAGCAAATACAACCGCCAGTCCTTTGGCTGTAGGAAGCTTAGGTAGAGGGACAAAATGAGCCATTTTGGAGAAGCGGTCTACAACTGTCAGAACCACAATATGACCCTTGGACTTTGGCAAGTCCACAATAAAATCCATAGATAGATGAGACCAAGGCCTCTTAGGCATGGGTAAAGGCTGCAATAGACCGACAGGCAAGGATTTACTGGTTTTGCTTCTGGCACAGACTTGACAAGCCAAAACAAACAGACGTACGTCCTGTCGCATGGTGGGCCACCAGAACTGTCCGGAGATACTGGTAAGAGTCTTAGTAATACCAGGATGACCTGCTGGTTTAGAATCATGAAACATTATGAGTAATTCTTGTCTTTCCTTTTCAGGTACAAACAACATATCTGGAGGCTTGTCAGGTGGAGCCCCTACTTGAACTGCCTGGAAGCGTTCCAGGAAAGGCGAGGAGACAGACAAGACTGTGGAAGCCACAATACGTTCAGGAGGAACTATAGGATTGTGGTCTTGTGTATTAGATTCATACGGGTCATATTGACGAGATAAGGCATCAGCCTTTACATTGCGGTCACCTGGTCTGTAAGTCAATACAAAATTAAACCGAGACAGTAGCAATGACCACCTGGCCTGTCTTGCGTTCAAACGTTTAGCATCCCCGATGTACGTAAGGTTCTTATGATCAGTAATTATCAATAAAGGGTCAAGAGTACCTTCCAACAAATGTCTCCACTCTGATAGGGCAGACACAATAGCAAGCAATTCTCTGTTACCGATATCATAATTGCGTTCTGCTGGTGATAATTTTCTTGAAAAGAACCCACAAGGATGTAGAGGTTTTCCTGGAGACTCTCTTTGAGACAGGACAGCCCCAATGCCTATCTCGGAAGCATCAACCTCAAGAACAAACGGAATCCTGGATCAGGATGCCGTAACACGGGAGCGGAAGTGAAAGCTTGTTTGAGGGCTTCGAATGCTTGTTTGGATTGAGAAGACCAGATCTGGTTCTTCAGACCTTTACGTGTCATATTAATGATAGGGGAGGCTACAGCGGAATAATTCTTGATAAATCTCCTATAATAGTTGGAAAACCCCAGAAACCTCTGTATGGCCTTGAGACCTTGAGGGAGAGGCCATTCTGAAATGGCCGTGAGTTTAGAAGGATCCATCTCAAAACCCTCTGGAATGATAATATACCCAAGGAATTTCACAGTTGTAATGTCGAATAAACACTTCTCTAGTTTGCAATAAAGACCATTGTCCAGTAATTTTGTTAATACCTGTCTGACATGTGCATGGTGGGTTTTCAGATCGGGAGAGTAAATCAATATATCGTCTAGGTATACTATAACAAAGGTTTGTAAGAAATCTCTGAGCACATCATTAATAAAATCCTGGAATACCGCTGGAGCATTACAAAGACCGAAAGGCGTGACAAGATATTCATAATGCCCACTACTGGTGTTAAATGCTGTTCTCCACTCATGCCCCTCTTTTATACGTATCAGGTTGTAAGCTCCTCTTAAATCAAGTTTTGTGTATACTGCTGACCCCCTTAACCTGTCGAACAGTTCTGATATGAGAGGGATAGGATACACGTTCTTAATGGTGATCTTGTTAAGCCCCCTATAATCGATACACGGGCGTAAATCTCCCTCTTTTTTAGACACAAAAAAGAACCCAGCCCCTGCTGGAGAAGAGGTCGGATAAACCTCTCTCCAAATTCTCCTTTATGTACTCCTCCATAATTTGGTTCTCCTTTATGGAAAGAGGATATACTTTGCCTCGAGGAGGCATGGTACCAGGATGAATATCTATGGCACAATCATATGGTCTATGTGGAGGCAGTTTCTCTGCCTCTCTTTTATCAAATACAGCCCTGAGGTCGGCATATTGGTCAGGAACCTCTGTAGACAATGGAGGAGCTGTGGGTGTGTTCAGGGCACCGACATGCTGAATGGGTATTAAACAAGTCCCAAAACAAGCAGGACTCCAAGACAGTATCTCTCCCTTAGTCCAATCAATAACAGGATTATGGTTTCACCAACCAAGGGAAACCAAGTACAACAGGATTGGAAGGTGAATGGATAACTTGAAATATGATTTCTTCTTTATGCAAGAGACCAGTGGTAAGATCCACTGTAACCGTATCGTGAGTAATCCTAGGGCAGGATAACGGTCTGCCGTCTATGGCTTCGACGGCTAAGGGTGTCTCTCTTACAACCAGAGGTAGAGAAATGGAAGAAGCGTAGTTAACATCGATAAAGTTGCCAGCAGCCCCAGAATCCAAAAAAGCGGTAGTCTGTGTGGTCTTGGTCTCCCAAGCCAAGGATACTGGTAACATAAGTTTAGTGTCTTTGACAGGAGACATGCACGTCACACCCAAGGCCTGTCTCCTCAGCTGCCTTAGGTGCGGTAGTTTTCCGGCTTATCATGCATCTTAGGACGCGTAGGACATTGAAATCGTACATGTCCCCCCAAACCACAATACAGGCACAATCCCTCACGAAAACGCCTTGTTCTCTCTTCCTCTGTAAGCCTAGTACGGCCTAGTTGCATAGGCTCAGAGGGAGGAGATAACTCTCTTGGTGGTGCCTGAAAGACAGGGGCCAACCTAGGTAACGGTCTCTTGGGTTTCTCTCTTGGAGTCCTTCTGTCCATTATCTGATTATCCAGGTCTATACAATAATCAATGAGTTCACACAATACCTCAGGTAGTTTACGTGGAGCCAATTCATGCATCAATGACTCTGATAACCCCTCCATAAAAGCCAGAACCAGTGTCTCATTTGTCCAGTTCACATCAGAGATCAAGGTTTTAAATTCTATGGCATAATCAGAAACAGTCCTGTTCCCTTGACGTATGCGGAACAAGGATTTGCCAGCTACCGTGGCCTTTCTGGTAGGATTAAATGTACGTTGTAACTCGGCTATGAATTCTCTATAATCCCGTATGATAGGCTTCTCTGCCTCCCATAACGGAGTCGCCCATGTCAATGCTCTGCCAGACAGATGATTAATAATGAACCCCACTTTGGCAATGTCAGAGAAAAACATCTGTGGATTTAATTTAACCCCTTAGTGACCGGGCGGTTTTACACAAATCCGTCCTTTAGTGACCGCTGCTGTTTTTACGTTTCTGCGCTGCTCGTGTTTAGATCAAATTTTCCTCTTACTCGTTTATTCAACCCACACATATTATACACCCTTTTTCCCGCCATTAAATGGACTTTCTAGAAATACCATTATTTCCATCATATCCAATAATTTAATATAAAAAAAATATGAAATATGATGAAAAAATGGTAAAAACACACTTTTTTGTAATTTAATCCCCTAAAGCTATAACCACCAATAAAGACCCCGGCTAAATAGTTTCCAAATTTGTCCCGAGACTAGAAATACCCAATTTTTACATGTTTTTACCTTTTAACCCTTTCACTGCTGAGCCAGTTCACCTATGTGCGCTGCGCTCATTCTGACCATTTTGTGCTAATTATTTTTAGATGACAGCCTAGGTCCTATTTAATTAAACTCCCCCCAGACAAAAAAAACTTTAAAAAAAACCCCATTTTTTTATTTATTTATTTTTTTTATTATTTTTTTTAATTATTTTTTTAACATTTTTTTTTTAAAACCAAACCTGGTCATGTTTGGTATCATTTGAAAGGCCATAATCAGGCCTTTCAAATGATGGCAAATATGACCATCTAGCTGCCATGGATCGGGAGATAAAGGGATCCTTAGGATCCCCTTATCTCTACATGGCAGCTAGAGGGTTAACTGGCCCACTGACATCCTCACACATATGGTGAGGTTGTCAGTGGGTGGGGGGGCCTGGAGGCTAGGCTGACATCCAAGATGTCAGCCCCCCTCCAGGTTGAATCACGTTTGGCGCCAATTGGCGCCGCAACGTGATCCGGCGGCGAAATGGTTAATGCCATACACCGCTGGAAAAGGGAGGCTCTCCCCTCTCCGGCGGTGCAAACGGCATCTCCCTAGCTTCAATGGTTGGGGAGATAGAGGGCTCCGAAGGAGCCCCCCTCTCCTCCATTGAAACTCACATGGGGCACCTTCTGATGACGTCACCACGCAGCGTGGCGACGTCATCAGCCTCGCCTGCCCATGTAAATCACATGGGCAGGCTTCCTCCCTGTCAGATCGCCGTGGGATCCGACGAGGGAGGTGAGTATCGGGCGGGAGGGGGATTGGCGCCGCTGACGTACCCTGTACGTCATCGGGTCTAAGGGAGACCCGAACACAGGACGTACAGGGTACGTCAGCGGTCGGAAGGGGTTAAAATGAATATCCACATGGACCAAAAATCCCCGGCACTCTGAGGGAGTACCGTCAAACCTTATAGGAGCGATCATGTGTACCTGGGATGTCTGAACGACAGGGGACACAGGTATATCAAGCGGGGGTGCAACCCCAGCTGGTTCCAGGTGAGCCGTACGAATCAGGATAGTTTGTAAGGCAATAGCAAACTGATCCATCCTATGATCCTGCTCATCCTGTCTGGATACAAAGTTAGCCAAGTGCTGTGTAAGTCTGCGGGATCCATAGTGGCCAGATCGTAATGTCACGGTTCCCAGATCCCACCACGCAGTACTTAACACCCCACACTCCACAGAGCCCAAAAGCTACCAACAGAGTAGCCGTGAAAGATCTCTAACTGTCTGGTCCTTAGAATTGGCCAGGTAAACTAGCTAGACAGAAAGGGTTAACAACACAGGGAGTAGTCAGCCGAGCCAGAATCAGGAATACAGAGTTCAGAATGGTCAAATGGAATAGCCGGGTCGATATCAGAGCAGTAGCGTAGTACAAGAAAATGGTCTAGGGCAACAGAAGGCAGAATAGTCAGAAACAAGCAGAGGTCAATAACGGGTTAATTCAATATAGCAGTCAGGTACAAGGAGCTCAGGTATGGATAACCACGATCTGGCAACTGCTGAGAATACACTGAGGGTTTTTAAAGACCTTCACCAGGCCACGCCCCCCACTCAAGCCGCGCCTCATGCAACCATCTCCCTGCCTGTCTCCATTTAAACCGGGCATTGGTCAGCGAGCAGCATCAGACATGCTGCCCTCAAGCACACAGGTAGGGCTGGAAGCTCCCAACGTTACAGTATGCTGATAATGCAGACCCCGTGTGACATTGTGCCAGATAAGGGACGCCATCTAGAGTTTAGAACCTTTCATCCCAGCGATATTTCTTTAAAGGATAAATGAATACATGAAGAATCAAAAATGATCAAATTTACATTATTTTAAATTTCTAACTATCCCAGAACAACATCAATCTCCGTGCGGGTTTTCTATTTTACGCTGTATTTATTTGTTAACGTTGCATCCCGCATTTCAAATACATGATGCGATAAATGTTATTTTAACAAAAAGTGCTTGTTACAGTAGCGAAGGGGTTAATAGCATAGCGGGGGAGGAATGATCGATTCGCCATACAGACCTCTCTGCCGGGTCATACATTTTTTATGCGGGTCCAATCTGTCCCGGAATTGCTCCTGTTGCTCTAATATAATATTTATTTTTTAATGAGGTCGTCCAGATGCCTCCGAGTTACTGAGCGCCCGGCCGTACGGATATGGCAGACACCACAGATATGTATTTCTTTGATGTATTCGCTGTGCAGGGCCCCTCCCCCCTCTGCCGATACCTGTACCTAAAATCTGTGTGTACTGGGGAGTCGGTGCCTGCTGGGGGGGACGAGGAGATGACTGCATTCTCTCAAACCTCCATCTGTAACGTTTTCTGCCGGTCCGTCTTTTTCCGTGTCTTGTTGTCCCAGCCCCAGGATTCTCTGAATTCCCTGATTTCCAGATTTTGGACACTCCATCAGAATGTACTTGTTCCTCTCTCTTTTTTTTAATTTGTTTTGTACAATGCGTCGTTTTGTGAATATTGCCCTTCGACTTTATTTCTGCGCACATCGGTGCACAGGACGAACACTCCTTGTCCCACGGGTTTTTACATGGTGGGAGCCTAGCCTGGTCCCCAGGGGGGATTCCAATCTGGCTCTGGATGAAGATGATGGTCGGATTAACAATGGGGTTATCAGAAACACAGCTGCAGGTCCGCGACCCAAAACAGTCCCAATGGAAAGATAGATATTTCTGCCCTTGCAAAAGAATGACAATGGGGTTGACTGGGGATGAGTGTAGGGGCAAAACAACAAGGGCATGGGGAATAATGGGGTGAGGGACATGGGACTCATTCACAATGTAGACAGGAGGGATGGGAATGAGGCACAGTGGGGTTGACAGGGTGTGGTACAATGAAGATGAGGTGGTGGTGGGGCTGTGACGTGATAGTGATAGAAAGATGGGGCTGTAACACAATTGTTATTTGAGAGATGGGGTTGAGATTCTATGGGGGGAGCGATGGGTTTGTGACACATTGATGATGAGAGGGATGTGGATGTAACATAACGCAGGACATACTTGAAAACGAGAGAAATCTCAATGTATCCTTCCTGGTAAAATCCTTTATAATTAAATAAAATAAATAAATAATGCTGATGGGAGGGATGGGGCTGAGACACAATGGAGGTAGGCAATAGGCATGATGGGGCTGTGAAAAACCAGTGATGGGTGAGAAGAGGCTGTGACACAATGGTGACAGGAGGGATGGGGCTGTGACCCAATGAGGTTGGGAGGGATGGGGCTGTGACCCAATGAGGTTGGGAGGGATGTGGCTGTGATTCAATGAGGTTGGGAGGGATGGGGCTGTGACCCAATGAGGTTGGGAGGGATGGGGCTGTGACCCAATGAGGTTGGGAGGGATGGGGCTGTGACCCAATGAGGTTGGGAGAGACGGGGCTGTGATCCAAGGAGGTTGGGAGGGATGGGGCTGTGACCCAATGAGGTTGGGAGGGATGGGGCTGTGACCCAATGAGGTTGAGAGGGATGGGGCTGTGACCCAATGAGGTTGGGAGGGATGGGGCTGTGACCCAATGAGGTTGGGAGGGATGGGATTGTGATACAATGGGAATGGGGCTATGACACAATAGGGATGGAAAGGATAATGCTACAATGTTGATAGGAGGGAGGGGGCTGTGATACAATGGGGATAGGAGAGAGGGGCATGTGTCACAATGGGCATGGGGCTGTAAAACAATGGTGATGGAATGATGGGGCTGTAACTCAATGATGATGGGAGGGATGGAGCTGACACACAATGGGGATTTCAGGGAAGGGGCTGTAACACAATTGTGATGGAAGGGACAGGGCTGTGACACAATGGTGATGTGAAGGATGGGGCTGAGACACAATGGGGATGTGAGGCAAGGGGCTGTGACACAATTGTGATGGGGTTGTCGGTGGCACAATGGTGATGGAAGGGATGGGGCTGAGACAAAATGGGGATTTTAGGGAAGAGGCTGTAACACAATTGTGTTGGGAGGGATGGGCTGTGACACGATGATGATGCGATGGATGTGGCTGTGACACATTAGTGATTGGAGTGAGGGGGCTGTGTCACAGTGGAGATGAGGGGGATTGGATTAAGTAACAGTGGAGATGAACGGGAAGGGGTCGGGAAACACAACGTATGTGTGGAGTGTGTGGTTGGAATACAATGGGGATGACAAGGATGAGAGCCGAAGACCAGTGGAGATGACAACCGTTCTCCATTTAACCCCTTGTTTGACCTGTCTCCTGATGGACCAAGTAAAGCTGTACAGTGTGATTATGTCTTTTAGAAGACACTACATGTGGTCGTGAAGTTGCCAAAATTGTTTTCGTGAGTCGGAAGTGAAGCGAGTAATAAAAGGAAAGAAATCCTGTAAAGTATTTCAACAAAACGCGATATGTACAGTGGCAAGAAAAAGTATGTGAACGCTTTGGGATTACGTGGAGTTTTGCATGAATTGGTGATAAAATGTGCTCTGATCTTCATCTAAGTCACAACAATTTGAAAAACACAGTCTGCTTAAAATAATACAACACAAACATTATATGTTTTCATGTGTTTATTGAACAGAACATGTAAACATTCACAGTGCAGGGTGGAAAAAGTATGTGAACCTTTGGACTTAATAACTGGTTGACCCTCCTTTGGCAGCAATAACCTCAACCAAACGTTTCCTGTAGTTGCAGATCAGACCTGCACAACGATCTGGAGTAATTTTGGACCACTCCTCTTCAGAAAACTGTTTCAGTGTAGCAATATTCTTGGGATGTCTGGTGTGAATCGCTCTCTTAAGGTCATGCCACAGCATTTCAATCGGGCTGAGGTCAGGACTCTGACTGGGCCACTCCAGAAGGCGTATTTTGTTTTGTTAAAGCCATTCTTTTGTTGAATTACTTGTATGCTTTGGGTCATTGTCCTGTTGCATCACCCATCCTCTGCGGAGCTTCAGTTGGCGGACAGATGGTCTTACGTTTTCCTGCAAAATGTCTTGATAAACTCTGGAATTCATTTTTCCATCAATGACAACAATCCGTCCAGGCCCTGAGGCAGCAAAGCAGCCCCAAACCATGATGCTCCCTCCGCCATGTTTTACACTGGGGATGAGATTTTGATGTTGGTGTGCTGTGCCTTTTTTTCTCCACACATACAGGGTTATCCAAAGAGATCCGAATTGCTTGAGAAAGGTAACCGAACGCTGAAAATCAGCGTTCGGTTACCTTTCCTGACCATTCGGCTATCCAGAGAGCAGGCAATTCGCCAAATCCTGGCGAATTGCCTGCACATACGGTGCCTGTTCGGTGCCTGTTCGAGGGCTGTGAAATCCCCATGAAAAAGCACTGCTTCGGCTATTCAGAGAACACAAACCAGCAGTGAAAGGTTCCCCTAATGCCCTGCCATTCGGTGATTTCATGCGGCAAATTTATTCAGGCGAATCCCATAGGCTTCAATGTTAAAAATATTCCCATTTTAATTCAATATCTAATAAGCCGTTCATTATAAAATTCTGCTGTAAAGAGTCTCTTTATTTATAGATTTTTTAGGATACTTTAAGGCTTTTTTTTTTTTAAAGTCCGATTTTTTTTTTTTTTTTTTTTAAGTTTTCTTCTTTTTTCTGTAACAGCCCTCTTTATTATCATTCCCTGGACCTCATATGTAAATTTCAGACATTTTCGCTCAGTAGTTTCTTTGCAAACAGCATTTCATTTTCACAGATTCATACAAATGGTTTTGCTAATTTATTCACTGCCTCCTCTGTGTCTCAGCTGCTTCGGCTCTGTGTGATTCGGCTCCTGTTCGGCTGCTTCGCTGGGTGTGATCGGCTCCTGCTCGGGTTTTTGGAAGGTTAATCCAGATGTTTTTGCTTGTTTTCAGCGTGCATTCGGTGGGTTTTGCGGTTCGTTTTCGTCGGGTTTTCGGCAGCTTTTCCCTGCAATTCGGGGACCCTGTGGTGTTTGCTGAATACACCGCAGGGTCACCGAAATGGGATCGGCAAAAGGAACCGAATTTAAGAGAACGAAAAGTCACCGAACGTGCGGTGACTTTTCGAATCTCTTTGAATAATCCTGATAGTGTTGTGTGTTTTTTCCAAACAACTCAATTTTGGTTTCATCTGTCCACAGAATATTTTGCCAGTAGTGCTGTGGAACATCCAGGTGCTCTTTTGCAAACTTCAAATGTGCTGCAATATTCTTTTTGGACAGCAATGGCCTCCTCCGTGGTGTCCTCCCATGTACTCCATTCTTGTTTAATGTTTTCCTTATTGTAGATGTGTCAACAAAAATGTTAGCATGTGCCAGAGATTTCTGTAAGTCTTTAGCTGACACTCTAGGATTCTTCTTTACCTCATTAAGCATTCTGAGCTGTGCTCTTGCAGTCATCTTTACAGGACGACCACGCCTAGGGAGAGTAGCAACAGTGCTGAACTTTCTCCATTTGTAGACAGTCTGTCTTACCGGGGACACATGAACATCAAGACTTTTGGAGATACTTTTGTAACCCTTTACAGCTTCATGCAAGGCAACAATTCTTGATCGCAGGTCTTCTGAGAGCTCTTTTCTGCGAGGCATGGTTCACATCAGGCAGTGCTTCTTGAAACCAGTAAACCCAAAACTGGTGTGTGTTTTTAAAGGGTAGGACAGCTTTTAGCAACACATCCGATAATATCACACTGATTGGACTCAAGGTTGGCTCACTCCTGGCTCCAATTAGCTCTTGGAGAAGTCATTAGGCTAGGGGTTCACATACTTTTTCCACCCTGCACTGTGAATGTTTACATGTTCTGTTCAATAAAAACGTGAAAACATATAATGTTTGTGTTGTATTATTTTAAGCAGACTGTGTTTTTCAAATTGTTGTGACTTAGATGAAGATCAGAGCACATTTTATGACCAATTCATGCAAAACTCCACGTAATCCCAAAGGGTTCACATACTTTTTCTTGCAACTGTAAATCCCGTGACTCCAAATCTCACGCATTAATGATAATAATCACCGCAAAGCCCTTTAAATAATTTATTGCTGTAACCTCAATACCGCGGCGATTTCAGCGCCTCGGCCCCTGCGCAAAGTGTCTTTAACAGGTGAGGCGTTACCTGCCGGATGACGCAAATAATCCGTTTTCGCTCCATAAGTGCCACATTTCATCCCAATTAAAAAGTAACATTTCTTAGCAGTTTACAACGAGGTGATAAAAAAAAATCACTTATCTGCAGGCGTTGCCGTGGAAACCAAAGTATCTGTTATTTTTTTTGTACTTTATTTTTATTTCAAGAAACGGAAGAAAATAAGGTTCAATTTTTAGCTCTCGACGGGAGGGGGGCTGGGGGGGGCGGTACGGCAGGTCGTTTCCTGCAAATGTGCCTGACTGTGCCTGACCACCGACAGTCGAACATCGAGAACCCAGGCGCCGAATGGCCATCGATTTTTTTTTTTTTTACTATATATATATATATATATATATATCGCGGCAGAAAAGAATCTCTGGGATATCGATCACAGAAATGAGCAATTTCATTAACCTCTCCAACCCTATCATCTGTAAAGAACTGAGAGATTTTTGGCAGCGCCGGCCCGGCAACTTTTTTTTTTTTTTTTTTTTTCTTTTAATCATTTTAAAATCCAGCCAGGAAAAAAAAAAAAAAAAATAATTGTAATTTGCAGGGAAAAAAAAAAATGATAGTCTCGTTCATCAACACGGAGGGGGTTTAAATGACATCATTAGTTTCTGTTTTTTTCATATTGTAGAAGGAAAAGCCGGCGCTCAGTCACTCCTTGCTTGTGTACTGGACTCACGCGGAGGATCTCCAGCCAGAATTTTTTTTACTTTTTTTTTTTTTTGTTGGTCTCGCGCTATAGCTCTGATAAATGCAGCAGAGTATCGGTCTTTGCTTTGCAGCAATCAGCAATAGACTTTATAAAGGCAGTAAATCGTCAAACTGCTGATTCAGCCGCCGTACGGTTAACACCAGTGACAGGAATGATTTTCGTATTGAGCGCAGCAGGTATAAAATACGTCGGCCTGAAGAAGCCGGGTATAAACTAGGAAGACTAGGGCGAGAGAACCTACAGAAATGCGCAGCGGATGTATAAAAATGTAGAATTCCTCTGCTTCGTATGGACAGGTAGAGTCTTCCTTTACCGACATGCTCAGGACCGGCATGCTCAGGACCGGCATGCTCAGGACCGGCAGTGCTTTACATTAAAGGGATTAAATGCATGTCTAGAAATATCTTTTTTAAATTGACATTTAAACACTTTTATACCAATAGACAAACTAGAATAAATCAAAAAAAGTTTCAAAAATTTGTAAAAAAAAATGATTATTTTCTTGCTTTAAACTCATTTTATCTAGGGATGAGCTGTTCGGGTTCGGACGGTTCGGGGTGTGAGCCGAACTTAGCCTGTTCGAGCAGATCGCGAACCCCGAACATTTCCGGGTGTTCGCCGCATGTTCGACCACAATGGACCACAATGCATTTTCCCACTGCCTGAAGCTCGTAATTGGCTACAGCCTTGCACCTGACCAAAGGTCTGGTGCAAGACTGGTTGAACACTATGCCAATCACCGCTCAGAGTCCTGATTGGGCAAATTTTGCCCAATCATGGGCTCACAGAGCTAAGTCCCGCAGCACACTATATAAGGTTTCCACGCAGCGCTTCTGCACGCATTTCAGAGGAGACTTCAAAGAAGATAGTTGTGTGTGTTGTTACTGCCGGTCTGCCACGCTACTGGGGGAGTCTGGGGGGTCTCATTTATACCAAATATCAGGGAATTTATGTGATGTGTGTCTTGTCACTGTGCCAGCAAGTTTTTTTGGGGTTTACAACTTTATTTAAAACATTTGTGAATTGAGGTGATCTTCTGGGTCTCGTCACACAGCTAGCAATTACTTCAATGTTCTTGAACCCAGGACATACTTGAAAACGAGAGAAATCTCAATGTATCCTTCTGGTGAAATCCTTTATAAATAAATAAAATAAATAATTTATTTTTGGGGCTCACTAATTTCTTTAAAACACTTGGGAATTAAGGTGATCTTCTGTGTCTCGTCACACAGCCAGCAATTTTTTTTGGGGGCTCACTAATTTCTTTAAAACACTTGGGAATTAAGGTGATCTGTGTCTCGTCATACAAAAAGTACCACGTTGTATTTTGGGGCTCACTAATTTCTTTAAAACACTTGGGAATTAAGGTGATCTGTGTCTCGTCATACAAAAAGTACCACGCTGTATTTTGGGGCTCACTAATTTCTTTAAAACATTTGTGAATTAAGGTGATCTGTCTCTTGTCACTGGCTGCCAGCTATCAGTGTGTCTCACTGAGTTATACCAGAGTTATTTAAATCTTTATACCAGAGTTGAATCAGAGTTCTGTATATATTAATCTATATATCACTCACCATGTCTGAAAGAACAAAAAGGACAGGCAGACGCTTCCAGCCACAGATAAGAGGGCAAGCAGCCCCTGTGTCGGGAGGCTGTGTCTCTGGTCGTGGTGGACGTGGTGCATCCTCTGCAGGGGCACGCTTGTCCTTTCTAACTGGTGCTGGTCGTCTTAAGCAGCAGCAACATACAGAGGACTTGGTGGATTGGCTAACCAGGCCATCCTCATCCTCCGAGTCCTCTGCCAGCCAGGCTTCTAGTGCTTTACAGTCCACCTCAGCTGCCAAAGCATCTAATGCAGCCTCCATGTCCACAGCTACTCCTGCCGTAGCCTCGCTATCACACACGGAGGAGTCAGCTGAATTGTTTGACTACAATGAGAGTGACATGCTGCTTGAGGATGCGCAGCAAGTACAGTGCTCTGATTCAATCTCTGAGGTTGAGCAAGTGAGTATAATCAACCTAGAGGAAGGGGGTGCCAGTGATGACATACAAATAACTGGCACTCATGTTGCCACAGCAGCTGCAGCATACTGCCAAGTTGGCTCCAGTGACGAGGAGATAGGGGGTGAAGATGACATTGATGATGATGAGGTCACTGACTCCACCTGGGTGCCAGATCGAACTGAGGAATCAAGTGAGGGGGAGGAGGAGGAGGCACAGCAAACACGAGGCACAACATCCTCTGTGACCAACCGTAGCACTAGCCAGTCCAAGGCATCACATGTCAGAGCTGCTCCGGTGCAGAGCGCTGTTGTCTCAAAGAACACATGCAGGAACTCTGCTGTCTGGGAGTTCTTTAAGAAATGTGCAGCAGACCCCACCGTTGCTATTTGTAATCTATGTCAGAGGAGGCTGAAGTGTGGGATAAACACCGGACGCTTGGGTACCACGTGCTTGAGGCGACATATGAACAAGTGCCACACATCCCGTTGGGGCAAAACTTTGCGTAGGTCCTCCTCCTCATCTGTCTCTACCCACACTGTATGTCCTGCCATGCAATTGCCTACAACCTCCACCGACAGGGATGATGCTACAGTAATGGATGTACCAGCAGGTCCTTCCTCACAATGTGACATCATCCCAGTAGCTGAAGATTTACGCAGTCAGATTACGTTGTCGCAGCTGCTGCAGCGAAAGAAAAAATATAGTCCCATCCATCCCCAAGCACAGCGTCTAAATGCCAGCTTAGCAAAATTACTCGCATTGCAGCTGCTGCCTTTCCAGCTGGTGGACTCTGCTCCCTTCCGTGAATTTGCTGAATGCGCTGTACCACAGTGGCAGGTTCCAAAACGCCATTACTTTTCACGCAAGGCCATTCCAGCACTATACCAGCACGTGGAAGACAATGTTATCCAGTCATTGGGAAAGGCAGTCAGCAGAAAGGTGCATGTCACTTTAGACACGTGGTCCACAAGGCATGGACAGGGTCGTTACATTTCCTTCACGGCACACTGGGTAACTCTGATTGCAGCTGGGAGGGATCCAAGACGGGGCTCTGTGCTGGAGCTTGTTCATCCACCACGCCTCCAGAAAGCTGCTTGTATGAGGTCTGTCTGCTCCACCACCACCACCTCTTCCTCCTCCTCCTTCTCCTCCTCCTTCTCTGTCTCTGGCGAAGTGGCAGTAAAACCCACGCCTGACAGGGTCTACGCAATGGCTCAAGCAAAAAGATGCCATACTGTGCTTGAGCTGGTTTGTTTAGGGGACAGGAGCCACACCGGGTCAGAAATTTTGTCAGCTCTGCAGGGTCAGGTGCAGAGATGGTTTACACCACGCCAGCTTGAGCTGGGAATGATCGTCTGCGATAATGGCAGCAACCTTCTCTCCACCCTACGCAAGGGTAAATTGACGCATGTACCATGCCTAGCACACGTACTAAATCTAGTGATACAGCGTTTCCTAACTAAGTACCCAGGGCTGCCAGAGCTTCTCATCCAGGCCAGAAAAGTCTGCAGCCACTTCAGACGGTCAATCCCAGCAAGCGTTCGCCTGGCAGAAATTCAAAGAGAATTCCACCTTCCCACAAACTGTCTGATCTGTGACATGCCCACCAGGTGGAACTCGACATTAGCAATGCTGCAGCATCTGCACAAGCAGCAGAGGGCCATCAACGAGTACCTGTGTAAGTATGGCACAAGGACAGGTTCAGGTCAACTTGGTTTTTTCCCCCCGCAGTGGCTGATGATCAAGGATGCATGCACTGTACTGTCACCATTTGAGGAGGCAACGAGGATGGTGAGCAGGGACAGTGCATGCATCAGTGACACAATTCCTTTAGTGTTCCTGCTGGAGCACACTCTGCGGGGAATTATAGATGTGGCTCTAGAGGCAGAGCAGCGGGAGGAAGAGGAGGCCTTCCCTAGCTCTCAAGGCCCCAGTCTTTCCGCAGACAGCATTCCAGCGGGTCCTACTCAGATCAGACAGGAGGAGGATGAGGAGGAGGAGGACTATTTAAGTAGTGGGGGCATTGAAGGTGGGGATTCCTCAAGGCAGGGTTTTGTGTGCCCAGAAACAGAAGGGCTTGTGCATGGCTGGGAGGAGGAAGTGCACGATACGGTCATCCTCATTGACCAGGAAGACTCGGCAGCTAATGCCACCTCCAACCTACGCTGCATGGGCTCCCTAATGATGCAAAGCCTGCTAAAGGACCCCAGGATTTGTGCTATCAAGGAGAGGGATCATTACTGGTTGGCAACCCTTCTTGATCCACGATACAAGGGGAAAGTTGCAGAGCTCATCCTGCCCGCACAGAGGGAGCACAGGATGACAAAACTTGAGGACGCTCTAAAGCGAAACTTGTGTAACACCTTTCCAGGCACTGTTAGATTACCAAGTGCTGACACACGTGCTTCTGAGGCTGCAGGTGATCAGAGGAATAGCGGTGAAGGCCAGAGCTGCTTGACTGATGCATTTTTAAAAATTTTTAGTCCTCGACGCCCTGGGACGTCAAATGTAGGCACCCATTGCAAGCGTCTTCACCATATGGTGCAGGACTACCTAGGGGCAATGGCAGACCTGGATACCTTTCCAGCAGATGATCCACTGGCTTACTGGGTGTTGAGATTGGATCACTGGCCAGAACTTAGCCAATATGCTATGCAGCTACTAGGTTGCCCTTCATCCAGCGTGCTTTCGGAAAGGACGTTCAGTGCTGCTGGAGGTTTTGTCACAGACAAAAGAGTGCGTCTGTCCACCGACTCTGTAGACCGGCTGACATTTATAAAAATGAATCAGTCCTGGATCAGCAGCTATCAATCCCCTCATGCTGAAGTAATGGAATAAATAGGGGATGTCCTCTTCTGCATTCACAAAACCTCCAGCACTGAACTCTTCCTCAATACCACAAAAGGGTTATGGTGTGAAGGCACTTGCTGCCATGAAAGGCACAATATCTGGCTGCACTGACGCCCATTAAAAAAAACCAAAAAAAACTTTTCAATATAGGACCACATGGTCCACCCCTGCACTCTTCCACAATAACACAGAGGGGTTACTGTATGATGATACTTGCTGGCCTGGCATTAAAGGCACAATATCTGGGTGCACTGACGCCCATTACCAGATAAAAAACTTTTCAATATAGGACCACATGGTCCACCCCTGCATTCTTCCACCATACCACAGAGGGGTTACTGTATGATGATACTTGCTGGCCTGGCAGTCTTGCACCAAAGGCAGAATATCTGGGTGCACTGACACCCGTTACCAGATCAAAAACCTTTCAATATAGGACCACATGGTCCACCCCTGCATTCTTCCACAATACCACAGAGGGGTTACTGTATGATGATACTTGATGGCCTGGCATTAGAGGCACAATATCTGGGTGCACTGACGCCCATTAACAGATAAAAAAAAACACTTTTCAATATAGGACCACATGGTCCACTCCTGCATTCTTCCACAATACTACAGAGGGGTTACTGTATGATGATCTGGCCTGGCACCAAAGGCACAATATCTGGGTGCACTGACGCCTTAACCAGATGCATATCTTTTCAATATAGGACCACATGGTCCACCCCTGCACTCTTCCACAATACCACAGAGGGAGGGGTTACTGTATGATGATACTTGCTGGCCTGGCACCAAAGGCACAATATCTGGGTGCACTGACACCCATTACCACCCATTGGCTGCTTTTGACACTGTTGACCACCCCCTCCTTCTACAGACCCTCAACTCTCTGGGTCTCGGTGACACTGCACTTGCTTGGGTTGACTCCTATTTATCCAACAGGTCCTTCTGTGTGTCCTTTGCTGGTAACTCCTCCTCCTCCTCATTGCCTCTATCTGTTGGTGTACCTCAAGGCTCTGTCCTTGGTCCTCTGCTCTTTTCCATCTACACCTCCTCCCTGGGCAAAATCATCAACAGCTTTGGCTTTAATTACCACCTCTACGCTGATGACACTCAGATCTACCTCTCTACCCCTGATCTCTCTCCCCCTGTCCTTTCAAAAGTCAGTGACTGTTTATCTGGCATCTCCTCCTGGATGGCCCCCACCACCTAAAGATCAACATGTCAAAGACTGAACTCCTACTTATTCCTCCCTCTAATGCCTCCCCACCTCCTGACTTCTCTATCACGGTGGAGGTATCACCATCTCCCCATCAAACCAAGTTCGCTGCCTTGGAGTTACACTTGACTCTGCTCTTTCCTTCATCCCCCACATCAAGTCTCTTTCCTCCTCCTGCCGATACCAACTGCGTAATATTTCCAGAATTCGGCCATTTCTTACCGCTGTCACCACAAAACAACTCATACATGCCCTGGTAATCTCCCGACTCGACTATTGCAATAATCTCTTATCTGGCCTCCCTCTGTCCCGCCTCTCCCCCAACAATCCATCCTGAACGCCTCCGCCAGGCTAATTCACCTCACCCGCCGCTCTGTCTCTGCCGCTCCCCTCTGCGAGTCCCTTCACTGGCTCCCCATCCACTGCAGAATTAAGTTCAAAATCCTTATCCTTACCTACAAAACCCTCACTAACTCAGCGCCCCACTACCTGTCCTCACTAATCACCAAATACACCCCAGCCCGCTCCCTAAGGTCAAACAGTGACCTGCGCCTAGCTTCTCCCCGCATCACCTCTTCCCATGATAGACTGCAGGACTTCACACGCGCAGCCCCCACTCTCTGGAACGCTCTCCCTCGTGCTGTCAGACTTTCCCCTAACTTCTCTTCCTTCAAACGCTCCCTGAAAACGTTCCTATTTAGGGAAGCCTACCACCCAACTCACTGACGCAACCATCAATCACTCTCACCTTACAGTCCTCTCCTCCTGTTTCCAACCCCAACCCTCCTAGATTGTGAGTTCCCACGGGAATAGGGCCCTCATCTCCTCCTGTACTGTTTGTCAAATGTTGTTCAATGTATTGTAACCCTGTCTATACTGTGCTTATTGTACAGCGCTGCGGAATATGCTGGCGCTTTATAAATAAAGAATAATAATAATAATAATAATAATTACCAGATCAAAAACTTTTCAATATAGGACCACATGGTCCACCCCTGCACTCTTCCACAATAACACAGAGGGGTTACTGTATGATGATACTTGCAGGCCTGGCACTAAAGGCACAATATTTGGGTGCACTGCCACTGACACCTGTATCAGATTCATATCCTCAGAGGGGTTACGGTGTGACGGCACTGTTGCCGACGCTAAAAGCCCAATTTTAAAGCACCTATTGTTACTTTCATCCAAAGCCTGCATAAGTTTCACAATAATTTAGCCCAAAAAAACAAAAAAATTTCTTTTCATAGAGGCTGCCGCCCCAAGCAGTTGTTTATGGATAGATTAAAGGAAAAGCATTTACCGTCATATGAAACGTCATTTATTTGTTTTTAAATGTTTCTATACATCCTAGAAATCCGCCACTTCACGGGCAGGTTATGGGGACCTCCTAGGCACGATATTTGAAGGAATTTGTCGTTTTTATTTTTAACCCTTATTTCATGGAAAACTCACTGTCCCTTTAACCCTTTCGCTGCTGAGGCTTTTCACACCTCTGTGCTGAGGTCATTTTTACCGGTTTTGCTCATCATGTTTAAACGTGTTTTGAAGGCTTATTTTAGTATATTACCCAGACATATTATATATCGTTCTTTCCGTCAGACTCGGTAGATTCATAATATGTCATTATTATATGTATACGTTATGTCATGTCTGTATATTATAACAAAAAATGCAATAAAATATGTATTTTCAATAATTTACAACGTGTAAAGTGGTTTTTTTCACATTTTAACATGCGAGCAATTGCGGTTATATTTTGTATGGGGTGCGCTTGTTAAAAAATTAGAGATGGGGTCTCGTTACATTTTTTTTTGGGGAAAATTACACGATTTTTAACAAACGCACCGCATACAAAAATCGTTAGTGCAGCATCATTGTTCACATTATAATTGAAATGGGAACAATATTGCTGCATTAACGAACCAAAAAAAAGAAAAAAAAATTTTATTTATTTTTTTTATAATTTTTTTTTAAATATATTTTTATTTTTAATTTTAATTTTTATTTTTTTTAAAAAACTTTTTTCACATTCGAGTTTGGTATCGTTGGAACGGCCATGCTCTGGCCGATCCAACCATACCAAACTTTAACCCCTAGCTGCCACGGATCGGGAGATAGGGAGTTCATTGGAACTCCCTATCTCCACCGTTGGTGGCAGTTAGGGGTTAACTCTAGGACTGGCGTCATCGTGCTATGCACGATGACGCCAGTCCTCAGGGGGAGTTCCCGGAGGCTTGGCGACATCCAAGATGTCGGCCAGCTCCGGGAAAGGATCGCGAACCGGCGCTGATTCGCGATCCAGCTCCCCAGGGGTTAATGCCAGGCACCAAAACAAAACTCACTAACTCAGTCGCTCACACACTCACCCGCTGACTCGCTCACATACTCACCCGCTGACTCGCTCACACACTCACCCGCTGACTCGCTCACACACTCACCCGCTGACTCACTTGCACACTGACCCGCTGACTCGCTCACACACTCACCCGCTGACTCGCTCACACACTCACCCGCTGACTCGCTCACACACTCACCCGCTGACTCACTTGCACACTGACCCGCTGACTCGCTCACACGCTCACCCACTGACTTGCTCACACACTCACCCACTGACTTGCTCACACATTCACCCACTGACTCACTCACACACTTGCCCCCAGACTCACCTGTCGACTCGCTCACACACTCACCTGCTCACACGCTCACCCGCTGACTCACTTGAAGTGGAAATAGGCTGGAAGACGGCCGCCATTGTACACAGGCGGCCATCTTGTTCAGAATATTGGTTCACTTGTATATAACTAGACAGGTTTGTAGCTGAGACTAGAATGAGGTATACGTAGAAACTTAGGAATGCGTTTAGATTAGCAGAAAAGCAATTAAAGCTTTATGAAAGATCTCTGTCTGTTCCTGGCACGGAGGAGAAAAGCGACTCCAAGGTCGTTGGGGCCCGTGGAAAGACGAAGGAGTATAGAAGACCGGGCCCCAGGCCATCTGAATAAACATAGCCGATAGGGAGGGAGGCACTGCCCGGAGAAAGACAGCACAAACAAATCACAGACTGTCAAACTAACGAGAAGTGTATCAATTTATAGTTATATGTGGAATGTTCTTTGTGTTCGAATTAATGATGGGAGGTATTAACCCACGTGGGGTGGGATAGAGTGTCATAGGGAGGTGGGCTAATGGGGATGTACCTAATTATGTATTTGGGGCATAAAACCTCATGTCTCTGTGTAATCGGGGCTCACTCTAAGCGATTCAATCCTGTGTGAGCACTTGTGTGACGACACAATAAACTCTTGCCTTTCCTGAAGAGACTCGTGTTTGGACAATCCTTGCTTGTGTCTGGTCCGGCGCCGTTAATGAAGTGAACCTGTCTGACTCCGGCTACATTTCTGGGGTCTCGATAGCCGGGATAACGGGCCTTTTGCCAAGACACAGGCAACGGCTGCTGAACACAGTGCGGCGATATTGACTGCAGGTGCACGAGAATCCCGATGGTTGGGGGCGTCCGTTGAAGGTGAGCTGACATCTGCAGGGCCCAAGCAGGATTTCCTGTACAGTGGACCTCATCTCGTCCCAAACAGACCCCCGGCCCGGGAAGCGGGCAACACCCGAGTCGGGAAACAGCGAGCAGCGCCGGTGATAGGTAACGTGTCTTCTATGTTTTGTATGTCTAAAGGAAATACCGGTATATAAGGGAAACGTCCGACTGAGATAGACGGATAAGAGGATGCGATGGCCACCATCCTATTGGCATATCTAGCCCGCCGCTGATAGCGCTGATATTGCTAAGGAGCCAGAGTGGCTAGCGGGTGTCTGGATTCTGGGGATTGAATGCCAATCAAAGGGTAGTTCTGTAAGAGAGGGAGAAGGTAGCTGCGTGGAGTTGCATAGTTCAGTGTTTGTAAATAGAGCTTCGCCACGTGGGTAAAAGGGAAAGGAGGAGGGATTTTCTGTGACTGGGCTAAGAGCCTGAGTCAGTGCCTAGTGTGTACGCCGTGTAGTGAAAAGGGCTTATAGTGAAGCCAGCGATAGCTGCAGAGATAGTGGTGCTGAGTGGGTAGATTATCCATAAGGCAGATTGGAATTGCAGGCGGAAGTATAGACAAGGAACGGGGTGCACATAGCCACAAGCAGTCAAGAGTTAGAGTTCAAATTACGGGGTATAAGGAGCCACAAAGAAGGGGATAAGTACCCTTGGCTAGTAGAAAGAGTAGAAGTGCCTATGTTTTATTCTATGTTGAAAGTATCTGATACGGTATGAGCTGTGAATGAATTGACTCGAGTGCTGTGAGTGAACGCGCACCTACTCGCTCCACGAGGAAGCAAATACGAGATTTGACCCTGGACGTACGGTTTCGGCTCAGGCGACTGCAGTCGGCTACTGAAGGGGGAAGCGTATGTGGATGCGGATAAATTGTTGACTGAAGTATCAGACTGTAGATTTTAACTGTTGTTGAAATAAGATATTTGTATCGCAAAAAGTATTGTTTTCAGGAGTGACAATGGGTAACGGGTCATCAAAGCCCAAGAGGGTAAAGGAGGGGGAGACGCCCCTAGAGTATATGGTGCGAAATTTCGATGCATTATATAAAACTCATGACTATGGTGTAGAATTGACAAAAGAGAAATTAAAAGTAATGTGTACAGTTGTGTGGCCGATGTTAGTCCCAGGATGGCCAGAGCAGGGGTCAATGGACCCGGAGTTAGTACAGAAGGTACACTCCCAAGTCACAGAGCAGTATGGACATCCTGAACAATACCCATATATAGAAGTATGGAGATATTGTATTAAAAATAAGAGTCATTTTATAATGATAGCGGGGAGGAATAAGAAACAGGACCCCCAAAATAAGAGAGAGAGAGAGGTGTTAGTAGAACAACTGGAAGAAAATAAATGTTTTACCCCCGTCCTATCTATTATGTTATGGGGCAGCTAGGGAAGCTCTGAATGCCGCGGTTGCGCGGGCGGAGAGGGGGGGCGGGCAGCTGTTTCTTGGTCAGCTCCCTCCGCTCCGTCCCGTATGGCTGAGGAAGAAGAGCAGGGTGTATCGGGTGGAGGAGATAGAGAGGCTCCACCAGAAAAGATTGAGATGCCCGATGGGAGCATATATAAATTAATTAATATTTTACGGAGTGAGATAGTTGCGGTGCTGTATAGTTTATGTGTGTGGTTCAGACTGATTTTGTCCGATTGTGTTTTTAATTGATTATTAAACTGTTCAATTAAAAGTTGAGATTGAGCGTCGTCCCTGGTGTATAGGCCCCCTCCTTTTTCTGACAGACTGTTTGCAAGAGAGAGGGGAGAAGGAGGGAGCAGTTTGTTTTTCTTTGCTCTCTGATAGCTGGAAAGAATAACCCTTTGT
This sequence comes from Leptobrachium leishanense, assembly GCA_009667805.1. NCBI lineage: Eukaryota > Metazoa > Chordata > Amphibia > Anura > Megophryidae > Leptobrachium > Leptobrachium leishanense. The sequence goes on from CM019064.1 coordinate 15,819,201, forward strand.
GTACTTGTGCAGCGTACTATGTTTAGCTAATTTTAGTGTGTGTTACAATAGAATATTTGTCTGAAGTCTGTTGAGTGCAAGATATATGTTTATATTTTGTGTTGATATTATTCCGAAAGTTTAAGTTTTGTTCAGAGCTAGAATTAAATAGAAAAGAAAAGAAAAGGGAGTCCTGTTTTTTTATATTATTGCATATAAATAATAATAAGTATGTAATAGTATACAATATTGCCTACTAAAATATAAAATTTATTAATAAATTAAATTGAAATATATGAAACGGTTAGAAAAATTAATTCGAGAAATAATTAAAGTAATTTTTCTTTACTGTTTTTACAAGGTATGTTTTTGTTTGATTTTTGATGGAATGATTTATTTTTATTGTTTTTTTTTTTTGATGTAGTATTAAGAGTCTGTTTTGGGCTATGGGAAAATATTTCTGAGAATATTATTTACACAATGTGTATATGTATATGCCCGAATGTCCCATCCAGCTCCTGGGGCGGGATATCTTTTGCAAATTGCAAGCCCAAATTATGTTTTTTTCCCGGGGGTCACGTTCAATTAAACCTGCCGGAGGGTGGCAGTTTTGTTCGGTAGTATAATCCAGCCAGCCCGCACAACCCCATCTGTGAAAATCGCAGTAGTTATGTCAAAGGAGGAAGAATGGCGCACGGCACCTACTCTGTCTGCCACGCTGGATCCGCACGCACTACTCCTTGGAATTCCTGAGGTGGGGGCGGAGGACAACCCGCCCAGATTAGTTGAATTAAAGCCCGGCGCAACACCGGTGGCTCTAAAACAATATTATATCCCACAGAAAGCCAAGCAGGTTACAGAGTGTCTAAAAAGAAAGCACAAATATGTAAACAGAGTGTAAAATACCTGGGATTCCAGTTAACAGGTACCAAACGTGCACTGGGGCAGAAAGGAAAGAAGCAATGTGCCGCATACCCCAACTAAAGACCAGGAGACAAGTCCGTGAGTTCCTGGGAGCTGCAGGTTTCTGCCGCCTGTGGATCCCCAACTTCGCAGAAATTGCCAAGCCGCTTCATCAAGCAACCAAGGAAAGAGAATTAGACCCCTTTCATTGGGAAGAAGAGCAAACCGCAGCGTTTCTGAAATTAAAGACTCTGCTAATGGAAGCTCCTGCACTGGGCCTGCCAGATCATAGTAAGCCTTTCCAGCTGTTCGTACATGAACATAATCAAACAGCGACAGGAGTATTGGTCCAGACCTTTGGCTCATGGCTGAGGCCTGTGGCCTACCTCTCCAAGCAACTCGACCCTGTGGCCTGCGGCCTACCCCCATGCCTGAAAGCAGTGGCTGCCACCGCAATGCTGATAGCAGAAGCAGACAAGCTGACCCTTGGACAAGTTCTTCATGTCAAGGTGCCCCATGCTGTAAAGGCTCTGCTGGATGTCAAAGGAGGTTACTAGTTTAGCAACAGCCGGATGACGAAGTACCAAGCCATGATGTGTGAAAATCCACGGGTTCATTTGGACCTCATCGCTACCTTGAACCCTGCTACTTTACTGCCTGACTGTGAAGAGGATCCAAATCATGAATGCCTCCAAGTCATGGAAGAAGTGTTCAGTAGCAGGCCAGATTTGAAAGACGTACCCCTAGACAAATACGATCTACAGCTATTCACTGATGGTACCAGCTACATGGATGATGGGAAGAAAGTCTCCGGCTATGCAGTAGTCTCAACAGAAGAAATTATTGAAGCAAAGCCACTGCCAGGCCATACATCGGCACAACTAGCTGAAATAACAGCTTTAACCAGAGCCCTTGAAATTTCTGAAGGCAAAAGAGTAAATATCTATACAGATTCCAAATACGCCTTCATGACAGTCCATGCACATGGTGCACTCTACAAAGAAAGAGGCCTACTCACGTCTTCAGGACAACAAATTAAATATGCTGCAGAAATCACGGCCCTCCTGGAAGCAGTGTGGAAACCAAGTGCTGTCAGCATCATGCACTGTCGTGGCCATCAAAAAGGCCGTGATGAAATTCCAAAAGGTAACAGACGCGCGGACCAGGCCGCAAAAGCAGCTGCAAAACCGCCACTACCAACAGAAGCAGAAGCTCAAGCTAAAGTACTGATCTGCAAGCAAGAGCCTCAATCTTCCATGCCAAATTACGAGTTCTACATGAATTTGAAAAAGTTTGAACCCCACGGCGAGTTCATTGAAATAATATTGAACAAATGGCAAGATGATTATGAACTGTTAGAACTCAATCATGATTATATCCAATGGCTTTTCCCAACTCGAACACAAGGCCGAAATTTTTATTTTATTCCCCTTAATCCGCAAGAGACACGCCTAATGGTTAACACCTCAGAAGTTCAGCAAAGACTGCGCAGAGTCTGCAAGATGATGCTGAAATTCTTCGGCGTGAAAATAGTGGGGGAGGAGGAAGACAAAGAAGAGGAGGAAGACAAAGAAATAACTGAAGTTGAACGAGCAGAAAATTTCGCGTCACGTTTTGAAAATTTGACAATCAATTCTCACAATAATCTACGAATCACACGAATACTGCACAGTCTGGGAGAATTGGGAGCAGAAGAATATCAAGTCCCACTGGTGAGGTTCTTCCTCAAGGAGATCCTTATCAAGAACAGACTGCCAAGAATGAAGAAAAGTGCAATGAACTTTTTCATACCAGCAGTAAGAGATCCACAAGACAGACAAGATTTGTTATTTTTCGCATGGCGATACTATTTCCCAAAAGGAGAATTTATCTGGGGAAATTATGGAGAATTGGCACGATACAAACCAAAACCAGTGGTGGCTGCACTTCTACCGGCGCCACTGAGCGAATGGACACCTGTTTACTCAGAGAAAGAAAAGAAGTGGCTGACAGAAGAACCCGGAGGGTATGGAGAAGATGGATGGTTCCAGATGGAAAATGGACGAGTGGTCCTACCAGCAACACTGGCTCCTGAAATCATAAGAGCACTTCACGCAAGTACCCATGGAGGGAGAGAAATGATGGAGCAACAGTTGGAGCCACATTTCTACGTACCAGGATTGTCAGCAATCTGCAAGGCCACAGCTCAGCAGTGTGTAACATGTGCCAGAAACAACCCGAGAACAGGCCCATCTCAACCCCCAGGGAAACAGCCAATCGGGCTATCTCCAATGGCATCATTACAAATAGACTTTACAGTGCTGCCACCCTGCAAAGGATACAAATATTTACTAGTGATGGTGTGCACTTTGACAGGATGGGTAGAAGCCTTCCCAACTAGAACTGAAAAGACGACAGAAGTGGTAAAGAGTCTAATGAAAGAAATAATACCACGTTACGGACTTCCACTCGAGATAGGGTCGGACAATGGCCCTGCATTTATCCAGAACTGTTTACAACAATTTGCCCGGCTACTGGGCATCACCTGGAAGCTATAGACCGCCTACAGGCCCCAAAGTTCGGGAAAAGTTAAAAGAATGAACCGTACCCTAAAGACTTTGATGTCCAAACTGTGCCAAGAGACGTCACTAGGCTGGTTGGACTTGCTGCCGATAGTCCTTTTGCACATTAGGTGCAGACCACCCCCCAATTGAAGCTAAGTCCGTACGAACTTATGTTTGGACGGCCAACCCCTCTGATTAATGGACTAAGGGGGACCTTCGGGCATTGGGAGAAACTCAACTAAATGATCAGGTAGTAATGCTGGGTAAATCAATGCAGAAGTTAAATACTTGGGTGGGGGATAATATACCGCGTTTTCTGTATCCTTCATTGCATAAGTATTGTCCGGGTGACTCAGTATGGTAAAAGAGTGGAAAAATGATCCACTGGGTCCAAAATGGAGAGGTCCTTACCTTGTCCTGTTATCAACCCCTACAGCAGTAAAGGTTGCCGAGGTGGTCCCGTGGATACATCACTCCAGGGTAAAAGCAGCCGCAGCCAGTCCTGAACCAACATGGAAGGTCGTTACCAACGAGACCAACCCACTGAGGCTGAAGCTGACAAAGACCACAGCCATGAGCACCTAAATGATCCTAACCCAGATAATACAGAGGATCAACAAGTGGGTGTTTTGATGGGCACAGGTCCTGACCACCCGCCAACGGGGGGATACCCACAGGGTGCTTTTTAGGGGCCCGGCCCCCACCCTTGATTATCCAGAAATGTTCTTTACTTTTGAAATTCCGGTGGGGAGGGATTGGGTTTATGTGACTGTAAAAAGAATTGCCCAAGGAATTCTGACACTCGGGGCATTTGTGGTGCTGATTTTATATCTTGCTAATTTGATTTATGGACTCTCGTGTGGAGCATGCTCTAATTGTACGGGCAATGTGGGAAAGTGGATATTTCCCATATCTGGAATGGTACGCACCCGGTGATGGAGAACCGTACCATGTGGAGACAAAAACGAGAGGCGCTATCTGGAACCAACCCAAGAGGACACTTACTTGTGCAATTCAAATATGACTATGCTAAAAAGTCTGGGCAAACTGCATGCTGGGTGTGTAGTAGACTGCACCCAGAGACAATTCATATACCATTTGCCTCTGTTCCAATGAATTTGAGTATGTTTGTATCAGGGAATATCACAATACATGCTGTCGATGCACAAAGGGAAAAGACAGAATCAGTCAGTCCCGGGTACCCCATAATAGGACCAGTGTATCCACCAGAATGGTGTTTTCAACTAGGACCAGATAAAGAAACAAATAACGAGGGTGGGTTATGTAACTCAAGTCAGTTCAACTGGACATCATACATTTACATATTCAAAACAGGACAAAAGGCGACTTATTTATACATACGATGCAGGCAACTCACTAGAGACCAAGAGGCGGTGATTGGGAATGTGACCAATGGGAGGCAGGGTGCAGTGGATATGATGAGACGGCTGAGACACCTTGCGATAGAGATATCAAAGGGAACACTACATTCATCACCATTTATAGTGACAGGAGGGTACCAGGTGTGCTGTGAAAGGGTGTGTTACACATGGGTACCACCAACAATAACGGGAATGTGTTATTTGGCTAAGCTGGTCCCAATCCAGAAACTAAGGGGAGAAGACACAAACACAGACACAGAACTACACCTTAGGTACCCACTGGTGTTTGAAAGACCGAAGAGAGAATTGTTTGCGAAGATGGATCGAATATGGACATGGTTGCCAGCATGGACTGGATGGGGAGGAGAGATGATGAGGAGATTGAATAGCTATGTCAATCTGATGGATGAGATTCTGAATAGAACCAGTATGGATATCCAGCTGCTGAATCTGGAAATGCGTGAGTTACGAAAGGTGCAAATGATACATGAAATGGCGCTTGAGCAGATCAGTGCGGCCTTGAATGGATTGTGTGAAATGACAATGCACTATGAATGTTGCACCTTCATCAGAAACACTACACACGAAGTCCCAGACTATTACCAGGTAATTCAAGATCATCAACTATCAGGAGAAGGTAGCACAGTTGCAGGGCACAGCCAGGAGGATTGCTGCCGAAGGCTGGAATCCGCTCCGGGGGTTTGGAGCAATGGGAGAATGGTTTGGTTCCATCTTGAGATTCATCTCAAAGATTGGATCCATGATACTTATGATAGCGGTGATCTTGATCATAGGGATACTGATATCTACACAAACACAGAAGATACCACTGATAATTCCACAGGGTATGTTCCCAGTGAAAGAAACCCCCCATTTTTCAGTAGTTTCAGAATAGTGGAGTGTAATGGCTACAAGTGCCAGGAAAAGATCCTGACACTTGAGCCAAGGGGGGAATGAAGTGGAAATAGGCTGGAAGACGGCCGCCATTGTACACAGGCGGCCATCTTGTTCAGAATATTGGTTCACTTGTATATAACTAGACAGGTTTGTAGCTGAGACTAGAATGAGGTATACGTAGAAACTTAGGAATGCGTTTAGATTAGCAGAAAAGCAATTAAAGCTTTATGAAAGATCTCTGTCTGTTCCTGGCACGGAGGAGAAAAGCGACTCCAAGGTCGTTGGGGCCCGTGGAAAGACGAAGGAGTATAGAAGACCGGGCCCCAGGCCATCTGAATAAATATAGCCGATAGGGAGGGAGGCACTGCCCGGAGAAAGACAGCACAAACAAATCACAGACTGTCAAACTAACGAGAAGTGTATCAATTTATAGTTATATGTGGAATGTTCTTTGTGTTCGAATTAATGATGGGAGGTATTAACCCACGTGGGGTGGGATAGAGTGTCATAGGGAGGTGGGCTAATGGGGATGTACCTAATTATGTATTTGGGGCATAAAACCTCATGTCTCTGTGTAATCGGGGCTCACTCTAAGCGATTCAATCCTGTGTGAGCACTTGTGTGACGACACAATAAACTCTTGCCTTTCCTGAAGAGACTCGTGTTTGGACAATCCTTGCTTGTGTCTGGTCCGGCGCCGTTAATGAAGTGAACCTGTCTGACTCCGGCTACACACTCACACACTCACGCACTGACTCGCTCACACATTCACCCGCCGACTCGCTCACACACTCACCCGCTGACTCGCTCACACACTCACCCGCTGACCCGCTCACGCACTCACCCGCTGACCCGCTCACGCACTCGCCCCCAGACTCGCCTGCCGACTCGTTCATACACTCACCTGCTGACACGCTCAAAAACTCACCACCTAACTCGCTCACACACTGACCTGCTCACTCGCTCAAAAACTCACCTGCTGACTCGCTCACACACTCGCCCCTGGACTCGCTCACACACTCACCCGCTGACTCACTCACACACTCACCCACTGACTCGCTCACACATTCACCCGCTGACTCGCTCACACACTCACCCGCTGACCCGCTCACGCACTCACCCCCTGACTCACTCACACATTCACCCGCTGACTCGCTCACACACTCACCCGCTGACCCGCTCAAACACTCACCCGCTGACTCGCTCACACACTCACCCGCTGACCCGCTCACGCACTCACCCCCTGACTCACTCACACACTCGCCCCCGGACTTGCCTGCCGACTCGCTCACACACTCACCTGCTGACACGCTCAAAAACTCACCCCCTAACTCGCTCACACACTGACCTGCTCACTCGCTCAAAAACTCACCTGCTGACTCGCTCACATACTCACCCCTGGACTCGCTCACACACTCACCCGCTGACTCGTTCACCCACTGACTTGCTCACTCCCTCACAGACTCACTCACTCACCCCATGACTCGCTCACACACTCACCTGCTCACTCGCTCACACACTCAGCCCTGGACTAGCTCACACACTCACCCACTGACTCGTTTACACACTCACCCACTGATTCGCTCACACACTCACGCTCTCTCTCTCACAGACTCACTCACCCACTGACTCGCTCACTTGCGCTCTTTAATGGTTTTCATACTCACTGTCTCACTCAAACTCCCTCACAGTCACTCCCTCTCTCATTCTTTCTAGTGCTGTCTGTCTCTTGTGTGCGCGCTCTCTCTCACTGCACCATTTCTTGTGCTTTCTCTGCTTTATCTTGCTGTCTTTCTCTCTTTACCGTTTATTGCTGTGTCTCTGTGCTTTTCTGTGTTGTCCCTCTCTCTGCTGTCTCTTTTTCTCCCTGTGTGTATGGATTTCTTTCCTTCCCTGTCTCTGCAGTAGCTGGGGGTGAAATTTCAGCCCCGCCCTCCCCTCAGCTCACAGTGTAGGAGGGAGGAGGAGCAACTCAGTCGCACATGCTCAGTGCGTTTTTTATCTATACCTAGGTATGCACACTGATTGGTTAGCTCAAAGTGCCTCCTGTGGTGGGCATGGAAAACGTCAAGAAAGAAAAGCAGGTAAATATGAAAAAATATCATATTTATTTGCTTTTTATGTTTGCTGAATGACACTACTGACTCATTCAAAAGGCATAGCGTGTTTTTAAAAGCACACTAGCAAAGCATGCATGTCCCTTTAAGGAGTTTTTGTGGATTTGGGGAATATGTACATAGAATAATGATACCAGTGTTATTCAGAGAGCACCAAAATTTCACCAACAGTTCAATTCGCTGACCCGGCAGTGAACTCAGCGTTCACCGCAGGATCCCCGCAGTGCGGCGAACCGACCCGCCGAACAAAACAAAAAACAGCCAAATGCATCCAGCGATCTGTCGCAAAACTGCCGAATCGATCTGAAAAAATGACGACGATCAGCCCATCAGCCACCAAGCCACTGAACAAGGGAAAAAGAAAAATGCAAGTTTTAAAAGGCATTTTCCAAAAAACTACTGCTATATGAGGTTCGATGAATAACAAAAAAAAGGTCCCTGGCGAATCGATCCGATCGCATCCAAAAAAACGCTGCAAAACCGCTGAATCGAAAAGCCACTGTATCGATCTGAAATCCGCCGAATGCATCCGACAATTCACCAAACGGGCCACCGAATCTATCCAAAAAAAGCCGACGACCCGCCGAACAGACAGCCTAAAGAAGCCGGCAAGCCACCGAACATGGCTAGAAAAAAAAAGAGCAACTTTTAAAATGCGTATTAAAAAAAACTATCAAAATGTCTGTAAATAATATATAAGGTCCAATGAAAAATAATGCAAAGATCTGTTACAGAATAAAAAAATGGCATGTAAAACAAATTGGAATTTAAAGTTTCGCAGAAAAAATCCTGAAAAATGCCTAAAAAATAAATAAACAAATGTTGCGTTGCAAATGAAAAGAATAAACGGTTTAATAAATATTTAATAAAAACGGGAATATTTTTTACATTGAAACCTATGGGATTAAACCTGCCGAATGAAACCGCCAGAGTATTTCACTGACATTTCTCTGCTGTTCGTTGTCTGTTAATAGATTAACCATTGCTTCTCTATGGGGGATTTTACTGCTGCCGAACAGGCACCGTATTTTCTGGCAATTCGCCAAAATTTGGTAAATTTACAGCTTTTATAATCGCCAAATGGCCCTGAAATTGCACTGTATGGGGAAACTCACCGTTTGGTGAAATTTCGTGACCAATTCAGTGGTCTTTGAATAACCGCCGTAGTTTGGGCAAGTTTGAAACAGGTGCCATGGAGGGTGAGGGCAAAAAGATGGAGGGAGCTTGGGTTAACGGCAAAATGGAGGGAGCTTGGGTTTAGGCTTGTGCACTGATTTTTTTTTCGGTTCGATTCGGTTCGATTTGTTCGGATGTTTAAACTTTTCGATTCGGCTCGCTTCGACCGATTTCTGTTTCGATTCGGTTCGGTTCGGATCGTTTTTCGTGTACATTTTTTTTTCGGAATATCGACCATTTTTCGTATTTTCGTGTCACTTTGCTCGTTTTTTGTATCGACTTTTCGGAAATTTCGGAACTTTTCGTTTTTTCGGAACGTCTGTTCTCTTCGTTTCAAAGTGTCTACGATAATTCTGGCGATTCTATCGTGTTTTTTTTTATTAAATAAAGATCCTTTTTTTCTTATGAATAATTGAATATACATTTCACAACTTTATTTAATCATATTAAAATGGTATGAAAGCCAAGGAACAAAAAAATGAACAAAACGATTTAAAAAACGCTAAACTGACCCGAATGCCACAAGAAACAAGTGATAAGCATTTACAAATACAAAATTTACAGAATCAGCGATATAACCGATAATAGTTAAATATACGATTTCCAGAATTACCGAAATGGAACCGAAATCACGAATGGAACCGAAATCATGAATAGAGCGAAAATAAATTTCGATTTGACACCTTTCAAGTCCATTCGAAAATTCCGAATTTTTTTTGTTTCGGCTCGGAAAACTTTTCGGATCTGCCATTTTCGGATCTAAAAATTTAGCCGATTTGGCCGAATCCGAAAACACGAATCGGGAAATTTCGTGAAAATTCCGAAATTCCGAAACCCGAAACGCACATCCCTACTTGGGTTAACGGCAAAATGGAGGGAGCTTGGGTTAACGGCAAAATCCACGGATAAATTTTTGGAAAATCAGCAGATGGCATTAAGTGGATCCCTCCATAGGGTCTTTTGAGGGTCGGGTATATGTTTGAGAGAGATATATATACGTATTAACCATTTCCATTGAAAACGATGCAAAGCCAATGATTGGCCGAGAATTCTCACCCATTTCCAAGGATCAGGATGGCTCTGCGCAGAAACCTGGAATCCTGGGAAATACGTTTTAAAAACCCCTTTATTTTAAATCTATATTATTTGTTAGAAAAAGTGGTTAAGCTTCAGTGTGAAGGAAAGGGGGGGTCCCTTTAATTGTATTATGTTATTTCTCCTTCCAGCTGCTTCTCTTTCGAGTCTTCGTTCGTATTTCCGGGTCCATTAAATCCTCTCTGCTACAAACAAACAATGTTTTTAATTAACCAGGTTCCTCGATCCTCATTAATCCGACGCCCCTTTCAAATCGCTCTGCACCTACACCAGCGCTGGCTGCCATCCATAACCACGTAAGCGAGCAGACCCCGGTCCCTAAGCAGCCCTTAGCCATGCTTTACTCTCCTCTAATTGCAAAGTGATTTCATGGGCCAGAAAGACGGAAAAGTGAAAATCCAATATCACTCAGACTGATGGGCTCGCAGCGATCAATCTCAGAAAAGAAAACTGCTGCATATTTACCGTCCTGTACGCACACACAAATACACACACACACACATACCTTTACATTTCCATCAGAGATATTTTAAAGGGACGCTCTACTCATCCTAACCACTTTATGGTTTTATAATGGTCAGGATGTGAGGAGTGCCCCCATTCTCCGCACCCCCACCCCCCAGCTCCCCTGATTTGGCAGAAACACTGGATGAAGCAGAGGAGTTTCCTCCACTCCACCCAGCCTCACCAGCAGCCAGGATTTTGAATTTCCTGGCTGCAGTTCACCAGATCGGTCACTAGTGATCAGGGGCGTAGCAAGGTAATGTTGCACTAAGGGCAAGTCCTCCCCTAGCGTCCCCCCCCATGTGTTAGATGAAATAATGCATAGCAACTCATTATGCCGTCACTTTGAAATTTGCTCAAAGTATGTTAAATGAGATGGTGAATTAGTGCAGTGACATTGTTTGCTTTACAAGTAAATAATTCCACTGCCTTAAAACCCAGGAGTGGGAACAGTGGTGGTCGGGCTCAAGATGCGCACCGCTCGTCCCGATCGCTACACGGGCGGCAGAGGCTGACCAATACCTAGGCCCCAAGATAGTGTAACCGGAATCTGCTAGGTTCACTCGGGACGAGGCCGGACCGGACACGAGCAAGGATTGTCTGAACACGAATCTCTTCAGGAAAGGCAAACTTTATTTGTGTCGTCACACAAATGCTCACACAGGATTGAATCGCAAAGAGTGAGCCTCGCACTCACCGTGACATGAGATCTTATACCCCAAATACATAATTAGGTACATCCCAATTAACCCACCTCCCGGTGACACTCTCCCACCCCACGTGGGTTAATACCTCCCTTAATCTAATACAAAGACATTCCATTACATTGGCCGTAAATTGGCAAACTTCATGTTAGTTTCGACAGATCATGATTTGCTGCTACACTCAGTCCGGGCTGTGCTCACCTCCCTAGCGCCTGTGTTTATTTGTTGCGGATAACACCTGGTCTGTCTTCTATGCTTCCCTTTGTCTCTCTGTGGGCCTCTGTGACCTTGGTGTATCCACTTCTCATTCTCTCTCCCGAGAAGGGTGGTCAAGAGGCCCCAAAGGGTCAGTAAAGTCAGCAAAAAGGAGCCCGATACATGGAGCTCTTATGAGGCACATCTACCCTCCTCGGCATCCAGGCTCCGCCCCCTCCTGGCATTGAGTTTTTTAATAATAATAGTAATAATAATTTTAGTATTAATTTGCTGGATGTCTCCTTGTGAAGTCAGAGCACTTCGACTTAGGCAAGGATGAGGTATCTCGCCCCCGCATCTTCAATTCATGGTCTCCGTCAGTCTCCGCGGAATCTGCTGAGTGGCTTTCTTTTGTTTTTAATTTATACGCTAAAACTCTCGAGCCCTGCCAGGCTGGGGATTAGAAAGGATATCAAGGGAAGTGCGATGGCTGCTGCTGCTGGGGCGGCAGAGTGCCAGGCTCATCCCGGTGAAGCAGTATTATACGGACTGAAAGACGTGTCAGGAGGAATCAGAGGCTCAGGCGGCTGAAAGGCTGAGAAAAGACAGCTCGACTCTTCGTGCGCTGGAAAAGAACCAAACCAATCCATCCCCAGCACCAACCGACTCAACCGACTGCCGTTAACTCTTTGGGCGTCCTGGATTGGTTTGCCGGCTTGCCAGTTCACCCGTTCTGTGGACGTCACACTTTAATAGTGTGTGTGTGGTTCTCAAGAAGTCTATTAAAAAAAAAAACTTGAATTTATCTCAATTATGGCGCTTTTCATTTCGGCGCATTACAGCTCAAATTTACTTTCATTGAAAATTCAGTGAATTCACCGTGTATCGAATATTCTGCGTATTTTGCCAAAAATGGAGTAGCGAAGCAGTTATTGGACGTCGGCGAAAAGTGCCGATAAGCGCCGGATTGGCCTCGGCGAATTGAACCGAACTGAAAAATAAAATAGGAAGTCTCTTATTCTCTTCGAGGAGCTTAAATCGATAAGAACTATTTAAAAAATGTGTCTAAATTATAAAAATGGTCCCTTAAAAATAATAAAATTGTCTGTTAAAAAATAATATTAAAAAGATATTACATCGAAACCAATTAGATTTGCCTGTTTAAACGTGTCGAATTGAAATCACCGAAAATCAGATAATTTTGCCAAAATTTCAGTGCAATTAGACGTACTGTGAATAGACAAATCGATAATTTAAAGTGCCGCCGAATTGCTGTGAAATGCACCGTATTTCGCTGTCAATTCACCTGTATTTGGCGAAAATACAGCTTAGTGTGAAGACGAATTTCCCTGAATATGCAGAAACGGGGAAATTCACAGTTCGGTGCAATTCGGTGGCAAATTCAGAGGCTAGTGAATAAGATAAGCATCGCAAACCATCAACATAAAGATGTAAAAATTAATAAAACAGGAAAATCACAATGTAAATATAGCTTCACACTTATCCTGGTTACTAGAAGGTCGCTGGGCAAATTCTTTGGTTTACTCACTGGTTGTCTACTGCGAGCCCAGGAAGAAGGCAGGATCGCCGTATCTTTCATGATTAATATGAAGTCCTGGAACACCCAAAATAAGGTCTTATTCCAAGGTTGGTGTTAACTTAACCAGAGTCATTACAGTCCATGGAGTTGTTAAGTTTCCAACAGCTCTGGTTAAATTTACACCAATTATGGAACACAGCCCATGGTTTGTTTGGTGTGCTGCTCCCAAATCAATATGTCGAATGTGCATCTCTCACGATCATCTCATCTAGAGTGCTGCTTCCACCCGCAATACTGCTCCCAAGTGCAACTCGTCTGGAGCGCCACTCTAACATTCAACTCATCAATGTGCTCCTTCCACATTCAGCGCGTCTAGAGTGCTTCTACCTCAAACAACTCATCTAGAGTGCTTCTACCTCAAACAACTCGTCTAGAGTGCTTCTACCTCAAACAACTCGTCTAGAGTGCTACTACCTCAAACAACTCATCTAGAGTGCTTCTACCTCAAACAACTCGTCTAGAGTGCTACTACCTCAAACAACTCATCTAGAGTGATACTACCTCAAACAACTCATCTAGAGTGCTACTTCCTCAAACAACTCGTCTAGAGTGCTACTACCTCAAACAACCCATCTAGAGTGAAACTACCTCAAACAACTCATCTAGAGTGCTACTCCCTTAAACAACTCGTCTAGAGTGATACTACCTCAAACAACTCGTCTAGACTGATACTACCTCAAACAACACATCTAGAGTGCTACTACCTCAAACATCTCATCTAGAGTGATACTACCTCAAACATCTCATCTAGAGTGATACTACCTCAAACATCTCATCTAGAGTGATACTACCTCAAACAACTCATCTAGAGTGATACTACCTCAAACAACTCATCTAGAGTGCTACTTCCTCAAACAACTCGTCTAGAGTGCTACTACCTCAAACAACTCATCTAGAGTGCTACTACCTCAAACAACTCATCTAGAGTGATACTACCTCAAACAACTCATCTAGAGTGAAACTACCTCAAACAACTCATCTAGAGTGCTACTCCCTTAAACAACTCGTCTAGAGTGATACTACCTCAAACAACTCGTCTAGACTGATACTACCTCAAACAACACATCTAGAGTGCTACTACCTCAAACATCTCATCTAGAGTGATACTACCTCAAACATCTCATCTAGAGTGATACTACCTCAAACATCTCATCTAGAGTGATACTACCTCAAACAACTCATCTAGAGTGCTACTACCTCAAACAACTCATCTAGAGTGCTACTTCCTCAAACAACTCGTCTAGAGTGCTACTACCTCAAACAACTCATCTAGAGTGCTACTACCTCAAACAACTCATCTAGAGTGATACTACCTCAAACAACTCATCTAGAGTGAAACTACCTCAAACAACTCATCTAGAGTGCTACTCCCTTAAACAACTCGTCTAGAGTGATACTACCTCAAACAACTCGTCTAGACTGATACTACCTCAAACAACACATCTAGAGTGCTACTACCTCAAACATCTCATCTAGAGTGATACTACCTCAAACATCTCATCTAGAGTGATACTACCTCAAACATCTCATCTAGAGTGATACTACCTCAAACAACTCATCTAGAGGGCTACTACCTCAAACAACTCATCTAGAGTGCTACTTCCTCAAACAACTCGTCTAGAGTGCTACTACCTCAAACAACTCATCTAGAGTGCTACTACCTCAAACAACTCATCTAGAGTGATACTACCTCAAACAACTCATCTAGAGTGAAACTACCTCAAACAACTCATCTAGAGTGCTACTCCCTCAAACAACTCGTCTAGAGTGCTACTCCCTCAAACAACTCGTCTAGAGTGCTACTACCTCAAACAACTCATCTAGAGTGCTACTACCTCAAACAACTCGTCTAGAGTGATACTACCTCAAACAACTCATCTAGAGTGAAACTACCTCAAACAACTCATCTAGAGTGCTACTCCCTCAAACAACTCGTCTAGAGTGCTACTCCCTCAAACAACTCGTCTAGAGTGCTACTACCTCAAACAACTCATCTAGAGTGCTACTCCCTCAAACAACTCGTCTAGAGTGATACTACCTCAAACAACTCATCTAGAGTGAAACTACCTCAAACAACTCATCTAGAGTGCTACTTCCTCAAACAACTCGTCTAGAGTGCTACTACCTCAAACAACTCATCTAGAGTGCTACTACCTCAAACAACTCATCTAGAGTGATACTACCTCAAACAACTCATCTAGAGTGCTACTTCCTCAAACAACTCGTCTAGAGTGCTACTACCTCAAACAACTCATCTAGAGTGCTACTACCTCAAACAACTCATCTAGAGTGATACTACCTCAAACAACTCATCTAGAGTGAAACTACCTCAAACAACTCATCTAGAGTGCTACTCCCTTAAACAACTCGTCTAGAGTGATACTACCTCAAACAACTCGTCTAGACTGATACTACCTCAAACAACACATCTAGAGTGCTACTACCTCAAACATCTCATCTAGAGTGATACTACCTCAAACATCTCATCTAGAGTGATACTACCTCAAACATCTCATCTAGAGTGATACTACCTCAAACAACTCATCTAGAGTGCTACTACCTCAAACAACTCATCTAGAGTGCTACTTCCTCAAACAACTCGTCTAGAGTGCTACTACCTCAAAAACTCATCTAGAGTGCTACTACCTCAAACAACTCATCTAGAGTGATACTACCTCAAACAACTCATCTAGAGTGAAACTACCTCAAACAACTCATCTAGAGTGCTACTCCCTTAAACAACTCGTCTAGAGTGATACTACCTCAAACAACTCGTCTAGAGTGCTACTACCTCAAACAACACATCTAGAGTGCTACTACCTCAAACATCTCATCTAGAGTGATACTACCTCAAACATCTCATCTAGAGTGATACTACCTCAAACATCTCATCTAGAGTGATACTACCTCAAACAACTCATCTAGAGGGCTACTACCTCAAACAACTCATCTAGAGTGCTACTTCCTCAAACAACTCGTCTAGAGTGCTACTACCTCAAACAACTCATCTAGAGTGCTACTACCTCAAACAACTCATCTAGAGTGATACTACCTCAAACAACTCATCTAGAGTGAAACTACCTCAAACACTCATCTAGAGTGCTACTCCTCAAACAACTCGTCTAGAGTGATACTCCCTCAAACAACTCGTCTAGAGTGCTACTACTACTCAAACAACTCATCTAGAGTGCTACTACCTCAAACAACTCGTCTAGAGTGATACTACCTCAAACAACTCATCTAGAGTGAAACTACCTCAAACAACTCATCTAGAGTGCTACTCCCTCAAACAACTCGTCTAGAGTGCTACTCCTCAAACAACTCGTCTAGAGTGCTACTACCTCAAACAACTCATCTAGAGTGCTACTCCCTCAAACAACTCGTCTAGAGTGATACTACCTCAAACAACTCATCTAGAGTGAAACTACCTCAAACAACTCATCTAGAGTGCTACTCCCTCAAACAACTCGTCTAGAGTGATACTACCTCAAACGACTCATGTAGAGTGATACTACCTCAAACAACTCATCTAGACTGATACTACCTCAAACAACTCATCTAGAGTGCTACTACCTCAAACAACTCATCTAGAGTGATACTACTTCAAACAACTCGTCTAGAGTGATACTACCTCAAACAACCCATCTAGAGTGCTACTACCTCAAACAACTCATCTAGAGTGATACTACCTCAAACAACCCATCTAGAGTGCTACTACCTCAAACAACTCATCTAGAGTGATACTACCTCAAACAACTCATCTAGAGTGATACTACCTCAAACAACCCATCTAGAGTGCTACTACCTCAAACAACTCATCTAGAGTGCTACTACCTCAAACAACTCATCTAGAGTGATACTACCTCAAACAACCCATCTAGAGTGCTACTACCTCAAACAACTCATCTAGAGTGATACTACCTCAAACAACTCATCTAGAGTGATACTACCTCAAACAACCCATCTAGAGTGCTACCCCCTCAAACAACTCATCTAGAGTGCTGCTTCCACCCACAATACTGTGCCCATGTGCAACTCGTCTGGAGTGCTGCTCTCACTTTCAACTCATCAATGTGCTACTTCCACATTCAGTTTGTCTGGAGTGATACTCCCTCAAGCAACTCATCTACAGGGTTCCTCTCTCAAACAATTCGTCAAGAGCGTTGCTTTATCAACTACCTTGTCTGGGATGTTCTTCCATCAAGCATCTCACCTAGAGTGTTCCTCTCTCAAACAATTCCTCAAGAGTGCTCCTCTCTCAATCATCTCTCCCAGAGTGCTGCTCTTTCAAGCATCTCATCTAGAGGGTTCCTCTCTCAAACAACTCATCTAGCGTGTTACTCTCTCGAAAAACTTGTCTAGAGTGTTCCTCTCAAGCATATCTTCCAGAGTGTTACTCTCTCAAACAACTCGCCTTGAGGGTTCCTTTGTTAAAACAGCTAGTCTAGAGTGTAACTTTATCAACCACTTTGTCTGGAGTGTTCCTCCATCAAGCTACACGTCTAGCGTGTTCCTCTCTCAAACAAATTGTCTAGAGTGTAACTGTATCAAGCACCTTCTCTGGAGTGTTCCTCCATCAAGCAACATGTCTGGAGTGTTCCTCCATGAAGCAACATGTCTGGAGTGTTCCTCCATCAAGCAACATGTCTGGAGTGTTCCTCCATCACGCAACATGTCTGGAGTGTTCCTCCATCAAGCAACATGTCTGGAGTGTCCCTCCATCAAGCAACATGTCTGGAATGTTACTCCATCAAGCAACATGTCTGGAGTGTTCCTCCATCAAGCACCTTCTCTGGAGTGTTCCTCCACCAAGCAACATGTCTGGAGTGTTCCTCCATGAAGCAACATGTCTGGAGTGTTCCTCCATCAAGCAACATGTCTGGAGTGTTCCTCCATCACGCAACATGTCTGGAGTGTTCCTCCATCAAGCAACATGTCTGGAGTGCTCCTCTATCAAGCAACATGTCTGGAGTGTTCCTCCATCAAGCAACATGTCTGGAGTGTTCCTCCATCAAGCACCTTCCCTGGAGTGTTCCTCCATCAAGCAACATGTCTGGAATGTTCCCCCATCAAGCAACATGTCTGGAGTGCTCCTCTATCAAGCAACATGTCTGGAGTGTTCCTCCATCAAGCACCTTCCCTGGAGTGTTCCACCATCAAGCAACATGTCTGGAGTGTTCCTCCATCAAGCACCTTCCCTGGAGTGTTCCTCCATCAAGCAACATGTCTGGAGTGTTCCTCCATGAAGCAACATGTCTGGAGTGTTCCCCCATCAAGCAACATGTCTGGAGTGTTCCTCCATCAAGCAACATGTCTGGAGTGTTCCTCCATCACGCAACATGTCTGGAGTGTTCCTCCATCAAGCAACATGTCTGGAGTGTTCCTCCATCAAGCAACATGTCTGGAGTGTTCCTCCATCAAGCACCTTCCCTGGAGTGTTCCTCCATCAAGCAACATGTCTGGAGTGTTCCTCCATCAAGCAACATGTCTGGAGTGTTCCTCCATCAAGCACCTTCCCTGGAGTGTTCCTCCATCAAGCAACATGTCTGGAGTGTTCCTCCATCAAGCAACATGTCTGGAGTGCTCCTCTATCAAGCAACATGTCTGGAGTGTTCCTCCATCAAGCAACATGTCTGGAGTGTTCCTTCATCACGCAACATGTCTGGAGTGTTCCTCCATCAAGCAACATGTCTGGAGTGCTCCTCTCTCAAGCTCCTTGTCAGCTTTCTCTTGCAGTTCACCTAAAGTCTTGCCCCACTCACAACTCATCTGCGTTGCTGGTCTCAATCGCAACCCATCTAAACCCTTAACTAGAGAACATGCCCCACTCGCAACTTATCTGAAGTGCAGCCCCTGCTGCTCAGATGAAGTGCCACTTGGGTTCATGGACTCGCCTGGACCACTTATGGAGCAGGCCTGGGTCAAAGTAATGAGCATTGTGCATGGACAGATAGGACAAGTAGATATGTTTGAGGGATGTGGTAGCCTATAAGGTGAAGATCAGTCAGCGTCAGCACAAGATAATACATTTCTTCCCCAAAAAACGGCAACGTTATTAAGCGCGCCATAGTGCCATGTACCTGCGTGTGCTTCACACACCTGAAACGTTCACCCTCGACCAACAACAAAAAAATATTCAAAAGAAAGAGCGTTGAAATAATCTTCCCGACACGCTGGCCATTAACCCCTTCATTTCCGGTGCGCTGATCAGCGCACTGCAGACCTGTCAAGCCATCTGCATGAATCAACCCACCTGCGCGGCAAAGGTTAGACGGCGCACATCAAATAAAATGCTCCCTAAGCAGATCCCGTTGCGCCGTATATCGCCTGCCCATTTAATTTGCTAATGCAACGTAGGAAACATCACCATACATTACCCCGAGCCGTCACCAGAGACGTATTTCAAATTCATTCTTTTAATGTAATTGTGGAGCCGATTTATTCTTTATGGGGCTCTGATAAATAGCCCGCCGCCGTGTACAGTAATTGCCGGCATGATGTTTACATTAAGGCAGAGGTTTTCTTTCTAGTTGCTTCCAATTACGGCAGATATTTAGGTGAAATGTAAGGAAAGCGTAAAAAAAAAGGCTTGAGTGAGCAGAAAAGCGTGTGGCGCTCTATAACATCTTCTTAAATGGACGGTAACGGCTCGTCCCGGGGAAACGTTAAATAAATCACTTTTACTAAGCGGGGGCTGGGCTGGGGATAAAGAGCAAAATTATAAAAAAGAAAAGAATTGAGGGAAAAATATAATATCGCTCTGTGTGTAACAAACTCACAGCAATCCATGACCTCTTCCTTTCAAACTCCTTCAACCTCCTAGCTTTAACTGAAACCTGGATAACTCCCTCTGACACGGCCTCCATCGCTGCTCTCTCACATGGAGGTCTACACTTGAGTCATACCCCCAGACCGGGTGAGAGAAATGGTGGCGGGGTCGGAATCCTGCTCTCTCCCACCTGCACCTACCAGCATCTCCTCCACCCCCATCCCTCTCCTTCTCCTCCTTCGAGACACACTGCATCCGCCTGTTCTCTCCTCTGGCCCTCAGGGTGGCAGTCATCTACCGCCCACCGGACCAACCTCCCAGTTCTTTGACCACTTTGCTACCTGGCTCTCTCACTTTCTGTCTTCTAATCTTCCATGCCTAGTTCTCGGGGACTTCAACATTCCCATTGACGATCCTTCCGCCCCTACTGCCTCCAAACTTCTTTCACTCACGTCCTCCCTTGGACTCACACAATCCTCCCTCCTCCCTACCCACCGCGATGGTCACGCTATTGACCTTGTCTTTTCCAACCTCTGCTCCATTTCTGAGTTCAACTGTCGCCCTTTCCCCATCTCTGACCACCACCTTCTCTCTTTCAACCTATCTGGACTTCCTAAACACCCTGCTCCCCCACCCCGCACTCACACTCGCAGAAATCTACAGGCTGTGGACCCCCATCAATTCTCCAACCTACTTCACCACCTCCCTCATACCTCATCCTTCACCTGCCCTGATACTGCCACTAATCACTACAACACTACTCTTATCTCTGCTCTAGACACTCTTGCTCCTCTTCGACTCTGTAAGGCCCCACGCCGCCAGCTTCAGCCCTGGCACACCCTCCAGACACGCTACCTGCCAAATGCTCCCGCACCGCAGAGCGTGCCTGGAGGAAATCCCGCTCTGAAGCTGATTTTGTTCACTTCAAGTTTATTCTCCGGTCATACACCTCTGCCCTCCACTTGGCCAAACAATCCTTCTTCTCATCTCTTATATCTACGCTGTCCTCCAACCCTAAACGGCTCTGGTCCACCTTCAACACCCTCCTCTACCCACCTGCACCTCCCCCCTCAGCTGCCTTCAGCGCTCAAGACCTGGCAGACTACTTCCTCAGTAAAACTTTAACTATCAGAAGCAACATCCCAACACAAGATAGTTATCTGCCACCTCCACTCCCACAGGTCCCATCTGCCACCCTCTGCCGCTTCCTCCCAACCACTGAGGAGGAAGTCAATTCCTTATTGTCCTCCTCACATCTCACCACGTGCCCGCTCGACCCCATTCCCTCACATCTAATTCCTCCCCTCTCCTCCTCCCTCACCCCTGCTCTCACACACATCTTCAACCTATCTCTCTCCACTGGCTCCTTTCCATCCGCCTTCAAACACGCGCTAGTTACCCCTTTACTAAAGAAACCATCCCTAGATCCCAACTCTCCATCCAACTACCGTCCTGTATCCCTGCTTCCCTTTACCTCTAAGCTCTTAGAAAAACTAGTCTTCAACCGCCTCTCCATCTTCCTGTCCTCCAATTCCCTACTTGACCCCCTGCAATCTGGCTTCCGCCTCTACACTCAACTGAAACTGCCCTCACCAAAGTCACCAACGACCTCCTAACTGCTAAAAAACACGGCCACTATTCTATTCTCATCCTGCTTGACCTCTCGGCTGCTTTTGACACTGTTGACCACCCCCTCCTTCTACTGACCCTCAACTCTCTGGGTCTCGGTGACACTGCACTTGCTTGGATTGACTCCTATTTATCCAACAGGTCCTTCTGTGTGTCCTTTGCTGGTAACTCCTCCTCCTCATTGCCTCTATCTGTTGGTGTACCTCAAGGCTCTGTCCTTGGTCCTCTGCTCTTTTCCATCTACACCTCCTCCCTGGGCAAAATCATCAACAGCTTTGGCTTTAATTACCACCTCTACGCTGATGACACTCAGATCTACCTCTCTACCCCTGATCTCTCTCCCCTGTCCTTTCCAAAGTCAGTGACTGTTTATCTGGCATCTCCTCCTGGATGGCCTCCCACCACCTAAAGATCAACATGTCAAAGACTGAGCTCCTACTTATTCCTCCCTCTAATGCCGCCCCACCTCCTGACTTCTCGATCACGGTGGAGGGTATCACCATCTCCCATCAAACCAAGTTCGCTGTCTTGGAGTTACACTTGACTCTGCTCTTTCCTTCATCCCCCACATCAAGTCTCTTTCCTCCTCCTGCCGATACCAACTGCGTAATATTTATAGAATTCGGCCATTTCTTACCGCTGTCGCCACAAAACAACTCATACACGCCCTGGTAATCTCCCGACTCGACTATTGCAATAATCTCTTATCTGGCCTCCCTCTGTCCCACCCTCCCCCCTACAATCCATCCTGAACGCCTCCGCCAGGCTAATTCACCTCACCGCGCCTCTTGTCTCTGCCGCTCCCTCTGCGAGTCCCTTCACTGGCTCCCCATCCACTGCAGAATTAAGTTCAAAATCCTTATCCTTACCTACAAAACCCTCACTAACTCAGCTCCCCACTACCTGTCCTCACTAATCACCAAATACACCCCAGCCCGCTCCCTAAGGTCAAACAGTGACCTGCGACTAGCTTCTCCCCGCATCACCTCTTCCCATGATAGACTGCAGGATTTCTCACGCGCAGCCCCCACTCTCTGGAACGCTCTCCCTCGTACTGTCAGACTTTCCCCTAACTTCTCTTCCTTCAAACGCTCCCTTAAAACATTCCTATTTAGGGAAGCCTACCACCCAACTCACTGACGCAACCATCAATCACTCTCACCTTACAGTCCTCTCCTCCTGTTTCCAACCCCAACCCTCCCAGATTGTGAGTTCCTACGGGAATAGGGCCCTCATCTCCTCCTGTACTGTTTGTCAAATGTTGTTCAATGTATTGTAACCCTGTCTATACTGTGCTTATTGTACAGCGCTGCGGAATATGCTGGCGCTTTATAAATAAAGAATAATAATAATAATAATAGAGGCATCTTGAGAAAGGCCACAGAGGACTGAAACGTTGACACTTTTGTAGGCAATTTTACAAGATTCCCTGGAGTGCGCGTCTTCCTGGTGTACTGTACTTTTCTGCGGCTGTTTGCACCAGAGCACTACAAATGATACAGATGCTGGCTGCGGGTCCCCTGGTGCTATATTCATAGACTTAGGGGGTTATTCAGAGAGCACTGAAATGTCGCCGACATTTCGGTGCTCTCTCGTTCCCCGCACTTTGGGGAATCAATGTTCCCAACCCTGCGGTGAATTCAGCATTCACCGCAGGGTCCCTGGAGTGCAGGGAAAACCCATCAAACACCTGCCGAAATCCGATCAAAAACCCGCTGGAAGCCACCGCAAAAAACACGCCGAACACATAGAAACATAGAAAAATGTCGGCAGATAAGAACCTTTCGGCCCTTCTAGTCTGCCCAATTACATGGATACTTTACCTGGATTTATCTTTTGTTTAGGATAGCCTTATGCCTAACACATTGGAAAAAGCTGCCGAGCTGCCAATCACAGCGCAGACCAGCCGCCGGAAAAAGCCGACAAGCTGACGAACAGGGTAAAAACAAAAAGCGATATGCTTAAAAGTGTCTAAATTGAACGTCTGTTTGCAAAAAAAACCTACTTGACGGAAATATCTTGAATTTACATATAAGATCCTATGAATGATAATAAAAAGGGCTGTTACAGAAAAAAAGAAAAACAAATTGGAATTATTTTGCCGAAAAAATCCCAAAAAATGCCTAAAAGATCCTAAAAAATCAACAAATGAAGAGACTTTTTGCTGCAGATTAAAATAATAAACGGTTTATTAGATATTGAAATAAAACGGGAATATTTTTAACATTGAAGACTATGGGATTCGCCTAAATAAACCTGCCGAATGAAACCACCGTACATCAAGGCATTTCACTGACATTTCACTGCTGTTCGGTGTCTGTGTATAGATTAACCATTGTTTCTCTATGGGGGATTTCACTGCCGTCAAACAGGCACCGTAGTTGCTGGCAGTTCGCCAAAATTTGGCGAACTGCCTGCTCTCTGAATAGCCGAATGGCCCCAAAATGTCACCGTATGGAGAAATTCCCTGTTCAGTGACATTTCAGCGCCACATCGGCTCTCGCTGAATTACCCCTAAAGACTTAGGTCTTCCCATGGTGCCTTGGGGCATATGAGGCAGTAAGGGTTCTCCGGCGGACCCGGTCGACTGCAGTGATTTCAGCTTTTTCCCTTGAAACCCTGATGGTGTTGAGGTCTTGTTTGAATGTTGTACGCCATGTCATGGGTGGCCTGCCTTTCTTCCGTTTTCCTTTAGGTGGTATCCAGTGGATTGCAGCCTTTGGTATGAATTCTCTGCCTGTTGAGGTGGTTGGGTCAGAGTCTGTACAGACTTTTAAAAAACGACTGGATGACTTCCTGCAGACACAGAATATTAAGGGTTATAATATTTAATATGTGGGTAAAAGCTTCTTGATCCAAGGAGAAATCTGACTGCCATCTGGGGTCAAGAAGGAATTTTTTTCCCAGTATGTTGCATATTGGCAAGCATTCAGACTGGGTTTTTTGCCTTCTTTTGGATCAACAGCAGTAGGTTATGTGGGAGAGGCTGAACCCGATGGACGCATGTCTTTTTTCAGCCTATATAACTATGTAACTATGTAACTATGTATGTGTAAGTTTGGTAGTCGTAGGATATATCTAGTCAGGTTGGATGCTATATACTGTATATATATATATATATATAACACACAAGGAGGGTATATATATTTTTTAAAACATTTTTATTGAAATATTGTTTTCATGAAATTCCCTTTTTTTCCATTTTTGGGTGCAATTGTTCAGTTTCTGTTATTATTAAAGCATAATTTGTAGTTTAGAGACCAGATACGAGAAAGGCTAAGGACCGGTCCTTTTACTGGCCTGGTTATTAGAGAGCAGTCGTAGGTGATGATGAATAGGGAGATACACAATAAGGAGGACATGAGTCGAGTCAGGATTGGAAAGATACGCAATAATGTTGACATGAGTCACCGTCCGAATTGGAGTGATAGACATGTACAAGGACATGAGCCGAGGGCAGACTTGGATAGATACACAGTAAGGAGAACATGAGATGAGGTCAGAATTAGAGACGTTCACAGCAACGAGAATATGAGCCAAGGTCAGGAATGGAGAGGTACACAGCAACGAGGAGATGAACTGAGGTCAGGATTGAAGAGGTACATACACAGCAACAAGGACATGAGACGAGGTCAAATATTTTCCCTCAGCCACCGCGATTCGTTTTCCTCCGCTGGTTCCTGGATTCTTCCCTCAGCTAGCAGCGCTGAATCAATGTCAGTTCTTAATTTCTCCCAATAAAGCAGACGCCACTGGTCATATTGGGTTAAGCAGACTCACTGGCCATTTCAGCCTCTTTTTATTTGGTGCCGAATCAGATAACACAGTTAACATCCCAGCCCACCCAGACATCCCAGCACTGCAGTTTTCCATGCTCTCCATCAGGTCCACCTCGAAGATTGTAAGCTCTTGAGCAGGTCCTCTCTCCTACTGTTCTATGTGTTTACCTTGTATGTATATTGGTTATCCTTTCTATCCCATTGTACAGCGCTACGGAACTTAGTGGCGCCTTATAAATAACTGTAACTGCAGTCATACAGAGCAAGGGTCCATGTTTGGGGGAGATTTCAGGGGAGCAGCCGCAATTCATGGGTACCATTTGATAGCTTGGGCCCCTATGGTGTCACAGTCCAAAAAGCGCCCAAAGGGGTCAGAGTGGCAGCACGTGGTAGTTACCTCAGGTGATACCGCATGGCCGCTGCTGTGTGTGCCCCTGGGGCCAAGAAAGGCTAAGAAACGTGGGTTCCCAATGGAGCTCACTCCTGAAAATCACCCCAACTGCAGCTCCCATGAGGGGAGCACTAACCCCAAAAGAGAGCCCTGCTGGGGCAAAGGGTTTTCGGGGCTTCAGGGTTTAAGTTTTCTGCAGATGTTTCCATTGAAGTGAATGCAGTGCAGTCCTGGAATGGGATTGGTTGGGGTTTCAAATGCAGCCAACTGGATGGTGATTGGCTGGAGCTTCAAAACCAGGCTTCCCCTGGTGTCAGATAACACAGGGAACATGAGGGTCAGGCTTAAAGACATTTGGATCATGTGCTGATGAGGGAAAAGCCACAAACCACCACTTTAAACATTAAAACATAAACAGACCAATAGCTTAAATGAGGGGAATAGCAGAGGAGTGCGATTTTAGTGCAGTCCACAGTCTCTGAGCCGTGTCAATTGGAGAGACTCACAATAATGAGGACACGAGCCGAGGTCAGGTTTGGAGACATACACAGTGACAAGGACATGAGCCGAGGTCAGGATTGGTGAGATATATAATAACAAGAACATGAGCCAAGGTCAGGATTGGTGAGATATACAATAACAAGGACATGAGCCAAGGTCAGGGATGGTGAGATATACAATAACAAGGGCATGAGCCAAGGTCAGGGATGGTGAGATATACAATAACAAGGACATGAGCCAAGGTCAGGATTGGTGAGGATATACAATAACAAGGACATGAGCCGAGGTCAGGATTGGTGAGATATATAATAACAAGAACATGAGCCGAGGTCAGGATTGGTGAGATATATAATAACGAGGACATGAGCCAAGGTCAGGATAGGTGAGATATACAATAACAAGGACATGAGCCAAGGTCAGGATTGGTGAGATATATAATAACAAGAACATGAGCCGAGGTCAGGATTGGTGAGATATATAATAACAAGGATATGAGCCGAGGTCAGGATTGGTGAGATATACAATAACAAGGACATGAGCCAAGGTCAGGGATGGTGAGATATACAATAACAAGGGCATGAGCCAAGGTCAGGATTGGTGAGATATATAATAACAAGGACATGAGCCAAGGTCAGGATTGGTGAGATATACAATAACAAGGACATGAGCCAAGGTCAGGATAGGTGAGATATACAATAACAAGGACATGAGCCAATGTCAGGGATGGTGAGATATACAATAACAAGGACATGGGCCGAGGTCAGGATTGGTGAGGATATACAATAACAAGGGCGTGATCTGAGGTCCGAATTGGAGAGATACACAATAACTAGGACACACGAGTCAAGGTCAGAAGAAATGCATAAAAATGAGGACACGTGCTGAGGTTAGGATTGGAGAGATACACCGTAACGAGAATTTGAGCCAAGGTCGGGATTGAAGAGATGCACAATAATGAGGGCTTGAGTCGAGTTCAGGAATGAAGAGAAATACAACAACAAGGACATGAGCCGAGGTCAGGATTGGGAGGTAAACAGAGTCACAAAACAAAAATCAGCATAATCTGGAGGAAACAATATTAGGCTACTCAGCGGCATTGCTTAACATGGAGACCTTGCTCTGAATGAAACACGACATGGGGAGCAGTTTGGGGCCCCCGATCCATTCCTACACATAGAAAGTTTGTGAAAATTGGTAGTATATCTGTGTGTCTATGGATATATGTGAACAGGGGTCAAGTCCTGGGAAAAAAAGTGAGGGAACTCACCTACGAATTCCACAACCCCCATTACCTGAAGAAAAAATATATATATCACGAGTACAGCAGTGCGTGCCGGTGATACCATTTTTATTGTGTTAACTTTACATTTAAAAGACAAGCTTTCAAGAGTGTAACCTGGAAACTATACTGATCAGTGAAAGGTATCACTACGTACAGGTATACTCGTGATTGTGGCAACTGGACTAACGCATTTTATATATAATATATATATATATATCCAGGCACAGACCCCCCAGAATAATATACACAGCACTGTGCCCCCAGAATAATATACACAGCACTGGACCCCCAGAATAACATACACAGCACTGAGCCCCCAGAATAATATACACAGCGCTGAACCCCCAGAATAATATACACAGCACTGAACCCCCAGAATAACATACACAGCGCTGAGCCCCCCGAATAATATACACAGCGCTGAACCCCCAGAATAATATACACAGCGCTGAACCCCCAGAATAACATACACAGCGCTGAGCCCCCAGAATAATATACACAGCACTGAACCCCAAGAATAATATGCACAGCACTGGTTATATGGATATATTTTCCCCCAGTTCACATGGATATAATTGCCCCCAGTTCACATGGATATAATTGCCCCCAGCTCATATGGGTATATATTGCCCCAGCTCTCATGGATAATGCCCCCCAGCTCTCACGGATAATGCTCCCAGGTCTCATGGATAATGCCCCCAGGTCTCATGGATATTGCCCCCAGGTCTCATGGATAATGCCCCCAGGTCTCATGGATAATGCCCCTGGCTCTCATGGATAATGCCCCCGGCTCTCATGGATATGACCCAGGTCTTATGGATACTGCCCCAGGTCTCATGGATACTGCCCCAGGTCTCATGGATAATGCCCCCGGCTCTCATGGATATGCCCCAGGTCTCATGGATACTGCCCCAGGTCTCATGGATACTGCCCCAGGTCTCATGGATAATGCCCCCGGCTCTCATGGATAATGCCCCCAGCTCTCATGGATATGCCCCAGGTCTCATGGATACTGCCCCAGGTCTCATGGATACTGCCCCCAGGTCTCATGGATACTGTCCCCCAGGTTTCATGGATATTGCCCCCAGGTCTCATGGATACTGCCCCCAGGTCTCATGGATATTGCCCCCAGGTCTCATGGATATGCCCCAGGTATCATGGATATTGCCCCCAGGTCTCATGGATAATCCCCCCCAGGTCTCATGGATATGCCCCAGATCTCATGGATAGTGCCCCCAGGTCTCATGGATATTGCCCCCAGGTGTCATGGATATTGCCCCCAGGTGTCATGGATACTGCCCCCCCAGGTCTCATGGATACTGCCCCCCCAGGTCTCATGGATACTGCCCCCAGCCCAGCTCACCTCTCCTGCTGCTGCTGCTGCCGCACATTGCCGGCGGCCGCGTGCTTCCTGCTTCAGCGGCCGCTGACAGGAAGTGCAGCTGGTCGCATGGGATCGATGAAACAGCCAGGCGAGCGGCTCCACTTCCGGCCACCGGCCATTCTAATAGGAAGCATGCGGCCACCGGCAATGTGCGGCGGCCGCCTGCTAAAGCGTTCAGGCTCGCGCCACAGTGGGAACGCTGCGTTCCCGCAGTGTTCCCGCTGTGGGAGAAGTGCGGGAACACCGTTCCCGCACGTTCCCGCTTGACTCGAGCCTTGTATGTGAATGGATAAATATCTGTGTGTGTGTATGTGGACACATATATCTATGTATAAGTGTTTATATATGTGTGTATGTATGTATAGGGCTTTATATATGTGTTTGTGTATGTATAGGGGTTTATATATGTGTATGTATGTATAGGAGTTTATATGTGTGTATGTAGGTTTATATATGTTTTTTGTGTATGTACTGTATGTTTGTATAGGAGTTTATATATGTGTGTATGTATGTGGGTTTATATATGTTTTTGTGTATGTATATATTGGAGATTATACAGTTGTGTTCAAAATTATTCAACCCCCAATGCTGTAAAGGGTTTTAGGGAATTTAGTGTACATTTGTAATTGTATTCAGAATGAAATCCTACAAGGACTTTTTAAAGAACCATATGCAACTAAAATGACATCAATTGGTTTTGTAATACAGTAGTAAATGTTTCTTTTGTGAATTCTTCATTGACACAATTATTCAACCCCTTAAAGACTACCACTCTGAAGAACAGAGGTTCATTCAAGTGTTTTCAATCAGGTATTGAAAACACCTGTGGATGTCACGGAGCAGCAATAAAGCATAATAAGCACCAATTAGGCAGCTTTAAAATGACTGTGATACTCAGCTCCTTCTAGACATTTACTGGTGTGGTTACAAACATGGTGAAGTCAAGAGAATGGTCCAGGAAGACAAGAGAAGAGGTGATTACTCTTCACAGGAAGGGCAATGGCTATAAGAAGATTGCAAAGATGTTAAACATACCAAGAGAGACCATAGGAAGCATCATTCGCAAATTCAAGGCAAAGGGCACTGTTGAAACGCTACCTGGTCGTGGCAGAAAGAAGATGCTGACTTCGACTGCTGTGCGCTACCTGAAACGTAGAGTGGAGAAAAGTCCCCGTGTGACTGCTGAGGAACTGAGAAAAGATTTGTCAGATGTGGGTACTGAAGTTTCAGCTCAGACAATACGGCGCACACTGCGTAATGAAGGCCTCCATGCCAGAACTCCCAGGCGCACCCCCCTTGCTGTCTCCAAAGAATAAGAAGAGTCGACTGCAGTATGCCAAAAGTCATGTGGACAAACCACAGAAGTTTTGGGATAGTGTTCTGTGGACTGATGAAACAAAATTAGAACTGTTTGGGCCCATGGATCAACGCTATGTTTGGAGGAGGACGAACAAGGCCTATGAAGAAAAGAACACCTTGCCTACTGTGAAGCATGGCGGGGGGTCAATGATGCTTTGGGGCTGCTTTGCTTCTGCAGGTACAGGGAAGCTTCAGCGTGTGCAAGGTACCATGAATTCTCTTCAGTACCAGGAGATATTGGATGACAATGTGATGCAGTCCGTCACAAACCTGAGGCTTGGGAGACGTTGGACCTTTCAACAGGACAATGATCCCAAGCATACCTCCAAGTCCACTAGAGCATGGTTGCAGATTAAAGGCTGGAACATTTTGGAGTGGCCATCGCAGTCACCTGACTTAAATCCGATTGAGAACCTCTGGTGGGACTTAAAGAAAGCAGTTGCAGTGCGCAAGCCTAAGAATGTGACTGAACTGGAGGCTTTTGCCCATGACGAATGGGCAAAGATACCCGTAGATCGCTGCAAGACACTTGTGTCAAGCTATGCTTCACGTTTAAAAGCTGTTATAACGGTAAAAGGATGTTGTACTAAGTATTAAGATTGAATGTCACTTGGGGGTTGAATAAAACTGATAATGATGTGAGCACAGAAAAGACATTTGTGGTTATTTCATTATAAATGTTATGTTATATTTGTCTGACCTACACGTGCCTCTTTGATTTAATTGTAAGCAAGATGACTGAATGATCAAAATCAATGTCAAACTGGCCAAAACACTCAATTTCAGTGGGAGTTGAATAATTTTGAACACAACTGTATATGATTTTTGTGTATGTATTGGAGTTTATATATGTGTATGTATGTGGGTTTACAGTGGCAAGAAAAAGTATGTGAACGCTTTGGGATTACGTGGAGTTTTGCATGAATTGGTCATAAAATGTCTCTGATCTTCATCTAAGTCACAACAATTTGAAAAACACAGTCTGCTTAAAATAATACAACACAAACATTATATGTTTTCATGTGTTTATTGAACAGAACATGTAAACATTCACAGTGCAGGGTGGAAAAAGTATGTGAACCTTCGGACTTAATAACTGGTTGACCCTCCTTTGGCAGCAATAACCTCAATGAAACGTTTCCTGTAGTTGCAGATCAGACCTGCACAACGATCTGGAGTAATTTTGGACCACTCCTCTTCAAAAAACTGTTTCAGTGTAGCAATATTCTTGGGATGTCTGGTGTGAATCGCTCTCTTAAGGTCATGACACAGCATTTCAATCGGGTTGAGGTCAGGACTCTGACTGGGCCACTCCAGAAGGCGTATTTTGTTTTGTTGAAGCCATTCTTTTG
The DNA here is from genome assembly GCA_009667805.1 of Leptobrachium leishanense. Classification (NCBI taxonomy): domain Eukaryota; kingdom Metazoa; phylum Chordata; class Amphibia; order Anura; family Megophryidae; genus Leptobrachium; species Leptobrachium leishanense. Next base: position 15,850,742 of record CM019064.1, read on the forward strand.
TTGAATTACTTATATGCTTTGTGTCATTGTCCTGTTGCATCACCCATCCTCTGCGGAGCTTCAGTTGGTGGACAGATGGTCTTACGTTTTCCTGAAAAAGTCTGTATAAACTGTGGAATTCATTTTTCCATCAATGACAACAATTCGTCCAGGCCCTGAGGCAGCAAAGCAGCCCCAAACCATGATGCTCCCTCCGCCATGTTTTACAGTGGGGATGAGGTTTTGATGTTGGTGTGCTGTGCCTTTTTTTCTCCACACATCGTGTTGTGTGTGTAGCGCTCACTCCCGGAGGAGCCGCTGAATTTGAACCACGGGTCAGTCTCCCCGCACTAGGGAATAAATATACTCCAGCACCGTCGTGGATTTTATAAATTATATAGTTTACTGAATAAACGGGCATATAATGAGTAACACGGCATATGTATATATTTTTACAGTACATCGTAATACGAGAAACACGCAGCGGAAAAGGAAAAATACAGCACTTCGTAATGCGAGAAACGCGCAGCGGAAAAGGAAAAAAGTATTTTTAACCCCTTAGTGGTTGGAGTGTGAGTCTCGTACAGGTTATGTCCCAAGGAATGTATGTGTATGCGTGTGTTGGTACCCTGGTACAATATTCAACTGGCCAGTGAATTATTTAGGAGGTATCTTCGACTAGTCACGTTGGGGCCCTGTAGGTTTTGGAACAAACTGTAGTGTGCTTTAGTATTTCACCGTGGCCTGGAAGCCCTCTCACCCATCCGCCAGATACTCGGTGCTCCGCTCGACCCAGGACGTCTCTCCACTCAATTTTGACTGGGGTTCTCTGTGTCACCGGATCCGCTGTCTTGCTCCTCTGTATCGGCCACAAGATGTCCAGCTCACCGCCTGCACTCCCTGTTAAATCGTCTGCGGTTCTCCTCACTCGGGGTCCTTCAGCTTACTCTGTCTCAGCATGGGTTACTGGGTCTTCGTTTGAATAGGGAGGAAAAAGCCCGATCTCTAGCTCCGCTAGGCCGCACCTGCGCTCTGGCCTGGTCGAGATCACTTTCTGCTACACTGCGTCTTGCTCCTCTCACTCCTCGGCGCGCTCTGCCAGCTCTTTCCACGAGGCTGCGGATATCAGTGTCTCTCTCCCACCCACTTCCTGTTCCCGCCCGCAAAGCATGCTGGAAAATGTAGTCCCAATGTTCAGTGTCTTACATCGCGCTTGTCTCCCTCCGGTTGCCAAAAACAAGTACTACAACGACAGGGAATTTAAAACCAGCGCTACATGTGTTTTTTCCAAACAACTCAATTTTGGTTTCATCTGTCCACAGAATATTTTGCCAGTAGTGCTGTGGAACATCCAGGTGCTCTTTTGCAAACTTCAAACGTGCTGCAATATTCTTTTGGACAGCAATGGCTTCCTCCGTGGTGTCCTCCTATGTACTCCATTCTTGTTTAATGTTTTCCTTATTGTAGATGTGTCAACAAAAATGTTAGCATGTGCCAGAGATTTCTGTAAGTCTTTAGCTGACACTCTAGGATTCTTCTTTACCTCATTAAGCATTCTGAGCTGTGCTCTTGCAGTCATCTTTACAGGACGACCACATCTAGGGAGAGTAGCAACAGTGCTGAACTTTCTCCATTTGTAGACAGTCTGTCTTACCGTGGACACATGAACATCAAGGCTTTTGGAGATACTTTTGTAACCCTTTCCAGCTTCATGCAAGTCAACAATTCTTGATCGTAGGTCTTCTGAGAGCTCTTTTCTGCGAGGCATGGTTCACATCAGGCAGTGCTTCTTGAAACCAGTAAACCCAAAACTGGTGTGTTTTTAAAGGGCAGGACAGCTTTCAGCAACACATCCAATAATATCACACTGATTGGACTCAAGGTTGGCTCACTCCTGGCTCCAATTAGCTCTTGGAGAAGTCATTAGGCTAGGGGTTCACATACTTTTTCCACCCTGCACTGTGAATGTTTACATGTTCTGTTCAATAAACACATGAAAACATAGAATGTTTGTGTTGTATTATTTTAAGCAGACTATGTTTTTCAAATTGTTGTGACTTAGATGAAGATCAGAGTACATTTTATGACCAATTCATACAAAACTCCACGTAATCCCAAAGGGTTCACATACTTTTTCTTGCCACTGTATATATGTTTTTTGTGTATGTATGTATGTATAGGAGTTTATATATGTGTGTGTATATATGTATGTGGGTTTATATGTTTTTTGTGTATGTATATGAGTTTTGTAATGTATTTATGTATAGTGAAACAGTTTTGATGGGTCTGTATGTGTAACGTGATGTAATTAGTAGGTGACATCATACTCGGGGTAAAACGAAAGGATTGGTCAAATCACTGGCTGAGAAATTCAGAGCAGGTAATTACGGTCACCCAGGTTTGGCATGGAAGGGGTTAACACTAATCTCCCGTGGTAAGATGTTTTAAAGTGTTACTTTTCTGTATCCAGTAAGTTTGTGCGACCTTTATGTATTTTTTTTCCGCTCCGGTTCTGCTCAGAAACCTGGACTTGGGATCTCAGGGAGAGACGGGAAGCGGCTGCGGGTCGCGCTCCTGTAATCGTGGAAACGGTTGAGGTCGAGGAATGTGCCGGAGCCCCGCTGGAAGAGCCTCCTGTTAATCAGAGCGGCGAGGAGACCCGGTGGTTGGCGTCGCCGCGTTAGGCGGATAATGATGTTGCTAAGAAACTCGCAGTCACCAAATGAAGACACTTCTAACGCCGCCACGAATAAATGAATGTTATCTGCTTGATGGGGCGCGCATGGAGGACTGATCACTTAGAAAGCCTCGACGTGGAGGATGAGAACTTCACGGCTCCTTCAAACCAGCTATTTTTACTCATGTCTTCAAACCACACGACTAATTCATTCCTCAGCCTCGTGACGTCCTCGATCTCCCTTTACATACATAGGGGGGCGCGGGGGGGTGCCATGTGTGCCCTTTATACACACCCTAATAACTGGTTTACTGCTCTGCTGGAACTACATCTGGAACCCCATCTAGAACCTGCCTACAGTGTTCCTTTTCTGGTTCACGATAAAAAGCATGAACATGACAGTATTTCTGTAATGTATCTTTTGTGCTGAACATTCTAACAGTCTGCACACGCCAACATAATATATACATATATCACGGAGCCGTCAGCCGGAAAAGACAGTGACACGGGAGGGAAATAGTTCCTCTCCTGCCCCCCCCCTCATCTTTATCATTGTGTCCCCACTTAATGAGCACTGAAATAGTAATTGTTTTTGTTTGCCTGATTGGTTGTGGCTACTGAAAGATAATTGATAGATATTTTTAATATTCTGTATGAATATATGGATGTCCTGTGATTCAATTATGATTTATAGGGGCTTGCTCTGATGCAGGGTTGTGGTCGCCACCCGTCTTTCCCCCCCCCCTCCCCTTCTTGTCCCAATGCAACAGATTTCCTGATCAGCTTCATATCCTGTGTTAACTCTTTTCAGGCAAAACTAGAAATGCCTGCAAAGCCTATCTCAAACCATATATGGTAATAAGTGTTTGTTAAGCCGTGTTGGTTAAACTCTGACGTAGAAATGTATCTGTATGCTGATAGGCTATAAGTTCTTTGAAATCTAATAAACTGGTCTGTCTAACAAAAAATACTCAGACATGACCTGAAGCTACATTGTGTGTGTGGCTGATTTTGGTGTCTCTGCCATGGCGTAGCGCAGCGTTTTGTTTTACATTTTTTGATATATGACAAAGAAATGAAAGACTATTTGGGATTCCATATATGGTAATTACAGTATAAAAGGAAAAAAATTTTTGTTTGCTTAAGGTTATAATTTAACAGCTACATGACTCCAGCCTGATTGGTTGCGGCTATATGAAACCAGCCTGATTGGTTGCGGCTATATGAAACCAGCCTGATTGGTTGCGGCTATATGAAACCAGCCTGATTGGTTGTGGCTATATGAAACCAGCCTGATTGGTTGCGGCTATATGAAACCAGCCTTATTGTTTGTTGTTATATGAAATCAGCCTGATTGTTTGTTGTGATATGAAACCAGTTTGATTGGTTGTTACTAATACTATATGAAACCAGTCTGATTGGTTGTTACTAATACTATATGAAACCAGTCTGATTGGTTGTTACTAATACTATATGAAACTATCCTGATTGGTTGTTACCAATACTATATGAAACCAGTCTGATTGGTTGTTACTAATACTATATTAAACCAGTCTGATTGGTTGTTACTAATACTATATGAAACCAGTCTGATTGGTTGTTACTAATACTATATGAAACCAGTCTGATTGGTTGTTACTAATACTATATGAAACTATCCTGATTGGTTGTTACTAATACTATATGAAACCAGTCTGATTGGTTGTTACTAATACTATATGAAACTCTCCTGATTGGTTGTTACTAATACTATATGAAACTATCCTGATTGGTTGTTACTAATACTATATGAAACTATCCTGATTGGTTGTTACTAATACTATATGAAACTATCCTGATTGGTTGTTACTAATACTATATGAAACCAGTCTGATTGGTTGTTACTAATACTATATGAAACTCTCCTGATTGGTTGTTACTAATACTATATGAAACTATCCTGATTGGTTGTTACTAATACTATATGAAACCAGTCTGATTGGTTGTTACTAATACTATATGAAACCAGCCTGATTGGTTGCGGCTATATGAAACCAGCCTGATTGGTTGCGGCTATATGAAACCATCCTGATTGGTTGTGGCTATATGAAACCAGCCTGATTGTTTGTTGTGATATGAAACCAGTTTGATTGGTTGTTACTAATACTATATGAAACTATCCTGATTGGTTGTTACTAATACTATATGAAACTATCCTGATTGGTTGTTACTAATACTATATGAAACCAGTCTGATTGGTTGTTACTAATACTATATGAAACTCTCCTGATTGGTTGTTACTAATACTATATGAAACCAGTCTGATTGGTTGTTACTAATACTATATGAAACTCTCGCTGATTGGTTGTTACTAATACTATATGAAACTATCCTGATTGGTTGTTACTAATACTATATGAAACTATCCTGATTGGTGTGTACTAATTACTAATGAAACCAGTCTGATTGGTTGTTACTAATACTACATGAAACCAGGTCTGATTGGTTGTTACTAATACTATATGAAACTATCCTGATTGGTTGTTACTAATACTATATGAAACTACCTGATTGGTTGTTACTAATACTATATTGAAACACAGTCTGATTGGTTGTTACTAATACATATGAAACCAGTATCTGATTGGTTTTACTATATACTATATGAAACTCCCTGAGGTTGTTACTAATACTATATGAAACCAGTCTGATTGGTTGTTACTAATACTATATGAAACTATCCTGATTGTTTTTACTAATATTATATGAAACCTAATACTATAGCCTGATTGGTTGTACTAATACTATATGAAACTATCCTGATTGGTTGTTACTAATATATAATGAAACCAGTCTGATTGGTTGTTACTAATACGTATATGAAACTATCTGATTGGTTGTTACTAATACTATATGAAACTATCCTGATTGGTTTTACTAATACTATATGAAACTATCCTGATTGGTTGTTACTAATACTATATGAAACCAGTCTGATTGGTTGTTACTAATACTATATGAAACCAGTCTGATTGGTTGTTACTAATACTATATGAAACTATCCTGATTGGTTGTTACTAATACTATATGAAACAACATCCTGATTAGGGATGCACCGATACCACTTTTTTAAGACCGAGTACGAGTACCGATACTTTTGTTCAAGTACTCACCGATACCAATTACCGATACTTTTTCTTAAAGGACAGACACATTTTTTCTAAAGCAATACGAAATAATGAAAAATTTTTCCATTGCTGAATAGTGATTAACGGGACACTCTAGGCAACATGACCACCTAAGCTATTTTAGGTGGTCATGATGCCCGGAGTATCCTGCCCTCTGTCCCCGCTCCCTCCGCTCAGCGGTTCAGCTGTAAATGCTGAAAACAGCTGAGAGAGGCGGAGAATTTTACTCCGCTCTCCCAAGCTGTCAGTCAGCAGAGCGGGAATCATATTTCCAGCTTCTGCCGACTTTTGCCGAGTAGGAGACGTCATCGCGCTTTCAGTGCGATGACGTCTCCAACTCACCGCAGAAGCTGGCGGCTCCCTCTGAGGGTTAGTGTTGCGCGCATCCTCTTGCGCGCAACACTAATCCTCAGAGGGAGCCGGGAGAAGCCTGCCGATTGGCTGGCTTACGTGAGAGGCGTGCATGCGCGCTTCTCACGTAAACCAGAAATCAAGAAGAAGAAACCAGGACGGAAGAGGAGGGAGGTGAGTATAAAAAAAAAAAAAAAAAACAGCGCTGGAAACAAGAGGATTTTAGGGTAAGTATTACAGTTAAAAACACAAAAACAAAAAATAACAATTTATTAAGGGAATAGGGATAGGTTAGGATTAAAAAAAACGGGGGTGATTTTTTGTTAGAGTGTCCCTTTAATAATAAATCACTATTCTTCTATTCACTATTCAGCAAAGGAAAAAAATGTCATTTTGTTTATTCATGCTTTATTCACAGCATGGTTCAAACATGAATGAATATTAATTTGCTATAATCACTCTGTTTTTCCCCCTATCAATTTATTTTCTTTAGGGGTGGGGGGGAGGGGACAGACAGACTGAATATAAACTTCAGAGTCCTGCTGTCCCAGCACTCCGTTTTTTCCCCTATCAATTTATTTTCCTTCATTGGGAGAAGGGGCAGATAAACAATAAACTTTGCAGGCCTGATGCAGCCGTTCGGAGGCCTGTCCTGGCACTCCGATAATTTATTTGCCCAGCAACTTGTTTCTTTCGTTTGCGGGGGAAGGGACAGACATACAATAAACTTTGGAGGCCTGATGCAGCGGTTCGGAGGCCTGTCCCGACACTCCGATAAATAAGTTGCTGGGCAAAATAAGTTATCGGAGTGTCGGAACAGGCCTCCGAACCGCTTCATCAGGCCTGCAAAGTTTATTGTATGTCTGTCCCTTCCCTGCAAACTAACAAAAACAAGTTGATGGGCAAAATAAATATTTTTTTTCGTTTGGGGGGGGGGGAGACAGCCAGAACATACGCACCTGCTTCTAGTGAGATGTGCCACTCCTTTATGACAAGCCAGTCCCACGTGATCTGTCAGTCTCTCGCTGCGGTGATGCGCCGACTCGTGTGACGAACACGCACAGAGTGAGCGCCGGAGGCAGAGTTTCAAGCCCGGATGCCGCGATTGAAGCACCGGAGGCCGCGATTGAAGCGCCGGAGGCCAAGTTTGCTGTCCCGCTGGAGCGGAAGTATCGGTAAAAGTATCGGGCGATTTTTGACGAGTACGAGTACTTGTCAAAACGGTAGTATCGGCACCGATACCGATACTGGTATCGGTATCGGTGCATCCCTAATCCTGATTGGTTGTTACTAATACTATATGAAACCAGTCTGATTGGTTGTTACTAATACTATATGTAACCAGCCTGATTGGTTGCGGCTATATGAAACCAGCCTGATTGGTTGCGGCTATATGAAACCAGCCTGATTGGTTGTGGCTATATGAAACCAGCCTGATTGTTTGTTGTGATATGAAACCAGTTTGATTGGTTGTTACTAATACTATATGAAACTATCCTGATTGGTTGTTACTAATACTATATGAAACCAGTCTGATTTTGTTACTAATACTATATGAAACTCTCCTGATTGGTTGTTACTAATACTACATGAAACCAGTCTGATTGGTTGTTACTAATACTATATGAAACTATCCTGATTGGTTGTTACTAATACTATATGAAACCAGTCTGATTGGTTGTTACTAATACTATATGAAACCAGTCTGATTGGTTGTTACTAATACTATATATGAAACTCTCCTGATTGGTTGTTACTAATACTACATGAAACCAGTCTGATTGGTTGTTACTAATACTATATGAAACTATCCTGATTGGTTGTTACTAATACTATATGAAACCAGTCTGATTGGTTGTTACTAATACTATATGAAACCAGTCTGATTGGTTGTTACTAATACTATATGAAACTCTCCTGATTGGTTGTTACTAATACTATATGAAACCAGTCTGATTGGTTGTTACTAATACTATATGAAACTATCCTGATTGGTTGTTACTAATACTATATGAAACCAGCCTGATTGGTTGTTACTAATACTATATGAAACTATCCTGATTGGTTGTTACTAATACTATATGAAACCAGTCTGATTGGTTGTTACTAATACTATATGAAACTATCCTGATTGGTTGTTACTAATACTATATGAAACCAGTCTGATTGGTTGTTACTAATACTATATGAAACCAGTCTGATTGGTTGTTACTAATACTATATGAAACCAGCCTGATTGGTTGTTACTAATACTATATGAAACTCTCCTGATTGGTTTTACTAATACTACATGAAACCAGTCTGATTGGTTGTTACTAATACTATATGAAACTATCCTGATTGGTTGTTACTAATACTATATGAAACCAGTCTGATTGGTTGTTACTAATACTATATGAAACTCTCCTGATTGGTTGTTACTAATACTATATGAAACCAGTCTGATTGGTTGTTACTAATACTATATGAAACTATCCTGATTGGTTGTTACTAATACTATATGAAACTATCCTGATTGGTTGTTACTAATACTATGAAAACCAGTCTGATTGGTTGTTACTAATACTATATGAAACTATCCTGATTGGTTGTTACTGATACTATATGAAACTATCCTGATTGGTTGTTACTAATACTATATGAAACTATCCTGATTGGTTGTTACTAATACTATATGAAACCAGTCTGATTGGTTGTTACTAATACTATATGAAACCAGTCTGATTGGTTGTGACTAATACTATATGAAACCAGCCTGATTGGTTGCGGCTATATGAAACCAGCCTGATTGGTTGCGGCTATATGAAACCAGCCTGATTGTTTGTGGATATATGAAACCAGCCTGATTGTTTGTTGTGATATGAAACCAGTTTGATTGGTTGTTACTAATACTATATGAAACTATCCTGATTGGTTGTTACTAATACTATATGAAACTATCCTGATTGGTTGTTACTAATACTATATGAAACTATCCTGATTGGTTGTTACTAATACTATATGAAACCAGTCTGATTGGTTGTTACTAATACTATATGAAACTCTCCTGATTGGTTGTTACTAATACTACATGAAACCAGTCTGATTGGTTGTTACTAATACTATATGAAACTATCCTGATTGGTTGTTACTAATACTATATGAAACCAGTCTGATTGGTTGTTACTAATACTATATGAAACCAGTCTGATTGGTTGTTACTAATACTATATGAAACTCTCCTGATTGGTTGTTACTAATACTATATGAAACCAGTCTGATTGGTTGTTACTAATACTATATGAAACTATCCTGATTGGTTGTTACTAATACTATATGAAACCAGCCTGATTGGTTGTTACTAATACTATATGAAACTATCCTGATTGTTTTACTAATACTATATGAAACCAGTCTGATTGGTTGTTACTATAATACTATATTGAATACTATCCTGATTGGTTATTACTAATACTATATGAACACAGTCTGATTGGTTGTGTTACTAATACTAATGAAACTCTCCTGATTGGTTGTTACTAATACTATATGAAACTATCCTGATTGGTTGTTACTAATAATATGAAACTATCTGATTGGTTGTTACTAATACTATATTGAAACCAGTCTGATTGGTTGTTCTAATACTATATGAAACTCTCCTGATTGGTTGTTATAATACTACATGAAACCAGTCTGATTGGTTGTACTAATACTATATGAAACTATCTGATTGGTTTTACTAATACTATATGAAACCAGTCTGATTGGTTGTTACTAATACTATATGAAACAGTCGATTGGTTGTTACTAATACTATATGAACCATCTGATTGGTTGTTACTAATTATATGAAACCAGCCTGGATTGGTTGCGGCTATATGAAACCACCTGATTGGTTTGTGGTATATGAACCCAGTCTGATTGTTTGTTGTGATATGAAACCAGTTTGATTGGTTGTTACTAATACTATATGAAACTATCCTAATTGGTTGTTACTAATACTATATGAACTATCCTGATTGGTTGTTACTAAATACTATATTGAAACCAGTCTGATTGGTTGTTACTAATACTATATGAAACTCTCCTGATTGGTTGTTACTATACTATATGAAACCAGTCTGATTGGTTGTTACTAATACTATATGAAACTCCTGATTGGTTGTTGTTACTAATACTATATATGAAACTATCCTGATTGGTTGTTACTAATACTTATGAAACTATCCTGATTGGTTTGTACTAATACTATATGAAACAGTCTGATTGGTTGTTACTAATACTACATGAAACCAGTCTGATATGGTTGTTACTAATACTATATGAAACTATCCTGATTGGTTGTTACTAATACTATATGAAACTAATCCTGATTGGTTGTTACTAATACTATATGAAACCTCTGATTGGTTGTTACTATACTATATGAAACAGTCTGATTGGTTGTTACTAATACTATATGAAACAGTCTGATTGGTTGTTACTAATACTATATGAAACTATCTGATTGGTTTTACTAATACTATATGAAACTATCCTGATTGTTTTACTAATACTATATAAAAACAGTCTGATTGGTTGTTTACTACTATAATGAAACCAGTCTGATTGTTGTTACTAATACTATATGAAACCAGCCTGATTGGTTGCGGCTATATGAAACCAGCCTGATTGGTTGTGGCTATATGAAACCAGCCTGATTGTTGTTGAGATATGAAACCAGTTTGATTGGTTGTTACTAATACTATAATGAAACTATCCTGATTGGTTGTTACTAATACTATATGAAACTATCTGATTGGTTGTTACTATACTATATGAAACCAGTCTGATTGGTTGTTACTAATACTATATGAAACTCTCCTGATTGGTTGTTACTAATACTACATGAAACCAGTCTGATTGGTTGTTACTAATACTATATATGAAACTATCCTGATTGGTTGTTACTAATACTATATGAAACCAGTCTGATTGGTTGTTACTAATACTATATGAAACCAGTCTGATTGGTTGTTACTAATACTATATGAAACTCTCCTGATTGGTTGTTACTAATACTATATGAAACCAGTCTGATTGGTTGTTACTAATACTATATGAAACTATCCTGATTGGTTGTTACTAATACTATATGAAACCAGCCTGATTGGTTGTTACTAATACTATATGAAACTATCCTGATTGGTTGTTACTAATACTATATGAAACCAGTCTGATTGGTTGTTACTAATACTATTTGAAACTATCCTGATTGGTTGTTACTAATACTATATGAAACTATCCTGATTGGTTGTTACTAATACTATATGAAACTATCCTGATTGGTTGTTACTAATACTATATGAAACCAGTCTGATTGGTTGTTACTAATACTATATGAAACCAGTCTGATTGGTTGTTACTAATACTATATGAAACTATCCTGATTGGTTGTTACTAATACTATATGAAACTATCCTGATTGGTTGTTACTAATACTATATGAAACCAGTCTGATTGGTTGTTACTAATACTATATGTAACCAGCCTGATTGGTTGCGGCTATATGAAACCAGCCTGATTGGTTGCGGCTATATGAAACCAGCCTGATTGGTTGTGGCTATATGAAACCAGCCTGATTGTTTGTTGTGATATGAAACCAGTTTGATTGGTTGTTACTAATACTATATGAAACTATCCTGATTGGTTGTTACTAATACTATATGAAACCAGTCTGATTGGTTGTTACTAATACTATATGAAACTCTCCTGATTGGTTGTTACTAATACTACATGAAACCAGTCTGATTGGTTGTTACTAATACTATATGAAACTATCCTGATTGGTTGTTACTAATACTATATGAAACCAGTCTGATTGGTTGTTACTAATACTATATGAAACCAGTCTGATTGGTTGTTACTAATACTATATGAAACTCTCCTGATTAGTTGTTACTAATACTATATGAAACCAGTCTGATTGGTTGTTACTAATACTATATGAAACTATCCTGATTGGTTGTTACTAATACTATATGAAACCAGCCTGATTGGTTGTTACTAATACTATATGAAACTATCCTGATTGGTTGTTACTAATACTATATGAAACCAGTCTGATTGGTTGTTACTAATACTATATGAAACTATCCTGATTGGTTGTTACTAATACTATATGAAACCAGTCTGATTGGTTGTTACTAATACTATATGAAACCAGTCTGATTGGTTGTTACTAATACTATATGAAACCAGCCTGATTGGTTGTTACTAATACTATATGAAACTCTCCTGATTGGTTGTTACTAATACTACATGAAACCAGTCTGATTGGTTGTTACTAATACTATATGAAACTATCCTGATTGGTTGTTACTAATACTATATGAAACCAGTCTGATTGGTTGTTACTAATACTATATGAAACCAGTCTGATTGGTTGTTACTAATACTATATGAAACTCTCCTGATTGGTTGTTACTAATACTATATGAAACCAGTCTGATTGGTTGTTACTAATACTATATGAAACTATCCTGATTGGTTGTTACTAATACTATATGAAACTATCCTGATTGGTTGTTACTAATACTATATGAAACCAGTCTGATTGGTTGTTACTAATACTATATGAAACTATCCTGATTGGTTGTTACTGATACTATATGAAACTATCCTGATTGGTTGTTACTAATACTATATGAAACTATCCTGATTGGTTGTTACTAATACTATATGAAACCAGTCTGATTGGTTGTTACTAATACTATATGAAACCAGTCTGATTGGTTGTGACTAATACTATATGAAACCAGCCTGATTGGTTGCGGCTATATGAAACCAGCCTGATTGGTTGCGGCTATATGAAACCAGCCTGATTGTTGTGGCTATATGAAACCAGCCTGATGTGGTTGTGATATGAAACCAGTTTGATTGTTGTTACTAATACTATATGAAACTATCCTGATTGGTTGTTACTAATACTATATGAAACTATCCTGATTGGTTGTTACTAATACTATATGAAACTATCCTGATTGGTTGTTACTAATACTATATGAAACCAGTCTGATTGTTGTTACTAATACTATATGAAACTCTCCTGATTGGTTGTTACTAATACTACATGAAACCAGTCTGATTGGTTGTTACTAATACTATATGAAACTATCCTGATTGGTTGTTACTAATACTATATGAAACCAGTCTGATTGGTTGTTACTAATACTATATGAAACCAGTCTGATTGGTTGTTACTAATACTATATGAAACTCTCCTGATTGGTTGTTACTAATACTATATGAAACCAGTCTGATTGGTTGTTACTAATACTATATGAAACTATCCTGATTGGTTGTTACTAATACTATATGAAACCAGCCTGATTGGTTGTTACTAATACTATATGAAACTATCCTGATTGGTTTTTACTAATACTATATGAAACCAGTCTGATTGGTTGTTACTAATACTATATGAAACTATCCTGATTGGTTATTACTAATACTATATGAAACCAGTCTGATTGGTTGTTACTAATACTATATGAAACTCTCCTGATTGGTTGTTACTAATACTATATGAAACTATCCTGATTGGTTGTTACTAATACTATATGAAACTATCCTGATTTGTTACTAATACTATATGAAACCAGTCTGATTGGTTGTTACTAATACTATATGAAACTCTCCTGATTGGTTGTTACTAATACTACATGAAACCAGTCTGATTGGTTGTTACTAATACTATATGAAACTATCCTGATTGGTTGTTACTAATACTATATGAAACCAGTCTGATTGGTTGTTACTAATACTATATGAAACCAGTCTGATTGGTTGTTACTAATACTATATGAAACTATCCTGATTGGTTGTTACTAATACTATATGAAACCAGTCTGATTGGTTGTTACTAATACTATATGAAACTATCCTGATTGGTTGTTACTAATACTATATGAACCAGTCTGATTGGTTGTTACTAATACTATATGAAACCAGTCTGATTGGTTGTTACTAATACTATATGAAACTATCCTGATTGGTTGTTACTAATACTATATGAAACCAGTCTGATTGGTTGTTACTAATACTATATGAAACTATCCTGATTGGTTGTTACTAATACTATATGAAACCAGTCTGATTGGTTGTTACTAATACTATATGAAACCAGCCTGATTGGTTGCGGCTATATGAAACCAGCCTGATTGGTTGTGGCTATATGAAACCAGCCTGATTGTTTGTTGTGATATGAAACCAGTTTGATTGGTTGTTACTAATACTATATGAAACTATCCTGATTGGTTGTTACTAATACTATATGAAACTATCCTGATTGGTTGTTACTAATACTATATGAAACCAGTCTGATTGGTTGTTACTAATACTATATGAAACTCTCCTGATTGGTTGTTACTAATACTATATGAAACTATCCTGATTGGTTGTTACTAATACTATATGAAACCAGTCTGATTGGTTGTTACTAATACTATATGAAACTATCCTGATTGGTTGTTACTAATACTATATGAAACTATCCTGATTGGTTGTTACTAATACTATATGAAACTATCCTGATTGGTTGTTACTAATACTATATGAAACCAGTCTGATTGGTTGTTACTAATACTATATGAAACTATCCTGATTGGTTGTTACTAATACTATATGAAACCAGTCTGATTGGTTGTTACTAATACTATATGAAACCAGTCTGATTGGTTGTTACTAATACTATATGAAACTATCCTGATTGGTTGTTACTAATACTATATGAAACCAGTCTGATTGGTTGTTACTAATACTATATGAAACTATCCTGATTGGTTGTTACTAATACTATATGAAACTATCCTGATTGGTTGTTACTAATACTATATGAAACTATCCTGATTGGTTGTTACTAATACTATATGAAACCAGTCTGATTGGTTGTGGCTATATGAATCCAATCTCATAGTTTGTTGCGACTTGCGATATGAATCTAGCCTGATTGATTGTTACTATATTAAACCAGCCTGGCTAGAATAGAATGGGGGCCGCTATGATTAACCCTTTCGCTGCTGAGCCTTTTCCCACCCCTGTGCTGAGCTAATTTTTACCGGTTTCGCTCATCATGTTTAAACGCGTTTTGAAGCCTTATTTTAATATATGACCCAGACATATTATATATCGTTCTTTCCGGCAGACTGTGCAGATTCATAATATGTCATTATTATATGTATACGTTATGTCATGTCTGTATATTATAACAAAAAATGCAATAAAATTAGAATTTTCAATAATTTACAATGTGTAAAGTGGTTTTTTTCACATTTTAAAATGCGATCGTTTGCGGTTATATTTTCTATGGGGTGTGCTTGTTAAAAAAATTAGAAATGAGGAATCGTTACTTTTTTTGGGGAAAATTCCGTGATTTTTAGCAAACGCCCCCCCATAGAAAAAATCATTAGTGTAGCATCATTGTTCACATTATAATTGAAATGGGAACAATATTGTTGCACTAATAAATCTAAAAAAAAACAAAAAAAACTTTTTTTTTTTTTTTTAATTTTTATTTTTTATTTTTTTAATTTTTTTTTTTTTTTTTTGTTTTTTGTTTTACTTTTTACATGGTCATGTTTGGTATCATTGGAAAGGCCATGCTCTGGCCGTTCCAATGATAGTAAACATTAACCCCTAGCTGTCACGAATCGGGAGATAGGGGGTTCATTCGGAACCCCCTATCTCCACTATAGGTGGCAGCAAGGGGTTAATTTAAAAACCGGCGCCATCGCGCTCTGCGTGATGACCCCAGTCATTAGGGGGATATCCCGGAAACTTGGCCGACATCCAAGATGTCGGCCAGCTCCGGGAGGGGACCGCGATACGGCACATGTTGGTGCCATATCGCGATCCAGCCCCCTAGGGGTTAAAGACAGCCGCCGCTTGGAAGGGTAGGCTGTGCCCTTCCAGGCGGTGCCTGCCTTTAACCACTGGCCCGCACGGATGGGGAGGGGGAGAGGTCCGAAGGACCTCCTCCCCTCCCCTTCAGGCACCTTCCTTGCAATGGCGGGTGCCTGAAATAGACGTCATCGCGCATGCGCGATGACGCCTATCGTGCCCGCCGGGGTCCCGGAGGTTGGGCTGACATCGATGATGTCAGCCCACACCGGGGGGCCGAGCGATCAGCCGGAATGCCGGCTGATCGCGGGCTGCAAAGGGAGGACCGCAGCCAAGTACCAATGCCGTTGGACGCGTTGAGCGCGTCCACCGCATTGAAGTGGTTAACCAGTGGGTGTGTTATGCTTAACCCCTTCACTACTATGATCATGTGCAAACGATCAGCTATAGCAGACACATCAGTGTGAGATCTGGAGCCCCGCTGTGCGACTGCAATGCAATTCGTTTGTTGCAAACAAATTTCATTTGCTTTTGGACTCAGGAAGGTGTCTCCAAAGATTTAGCCCCATTGGCATAACGCCCAAGGTGTTAAACTGCTTAAAATCGGCTAAGGAATTTCCCAGAGATGTCAGACTTTCCCCAGGCGATGTATGAAGCCACAAACTGCAGTTCCAACTGCAGTAACTCCTTTTGGCCAGCAGATGGCAACATCAATCTGCCAAATAAGTCATTACAGTAAATTATATATTGGGAATATTCCAAACTGTATAATTCAGTGAAAATGATTTTCCAAAACCACAGGTTGCTGACAGTGGGTTTTTGGAAAACCACTTGGTAGTGAAGGGGTTAAAGGCTTGCCTGTTAAACGTAACAACTGGATTGGCTTCCAACATATTGGTCCAGGTTGGATGTCACAGTGCTTACCTGCCCGAGTTGCAACATCTGTAATTATATACAAATATACAGTATATATAAGTATTTTACGCTTCTGATGTGATCAGGCAGGTTTTAACTTTCGCTTCTATAAAAGAATATACCAAAAAGTTAAACTTAAAGTTTAATGTCGTGTATAAATAAAGCTTCTTTTGTCCAGTGAATCCTCTTTCTCTGTGCCCTCCTACCATCCTCCCACAGCCCCTTTCACACGCACTCTATACTTTGAGCCTTACAAGCCCGTTCCTGCGGCTCCAGTAACCGGCTCGTCGGCACAATGAGAAACTGAAACGTCAGATCAAAGCCCCCTGAAAGCCGCTCTTTATTCACCATATCCGCGGATCTTTTCATTATCTGCACACCGCGGGCCCTGCACCCCCCGCCGCAAGCAACAATGATTATTTCAGGTGTAATTGGCGCTCGAGCAGGCGGATTAGACATGTGTTATGCAAACAGCCCTCCCCCATAAAAAAAAGAAAGAAACGCCACGAAAGGGGTTAAACCTTAAAATGATACATATTTAAACAATGTAACAAAAATATCTGATTTCAGCCGAGTTAAAAAGGCGAGGAGTGAGTAATAAAATAGACTGGTGTAACAACGTAACGAAGCCACGAACGCGTTTAATTATAACACTGAAGAATCCTGAAGATCTAGGAATATGTTTGATGTGTGTGGTTGCCATGGAAACTCAAAAGCCACCGTGAACTTATAAAAATGTTATCGACGATGTTGTCTCATTCAATTGATGCCTTTACAAAAGGTCTGAATAGCTTTCTGGTAAAATATGATATAAACGGTTATACAGATTAAACTCGTGATGCATTGTTTGTTGATCCGGGGAGATACTGTATCTGATTGCTGGAACTGATCCCTGTTTTAACTGCTTGCTTTTGTACTGTATCTTCTTTACTCCATTACTAACTGAAGCAACCGCTTAGGCGATATGCCCCACCTTACTGTTCTTCATTGTGTTATTACTTTGTTACTCAATACTGTTTATATATTTATGACAGTATGTTTGTTCCATGCTGCACCATTCTGTTTTGGTTACATTCTCATGGTCAACTAGAGGGCAGTGGGAAAGGATAATGCAATGTTGAGAAAGCACACTGAGATGATGCAATGTTGAGAAAGCACACTTGAGGCTGGAAGTGTGTGGGAGGAGGAGACAGGGCAGCACCCGTGGTGTTCCCTCATAGTGTGGCTTATTTTCCCTCCAGAACTGTGTTTAAAGGAGAGCTCCATAATAAAGCTTCATTCTGCTTTGCCCATTACACGAGCCCTGTCTCTGGTTAGCGATAATCATACTCTCTCTGTTCCGACAGCTACCTTGCCTTAGGGAAATCGTTTCGGCTTGGTTCTCAGTAGGACCTCCTGAGTAAGGCTCTATAAATCACTGCTCTTTACCAAAAGAGCTGCCCCTGCGAAGCTGGGGCCAAAAGAGCAGACCTTCTACTCAGAGACCGGTGACCAGTTACAATTGCCATTATGGAATCACAAAGGATTGCTGAAGAGGAGGAGCAGTGAGGGACAAAGCTTCACAGAGCTCAAAAAGTGAGCAAAATCAGCATAAGAAAAAAAAATAATAGGACAGAGGATGTCAGTAGCACCTGCCCAATTATAAATAATTAACCCCTTCACTACCACGTTCAAGATATCTTGGGCTTCAAAGGAACTATCCGGTGCCCTATATTGAGATATCTCAATCTACAGCTCTGAAGGACAAAAGCTAATTAAATTTGTTTGCTGCAACTGAATTTCATTTGCTTTTGGGCTGCAGAAGGTGCCCCCAAAGTTTTAACCCTGTGCGCATAATGCCCAAGGAGCTAAAATCGGCTGAAGAATGTCCTGACATCGGACATTTAGCAGCCGATGCAGGGAACTTCGAGCTGCAACTGTACCGGCTGTAACTCAATGTGGCAGTAGATGATGACATCTACTGGCCAAATATGGTATTACATTAAGAAAAACTCTTGGAAAATGCCCAAATATTTCTTACTGTATAATTAATTAGAAATGATTTTTAAAAAAACAAAACACTGGTACATGACAATGTTTTTTTGGAAAATCACTTGGTAGTGAAGGGGTTAATTATGTACCCACTTAAATTATTATTTAAGGATAAAAAAGGGAACTCTATCTTTAATAGCATATCGCTTCAAATCACAAGAAGCATGAATTTTATCATATATTTTCACTAAAATCCATATATATATATATAATCAAATTTGAGTGTGTGATTGTGTTACGTATGAGATAATAATCACCAATAGGGGGCCAGGAATCTTGGGAAGTTCCCACACTTATTTTTTTTTTTTGTTTGTCTTGACCCCTACACGGCGGCATAAGCTCCTCCCAGGTGTCAAGTCCTGCAGGAATGCATGGGAACGCAGTTCCCTCACTATTTTAGCAGGAGGAACTTCGTTCCCGTTTGGCTGATATACTTGGAAGCTGCGATACCTTTCTTTATAGACACAATTTTATAAAACTGTCTATAGTTAAGGATTTTTCCTGTATGTAAGTACATTGGGAAGGCATGGGAATCAGTCTTTGCCAGAGGACTGGCATTCTCGTGCCTAAAGAAGCGCTGCAGCTGCTTCATCTCCCGGTTATCTTTGAGACCAGAATATACAGAAATGTTCATGAGTTTCCACACTTATTTATTTAGGACTTGACCCCTGGCTCCTCCCATCCCATAAAGGTCACTAGACCACCAGATAACAAGGTCCCCTAGCAGGTGGTTTGGGTTCCTGCATTGACCTGTATCTCTGAGCCCCACAAAGAAAACCAGTAATGACTGGTGGTGTGCACAGCTGAACAAACGGTTTAGTTTTGTTTCATTTGAAAATAATTTCGTCTGAAACAGAATTCGTTTGAATACTGACTCGTGTTTGTAATTTGGTTTCGTAGTTTTGATTCGATTCGAATTTTCAGATCACTAAAAAAACTCCCAATACATTAAATCCTGCACAATTACTGTTAGATTAGGGTTAAAAGGCAAGCTAAAAAAAATGGTGGGAGTTGTGGCAATTGAGTTTTAATGTGGATAAGTGCAAGATAATGCACCTGGGACGTAAAAACCCAAGGGCTGAATATAGAATATTTGATACATCTGAGGGTTGGGATTTAGGGGTTATTATTTCAGAGGATCTAAGGGTAAGTAGTCAATGTAATAGAGCAGCAGGAAATGCTGGCAGAATGCTTGGAAATGCTGGCAGAATGCTTGGTTGTGTAGGGAGAGGTATTAGCAGTAGGAAAAGGGAAGTGCTCATGCCACTGTACAGAGCACTGGTGAGACCTCACTTGGAGTACTGTGTGCAGTACTGGAGACCGTATCTCCAGAAGGATATAGACATCTTAGAGAGAGTTCAGAGAAGGGCTACTAAAATGGTGTACGGCTTGAAGGAGAAAAGTTACCAGGAAAGGCTTAATGATCTTAACATGTACAGCTTGGAAAAAAGACGAGACAGAGGAGATATGATAGAAACATTTAAATACGGAAAGGGAATCCACAAGGTAGAGGAAGGGAGTATATTTAAAAGGAAACAAAGTAGCAAAACAAGAGGACATAGTCTTAGATTAGAGGGGCAAAGGTTTAAAAGTAACATCAGGAAGCATTATTTTACTGAGAGGGTGGTGGATACATGGAACAGTCTTCCAGTAGAAGTGGTAGAGGCCAAAACAGTAATTGAATTTAAGCAAGCATGGGATAGGCATAAGGCTATCCTAAACAAAAGATAAATCCAGGTAAAGTATCCATGTAATTGGACAGACTAGATGGGCCGAAAGGTTCTTATCTACCGACATTTTCTATGTTTCTATGTTTCTAGGGTTAAATATTGAGCTATCTATTGGCCTGTGGTGCTGAAAACAACAGATCCATCACCACAGCCAAATGACAGGGACGGGGTGCTTTGTGAAACAGTAAAACAAAACTGATTCATTTTTATAATTTCGTTTGTAATTAGGAATAGAGATGTGCATTCGTTTCGGAAAAATTTGGACCAAAATCCATTAATTCGTATTTCTGAAGTACTTCCAAATAACGAATCAATACGATACGCATTCGAAATGAAAATAAACGGTATATAACGAATTTATTTTGTTTTACACCGTGTCATCATCATAAAAAAAAAATTAGAATTTTTTTTGGTGTTACGGAATTCGAATCGATATCAACTACCGAATCGATACCGAATTGATATATCAACTATCGAATTGATCTTAAATTAAAATACATACAATACAAGTAATAGTCAACAAACAACATTATGAAACAAATAATTTTTTTTTCACTGTTTAATTTGACTCAAATACTAACAGGGTTATTCAGAGAAAGGTGAAAACCAGGAGAATGACTGGAGAAGTGAAAATTCTATGTCAAAATAGTCAAACCAGAAAAATTCTCCTATTTATCTCACTTTCCAAATCGGCTATTTTGACCTAGAATTTTCACTTCTCCAGCCATTCTCTTGGTTTTCACCTCTCTCTGAATAACCCTGTAAATCTGTGACACAGCTTAATATTTAACCCTAAATTGTCTTTTAACAGCAAAATTTGATTAATTGGGGTTTTAATTAGTGATCCAAAATTCGAATTGATATCAGCTATCGAATTGCAATATGAAATTCGAATCGATTCGAAATTTCAAATCGATACGAACGTTTTAGGCTAGGGTCAGACGAACGCATTTTCACGTTGTCCGTGAAAAAGTGCGTTCGAACGAATGGACGTATTTTTTCACGGAGTACGCGATAGCGGTCATACGATGCGCATTTTTCGTCCGTGATTTTGTACGGATCATCAATAAAACACTTTGTGCATCTGGACGTTATGTTGGCTGGACATTAGCAGCGTCTGACATCTCCAATTCACGCACACACGCCTCTAGCGGACGCAGCGCACTCTGTACGTCTGTACTAGCGGTTTTACGTTCTCGAAAAAATGCGTTCATTTTCCACTTGCGTTGCGCGGCCGGACTTTCATGCGACCGTACTTCGTATATTGGCCGTCATTGCCCGGCATTTGCTGCTAGTGCGGCCGTGATTAAGTGCGCCTGCACGCGCGTTCGCACTGCCTCAGTCTGACCCTAGCCTTAATCGATGCAAAACGAAATAAGAAGTGAAATTAGTTATGAAATTCCAAAAACGAAATTATTTAAAAACTAAACGAAACTAATTTTTCAGCCACGCTCATCCCTAATTAGGGATCGATTCGAATTTCTAATCGGATCACTAAAAAAAACAAAAAAAAACAATAAATCAAATCCTGCTCAATTATTGCTAGATTAGGGTTAAACATGAGGATTAAAAGGCAAGTTAGGGTTAAATTAGCGTTTCGCTGCAGTGTGAATGCAGAGGAATCATTCAATCAATGCTTCTCTTGTGAAACATTGTAACGAATACATTACGTTATATACTGTTTTGTTTAGTTTTTCGTTCCAATTCAGATGAAACCAATTCGTTATTATCGGGAGTACTTCCGAAATACAAATTAACAAATTTTCTGACGAATTGCGATTCGTTACGAAACGAATACACATCTCTAGTAATGACCTAAATACAAGAAACATTGAATCCGCCGGCTCTCCAGATCGTCATCGTTTATACAGCAGCAACATTCCCCGCAGCAATTTGCAATGTAACAAGAAAAACATACAAAAATGGCAACAAGAAGCAAAGCGGGTCCTGGACACAGGAGCTTACAGTCTAGAGGAGCTGGGAAGGAGGAGAATAACTCGTAATGGGGCATCACTCTTTCAGTCGTGATAAAGACCTGGGTGATTTGTACGCCGTGTTAACAGAACACAGATCCCAATCTAGAGCCGTGACGGACGCTCTCGCTCTACAGACGGATAAGGATGAGCTCTCTTTTCACCGGTTAAAAAAACGAAACATCGATAAACTGTCTTTAGAGATTGATTCGCCGCCGCTGAAATGGCAGATTAAGCATCCTTTCCTCGCAGGAAGCCGGAATGTAAATCACGGGACAATCAAGCGCTTAATGCAGAGGAGAAGCTCCGCATTGGGTGATGCAATCATCTATAACATGTAACGCGAGGCACAAACCTCACGAAAACAGAGAAAAGGGTCACGGGACGCCATGTGTCAGCCGGCACGTCTAATCGTATTGTTAAGGGAACACACTATAGAAATACCACCCAGCCCCCTCTTTTTTTACCGGGGCAGATGCTGACCAATTTTTTTTTTTATGTATTTTTTTTTTTAAGGGGTTATTCAGAGAGCACCGAAATGTCACCGTACTTCCCTGCACTTCGGGGAAATCAAAGTTCCCCACCCTGCGGTGAATTCAGCATTCACCGCAGGGTCCCCGGAGTGCAGGGAAAACACCCACCGATCACCCGCCGAAAACTCACTGAAAACTTGCCAGAACCGTCGGAAAAAAACCAAAACGCGCAGACCAGCCACAGGAAAAAAGCCGACAAGCTGACGAACAGGGTGAAAAAAACAACAAAAAAACAGGTTTATTTAAAGAAAGGTGAAACTCAGGAGAATAACTGGAGAAGTGAAAATTCTAGATCAAAATAGCCAATTTCTCCCATTTATCTCACTTTCCAAATCGGCTATTTAGTCGAGATTGTTTTCTTCTCCTGCCATTCTCCTGATTTTCACCTTTATCTGAACAACCCTCAGGGTTATTCAGAGAGCGGTGAAACTCAGGAGAATTACTGGAGAAGTGAAAATTCTAGATCAAAATAGCCAAACCAGAAAAATTCTCCCATTTAACTCACTTTCCGAATCGGCTATTTTGACCCAGAATTTTCCATTCTCCAGTCATTTTACTGCTTTTCACCGCTCTCTGAAGTCTATGATTGAAAGGGTCAAAAGTGAAACGCTGTTTGCAAAAAAATTACAGAACGAAAATGCCTGGAATTTACATATAAAATCCTATGAATGATAATAAAAAGGTCTGTTACAGAAAAAAAAAGAAAAAATGCTTTTTTTTTTAAAAAAAAAGGAAAACAAATTCCGGAAAAATGCCTAAAAGATCCTAAAAAAATCTATCAATAAAGAGACTTTTTGCTGCAGATTAAAATAATTAACGGTTTATTAGATATTGAATTAAAACTGGACTATTTTTAACATTGAAGCCTATGGGATTCGCCTGAGTAAACCTGGCGAATGAAACCACCGAACAGCAGGGCATTTCACTGACATTTCACTGCTGTTCGGTGTCTGTGACTAGATTAACCATAGCTTCTCTATGGGGGATTTCACTGCCGTCGCACAGGCACCGAACCTGCCGGCAATTCGCCAAATTGTGGCGAACTGCCTGCTCTCTGAATAGCCGAATGGCCCCGAAATGTCACCGTACGGGGAAATTCCGCTTCGGTGACATTTCAGGGCCAGATCGACTCTCTCTGAATAACCCCTTTAGTTTAGGTGTAAATATCTGTTTATTAAATTTCAAGATAATCATAGAAGTCAATGAACGCGCAGGTTCTCAGAAATGATCACCAAACAGTGAGGGACACGCAGGTCCCGAGTGAAGCAACAATGCGAACATATTGCAATAAAGACAGGGGAAAGGGAAGTCAAAGAAGGGTGAAAACATGCATCAGGTTAGCATCATATCGGTTGTCTATGTACCAAGCTGTCTAGGAGCTCTCCTCCAGTCGGGAAGGATCAGCAATGCTCTGAATGAGGTGGCCCATGATCTAAGAACCCAATTCGACCATATCGCGGAGTATAGGGGCAGTTGGTCGAAGGCCTGGAAAACCAGTTGTTCATTGGAATGAAGTTCTTCCATACGGGAGAATCAGAGTGTGAGGGGTGGAGGAGTGAGCTGTCTCCAGAACAGGGGTATAAGGCTAGGGTCAAACGAAAGCATTTTTACACGCGAACGTAAAAAAGTGCGTCCGAACGAATTTACGTATTTTTTCACGGAGTGCGCGAAAACGGTCATACGATGCGCATTTTTCGTGCGTGATTTTTTCAGATCGTCAATAAAACTCTTTTTGCGTCTGGACGTTATGTAGGCTGGACATTAGCAGCGTCTGACATCTCCTAATCACGCACACACGCCGCTATGCCGCAGCTGCGCACTCAGTACGTCAGTACTAGCGGTTCAGCGTTCTCGAAAAAATGCGTTCGTTTTCCACTTGCGTTGCGCGGCCGGACTTTCGTGCGACCGTACTTCGTATATTGGCCGTCATTGCCCGTCATTTGCTGCTAGTGCGGCCATAATTATGTGCGCCAGAACGCACGTTAAAAGTGCGCTGGTCTGACCCCAGCCTTAAGGCCTTGGCGGTGTTGCCAGCGTGCGTTTGTATGAAGCTATCGAGTAGACTTGTGCACCGATTTTTTTTTCGGTTCGATTCAGTTCGGTTCGTTCGTATTTTGTAAATTTTCGTTTCGGTTCGTTTCTTTTTTCGTTTCGTTTTTCGTATCGACTTTTTTTGTAATTTCGGAAATTTTCGTGTTTTTAGGAACGTCTGTTCTCCTCGTTTCAAAGTATTCGTTTTGGTTTTTCGGATCCGATATTTCTGTCGATACGATAATTCTGCCATTGAGATTTCTCATGTTTTACAAGAAGGATACATTGAGATTTCTCTGGTTTCCCGGGAAGGATACATTGAGATTTCTCTGGTTTTACAAGAAGGATACATTGAGATTTCTCTGGTTTTACAAGAAGGATACATTGAGATTTCTCTGGTTTCCCGGGAAGGATACATTGAGATTTCTCTGGTTTTACAAGAAGGATACATTGCGATTTCTCTGGTTTCCCGGGAAGGCTACATTGAGATTTCTCATGTTTTACAAGAAGGATACATTGAGATTTCTCTGGTTTTACAAGAAGGATACATTGAGATTTCTCTGGTTTTACAAGAAGGATACATTGAGATGGGAATGATACAAAATTACAGAATCAGCGATATAACCAAAAAATACGTTGTCCGAAATTACTGAAATGGAACCGAAATTACGAATGGAACGAAAATGAATTTCGATTTTACACATTTCTAGTCCATTCGAAAATTCCGAACAAATTTTCGTTTCGTTTCGTAAAGTTTTCGGATCTGCCGTTTTGGGATCTGAAAATTTTCGGAAAATCGGCCGAATCCGAATGCACGAATCGGGAAATTTCTTGAAAATTCCGAAATTCCGAAACCCGAAACGCACATCCCTACTATCGAGTAATTATTATGATGTAGGAGCAGTGCGGCAGGTGAAAACTCTGGAGGAGGGTCTATGAATTCTTTAAGTATGTCGTACATTCTAGCCCAGAAAGTTCGGATTATTTGGCATTCCCACCAAATGTGCAACATATCACCCAGTGCATCGTTACATGGCCAGCAGAGCGCAGGAACCTGTGGGTCATAACGATTAATTATGTCCGGAGTCCGGTACCAAAAGCTAAGGACTTTGTATGCTGTTTCCTGCGATTTAGAGGAGGTGGAGCAGTGATGTGTTAATTCACATATCTTGGACCATTGGTCGTCCGAGAGTGTGATGTTCAAAATGGATTCCCATTTTCCCATGTATGGTGGAGGAGTAGCAGAGGTTGCGTCTCTGAGCAGCGAGTATAACAGTGACAGACCATGTGAGAGAGGTCCCGTGCTGTGACATAGTCTCTCAAATGTCCGTAGTGGGCGCCCCAGCTGATGTTTTTGGGGTTTGCCATCTAGGTAGTGCCGTATCTGAGCGTAGTGAAAGGAGTGAAGGAATGAAACATGTCTGTCTTGCATTATGTCGGTCAGTGATCGGCGGGCCGAAGCGTTGAAAAAGTGCATTATGCGCGGTGTGGGGGCGGGTATCAGCCGTCTGACCGAATGGGGGTCTAGGCCAAGGAGGTAATCCTCATTATGTATCACCGGAGTCATGGGAGAGGGAAAGGTAGTGAGGTTAGATTTAATCGCTATCCGGCGCCATATCCCATACGTTGCCCCCACATATGGCGAGGAATTGGCCAGTCTCCTGCCTTCTTTCATCGTCAGCCACGGGAGAACTGTCATCGGTCTCCCGACCAATTCTTGTTCCACTGCTCTCCACAACTTAACCGATCCCTCTCTTGACCACTCAACCACCCGTTGTAAGTGACAGGCCTGATGATAAAGGCTAAAATTGGGTAGGGCCAAGCCCCCTGCAGCTCTTGATCTAGTGAGTACCTGGTAGCTCAGCCTGGGGCGTTTACCCCTCCAAATGTAATTGGCCACTAGAGAATACTCACTTTTTGTGTCCATTTAGCATCAGGCTGCTCCTCCTCTTCGATTTGAGTTTCCGAGATGCGGAAGTCCCTGCGGATTCTTACGCAATTTGCGTAGTGTACGTAACTTTCATACGTGCGCTACACAACTGGTGTATCTTTCCTATGCGGGTCACATAAGCGCCTGCGCAGAACGACCCGATTTGGTGCTGCGTGCACGCTGCGTCAGTCCTCCGCTTCCGGCTTCCAAAAAGCTCGCTGTTGTGAGCGATTGGAGATAAGGTGATGACAGCAGGCGTGCTGACATCATCAGTCCCTGAGCTGGTCTCCAGCAGGTGGGATATTCAGCAGCTGTGTGGGTGGAGGAAACTCCTCTGCTTCACGCAGTGCTATGGGCCAAATGGAGCTGGAGGTATGGGTAGGCTTGTCAGATCGGCCATGTTTAAAGGGACACATATAATGTAGTCATGCTGATGGGCAGTGCATGAAAAATGCCAACCTGCAGCATGTAGAATCCATACGCTGCAGGTAAGCAATCAAATAGGAATTCCAGGTGACCTGTCTTGATTTCCTTCCTGCAGCATATGAATTATACATGTTGCAGGGCAGCACTTTTCCCTGTGCTCCCCCTCTGCATGAAACGGTAATATGTGTCCAGGAAAACATGGCCGATCTGGTCACCCTAGGTATGGGGGCACTGGCTGCAGCCTGACCAATTTAATACAATGAAGCAGCCAGGGTGCATAGAGTGTCCCTTTAACCCCTTAAGGACCACGGGTCTCTAAAGTCAACGCATTTACGTCATTGGTCCTTAAGGGGTTAATATAATAATGCAGGCATTAACTCTTCGAGTGTAATCGCAGAGATCGAGATTTGTCCACCTCTTGCGCTCAAACATGGCGGAGGAGAAGACTCGGCGAGGGTTAAATGCCGATGGTCTAAGAGCGCACAGAGGGCAGATACCTAATATAATGTGTTCGATCAATACAAACACATCAATTATTTTGTCGTGGTTAAAAATAACCTGATGTTCCCAAACGTAAAAATGCATATCTTGGCAAGAGCGCGCGCGGCTTCTTAACATGACGGATCGCGGGCTTAGGCTAGGGACAGATGAGCGCATTTTCTGCAGCCACCGTCAAAATGTACGTCGATGCGTGCGCACGCATTTTTTCACGGAATACGCTTAAGTGGTCAGACGATGCGCAATTCTGGACGTATTTCATGACGATGGGGTGAAAAGAAGTCTAGGGAAATCCGGCTGTTTGAACGTTATGTTGGCCGCACATTAGCAGCGTCTGACATCTCCTAATCACGCACACACGCTGCTATGCGGCCGCAGCGCACTTTGTACGTCAGTAGCAGCGGTTTCACGTTCTGATAAAAATGCGTTCATTTGCTGGTTGCGTGGTGTCGGCGCACTTTCGTACGCACGTACTGCGTATATTGGCCGTCATTGGCCGTTATGTGCTGCTACTGCCGCCGTGATTTAGTGCGCCTGCACGCGCGTTCCGACTGCCCCACTCTGACCCTAGCCTTAGGTTGCATTTTCCGGCCTCATGTATCTCAGTGCCACGACTTGTATGCCTCCTTCTTACCGACCTCGGAGGCAGAGATTAACCCTTTGAGCAGCTTCTGTATCTCTGCCAAGCCGTCCGTAACACTGTATCTTCCAACTTACCGACCTTAAACCACGTCGGGTCAGTGATTATTATTATTATTATTATTATTCTTTATTTATAAAGCGCCAGCATATTCCGCAGCGCTGTACAATAAGCACAGTACAGACAGGGTTACAATACATTGAACAACATTTGACAAACAGTACAGGAGGAGATGAGGGCCCTATTCCCGTAGGAACTCACAATCTGGGAGGGTTGGGGTTGGAAACAGGAGGAGAGGACTGCAAGGTGAGAGTGATTGATGGTTGCGTCAGTGAGTTGGGTGGTAGGCTTCCCTAAATAGGAATGTTTTCAGGGAGCGTTTGAAGGAAGAGAAGTTAGGGGAAAGTCTGACAGTACGAGGGAGAGCGTTCCAGAGAGTGGGGGCTGCGCGTGAGAAGTCCTGCAGTCTATCATGGGAAGAGGTGATGCGGGGAGAAGCTAGGCGCAGGTCACTGTTTGACCTTAGGGAGCGGGCTGGGGTGTATTTGGTGATTAGTGAGGACAGGTAGTGGGGCGCTGAGTTAGTGAGGGTTTTGTAGGTAAGGATAAGGATTTTGAACTTAATTCTGCAGTGGATGGGGAACCAGTGAAGGGACTCGCAGAGGGGAGCGGCAGAGACAGAGCGGCGGGTGAGGTGAATTAGCCTGGCGGAGGCGTTCAGGATGGATTGTAGGGGGGAGAGGCAGGACAGAGGGAGGCCAGATAAGAGATTATTGCAATAGTCGAGTCGGGAGATTACCAGGGCGTGTATGAGTTGTTTTGTGGTGACAGCGGTAAGAAATGGCCGAATTCTGGAAATATTACGCAGTTGGTATCGGCAGGAGGAGGAAAGAGACTTGATGTGGGGGATGAAGGAAAGAGCAGAGTCCAGTGTAACTCCAAGACAGCGAACTTGGTTTGATGGGGAGATGGTGATACCCTCCACCGTGATAGAGAAGTCAGGAGGTGGGGAGGCATTAGAGGGAGGAATAAGTAGGAGCTCAGTCTTTGACATGTTGATCTTTTAGGTGGTGGGAGGCCATCCAGGAGGAGATGCCAGATAAACAGTCACTGACTTTTGAAAGGACAGGGGGAGAGAGATCAGGGGTAGAGAGGTAGATCTGA
The DNA here is from genome assembly GCA_009667805.1 of Leptobrachium leishanense. Taxonomy (NCBI): domain Eukaryota; kingdom Metazoa; phylum Chordata; class Amphibia; order Anura; family Megophryidae; genus Leptobrachium; species Leptobrachium leishanense. The sequence continues at coordinate 15,880,648 of CM019064.1, forward strand.
GTGTCATCAGCGTAGAGGTGGTAATTAAAGCCAAAGCTGTTGATGATTTTGCCCAGGGAGGAGGTGTAGATGGAAAAGAGCAGAGGACCAAGGACAGAGCCTTGAGGTACACCAACAGATAGAGGCAATGAGGAGGAGGAGTTACCAGCAAAGGACACACAGAAGGACCTGTTGGATAAATAGGAGTCAACCCAAACAAGTGCAGTGTCACCGAGACCCAGAGAGTTGAGGGTCTGTGATTGGACTCGTTTTTCCCTAATCCCCCTCTTTTACCTTTTCCTGCTCCATCTTCCCGTCTGGGCCCAAACTACTATTATCTCTGTCAGGGTTATTCAGAGAAAGGTGAAACTCAGGAGAACTGGCAGGAGAAGAGAGCAATCTAGACCAAATAGCCAATTTGAAAAGTGAGATAAATGGGAGAATTTTCTGGTTTGGCTATTTTGACCTAGAATTTTCACTTCTCCAGCCAGTTCTCTTGAGTTTCACCTTTCTTTGAAAAGACCAGTGTGTCTTTGTTAAGAGCTTTCAGTCTCCTTTATGTGTGGAGCGCTTCCGCTCGCGCTGCATTTAAAGGTTATTCACTAAGCACCGATCTTGCCACCGAACTGCACCAAACTGTGAATTTCCCCATATGGTGCAATTTTGTGGCAGTTCGTCTATTCACAAAGCTGGCAATTCACCCAAAAACGTCACTACCGAACGGTTTTATTGAAAAAAATATTATCCTAACTTTTTTGAAACGTGGGATGTGAAGTTCACAATTAAATATAGGTTAAAATAGTTGTTTCGCACAGAAATTGTTGTTCAAATTTTTCGTGTGTTTATCCTTAGCAAGTTTATAATTGTAGAAGACATTTCCACATCCCAGCAATCCAGAGAACTGCTTCACAGAGCTCACGTGCTACATTCCCCATAAACAGCAAGGAACTCTGGGAATGAAGTCCGCAATTTCTCACTTTTTTGCATCCTGGGTGCTGCATAATGCCTGTGTATGGCAATTACAGCAACACCTTTTATCTGTATGTGCTGCATAATGCCTGTGTATGGCAATTACAGCAACACCTTTTATCTGTATGTGCTGCATAATGCCTGTGTATGGCAATTACAGCAACACCTTTTATCTGTATGTGCTGCATAATGCCTGTGTATGGCAATTACAGCAACACCTTGTATCTGTATGTGCTGCATAATGCCTGTGTATGGCAATTACAGCAACACCTTTTATCTGTATGTGCTGCATAATGCCTGTGTATGGCAATTACAGCAACACCTGGTATCTGTATGTGCTGCATAATGCCTGTGTATGGCAATTACAGCAACACCTTGTATCTGAATGTGCTGCATAATGCCTGTGTATGGCAATTACAGCAACACCTTGTATCTGTATGTGCTGCATAATGCCTGTGTATGGCAATTACAGCAACACCTTGTCTGTATGTGCTGCATAATGCCTGTGTATGGGAATTACAGCAACACCTTGTATCTGTATGTGCTGCATAATGCCTGTGTATGGCAATTACAGCAACACCTTGTATCTGTATGTGCTGCATAATGTCTGTGTATGGCAATTACAGCAACACCTTGTATCTGTATGTGCTGCATAATTGTGTATGGCAATTACAGCAACACCTTGTATCTGTATGTGCTGCATAATGCCTGTGTATGGCAATTACAGCAACACCTTGTATCTGTATGTGCTGCATAATGTCTGTGTATGGCAATTACAGCAACACCTTGTATCTGTATGTGCTGCATAATGCCTGTGTATGGCAATTACAGCAACACCTTGTATCTGTATGTGCTGCATAATGCCTGTGTATGGCAATTACAGCAACACCTTGTATCTGTATGTGCTGCATAATGTCTGTGTATGGCAATTACAGCAACACCTTGTATCTGTATGTGCTGCATAATGCCTGTGTATGGCAATTACAGCAACACCTTGTATGGCCGATCTGGCAACCCTAGGATGAGACTGAGTGTTTATAAAGACTGGAAATGCTAGAGTTGCCACATCGGCCATGTTTTCCTGGACACATATCATTTATTTGTGCTGATTGGCAGTGCATAGAAAATGCCACCCCACCAGGCGTGCTGACATCATCAGTCCCTGAGTTGGTCCCCAGCAGGTGGGATATTCGGCAGCTGTGTGGGTGGAGGAAACTCCTCTGCTTCACACAGTGCTGTGGCCCAAATGGAGCTGGAGGTATGGGTAGGGTGACCATATCGGCAATGGGACACATACAGTATAATGGGACACATATAATGAATTCATGCTGATGGGCAGTGCATGAAAAATGGCACCCCGCAGCATGTATAATCCATACACTGCAGGTTGAAACCAAAAAGGGATCCCAGGTGACCTGCCCTGATCTCCTTCCTGCAGCATATGAATTATACATGTTTCAGGGCAGCACTTCTCTCTGTGCTCCCCCTCTGCAGGACATAGTAATGCGTCCAGGAAAACATGGCCGACCTGTTGATCTTAATGGAAGACGCAACTGCATCACGTGTCCAGAAGCCGTCGAAGCCGTGTGTCACCAGAATCTGAATTGACGATGACAGGATTTTATCTTTAAGGCTAGGGTCAGACGAAAGCATTTTTCCCCGCGAACGTGAAAAAGTGCGTCCGAACGCATTGACGTATTTTTTCACGGAATGCACAAAAACGGTCAGACGACGCGCATTTTCGGGCGTGATTTTGTACGGATCGTCAATAAAACTCTTTTTGCGTCTGGACGTTATGTAGGCTGGACATTAGCAGTGTCTGACATCTCCTAATCACGCACACACGCCGCTATGCCGCAGCTGCGCACTCAGTACGTCAGTACTAGCGGTTCAGCGTTCTCAGAAAAATGCGTTCAAATTCCACTTGCGTTGCACGGCCGGACTTTTGTGCGACCGTACATCATATATTGGCCGTCATTGCCCGTCATCTGCTGCTAGTGCGGCCGTAATTATGTGCGCCAGAACGCACGTTAAAAGTGCGCTGGTCTGACCCCAGCCTTAAGTAACAGCACGCTGACGTGTTTCTCCATTGTCCTGTTACAATAGAAGCCAATGTACTCATATTCTACTTCTTTTTGGCTGAGGCCAGGCACGGTGTCTTCCAAGTCACGCCCAGCAATAGGAGACGCACTTGGCCGCGACGCAGCCTGGCTACAGGCATATTAAAGGCCGGGGAAGGGATTTGCAGGATGAAATATATATATATATTTTTTTATTCCTTCAGTCGCAGCTCGGCTTCGCCCCGCGTAGCCTGACATCATTTGTACGGGTGCCAAGCTAAGGTCAGGTGACTGCGTAAGCAAATTTGCCGTATGTGTATTGTAAATGCTCGTGTTGTATTTTTCAGATCAGTAGGCAGTGAAGGGGATGCCAGATTGTGAAGGCGGCCCCCCTAAGCTATGTGCTGCACAGGACTTGGCAGCCGTGAGTGATGCGCTGAGCTGCGCTGATAACGGAAACATCGTGCAACGCAATATCTGGGGGATAAGGAGGACGTTTAATCGCCGTCCAGCAGCTGCAACAGACGGGTGGGATATATCGGCCAAATATCCAATTCATTGATCCCCCATCAGACGCTAAACAGGAAGCCCGGATTTATCATTGCTATTAATTTCACTGGAAATGGTACATTTGGATCTGCCTGCATTATATATATATATATACAGTATATGCGCACAGCGAGAAAATGTAAACTGATGATATTATTCCAAAAAAAATCATAATATGTATCTAGATACAAAACCTAATGAAACAACAACAAAATGCCTTAAAGGGACACTCTGGGATAAACCTGGAGGAGAGGGGGAAAGGGTATACCCCATTAACCCCTCCTCATCCTCACTGCGCCTGTCATGCCCCATGATTTATTGTATATTTTTCTGTTATGTGTTGAATCTGCCTTTGCTGCTTACACGCTATTGATTTCATAGCTATTTTGTCCCTGCTGGGTTTCCTCAGCTTGCTGTATCCAGCTAGTTTCCAACCTTTGCTCAGTGTCTTGTTCTAAGGGACTTCCTGGTTACATAGCAGCCATTCTGTGCTCACTGCTGGACAAAACTAATGTCTTTTTTATCTGCATTGCTGTACGCTATTACAAAATTGTCAGTCTGATCATTAAACTCTTCAACTGGATTCATCTTTCTACGTGTCAGTTTTGCTGAGTTGAAGCTATCTGCCGAACTTCATCGTGTGAGTACTGGTCAAATACAGACTTAGCTAGTCTAAAGCATCCATGCCTCACAGCTTTGCTTAGGGAAGCAAAATAGCACCCCTCTCCCACTTCCCCTATCCCACTTTGACCCTATAGTGAGTGGTACACTCTCAGCTCTTGCCGCTGACGTGACATGCCGCAGCTTCCATTCAAGTGCATAGAGATCCACTGGATAAAGGAATTAACTAATGTTCATTCTTGACCTATTTCCAGGAAGTCAGACCAGTTGGTGCTGGGGGCGGAGCTAATGTTCCCTGTTTAGAGGACTTAATAATAAGCCCTTTGGGTCTCATATCCACGCTTAGAGGGGAAGGCATAGAGAGGACACAATACAGGGAGTCCGGAATTTACTGAGATGTCTGCAATACACATAATACACAGAGAGGACACAATACAGGAAGTCTGGGATTTGTTGATATGTCTGTGTTACACATAATACACAGAGAGGTCACAATACAGAGAGTCTGGGATTTACTGATATGTCTGTGTTACACATAATACACAGAGAGGACACAATAAAGGAAGTCTGGGATTTGTTGATATGTCTGCGTTACACATAATACACAGAGAGGTCACAATACAGAGAGTCTGGGATTTACTGATATGTCTGTGTTACACATAACAGGAGATAATAAAGGGAGTGTGAGATTTTCAATAATATTTAAAAAAAAAAGAAAAATAGATTTTATTTTAACCCCTCACCTCCACAGAACGTCCTATGCCATCCTCGTGGCGGGATGGCTATGAAGATGCAGGGCGTACAGATACACTCCGTTGTCTTCAATGTGCCGCCTTGGCCCCTCCTAGCAGCTGACGTGGCACCTGTCGCCCAGGCCTACCTCTACGCCTCACCAGTGTTAAGCCACCCCCGACGGCTGACACCCGCCCACCGTTAAGAGATTAAACAATGGAAAATGAGCAGATAGTGCGACAATAAAAAAACAAATACAAATTAAAATATCTAATTAAACATGGTTAACATTTGCCTATGTTGTTGTCGTCAGTACCATGGAGAGCGGGGATGTCCTTGTATCGTCAGTACTGAACATTGTATTCATTGTATTGTCTTCTAGAAAGGCATGCATTGATGCAGGTTACGTAGGGTTACTGTTTGATTAATTCCCATTACATAACATTAACACTATTTCCAATTCCCTTTACAATAAAAGTCAGATTATATCATTTCAGTTCGATGGTTTTAACAGACAAATAGTATAATTTTTGTAAAAAAAAAATGTAAAAATTCATTATTTTCATTTTCAGCAGCATTTTTTGAACACCTCTTTTGTATTTTTTTAGACTAAAATTTTTTCCAGTTTTTTTTAAACGGCTTTTTTTTAAAAATTCTGTATCGGACCTTTTTATTATTTTTTTGAAGGACCTTTATTTTTTATTTAGACACATTTAATGCATTTTTATTGGTTAAACACCATTAGGAGATTAGGAGTGATCCAATTTTTTTTTTTTTCAGTTTGGAAGTCCACTTCGCCGCTCTTCGGTGCTTTTCGGTGCTCTTCAGCGACGTTCTCCAACTTTTTCATGAGGCTTCAGTGACTCCATCTTCGGCACACTACGGTGAGAAACCAGTGAATAGTGAAATCACCGTACTGTCGGCGAAATGGAATCGCTGAAGTGAAAAACACAGACATTTTGCTGAGATTTCGCTGCTTAGTGAATAACCCCTATCAGTGATTTTCTTATGATTCGGTGATCATATACCCCTTCATAAGTCTGTATTGTGAGTGTTTGCATTATTTATATTGTGACATTTTATTTTAGAATTCCATTTTATAGGCGTCTGCAGTGCCGTCATCTCCTGGGCAATATGTTACAGTAGCTCAAGGTGGTTTGGATAAGTACGGTTATATCATGTGGGGTCATGTTACATCACAGTGTCTCAGGTGTTTCTATCATGTGGGGTCATGTTACATCACAGTGTCTCAGGTGTTTATATCATGTGGGGTCATATTATGTCACGGTGTCTCAGGTGTTTATATCACGTGGGGTCATATTATGACACGTGTCTCAGGTGTTTACTTTATACCATGTGGTTTCATATTATGTCACGGTGTCTCAGGTGTTTTTATCATGTGGGGTCATATTATGTCACAGTGTCTCAGGTGTTTTTATCATGTGGGGTCATATTATGTCACGGTGTCTCAGGTGTTTACTTTATACCATGTGGTTTCATATTATGTCACGGTGTCTCAGGTGTTTTTATCATGTGGGGTCATATTATGTCACGGTGTCTCAGGTGTTTATATCATGTGGGGTCATATTATGTCACAGTGTCTCAGGTGTTTATACCATGTGGTTTCGTATTATGTCACAGTGTCTCAGGTGTTTTTATCATGTGGGGTCATATTATGTCACAGTGTCTCAGGTGTTTTTATCATGTGGGATTATATTATGTCACGGTGTCTCAGGTGTTTATATCATGTGGGGTCATATTATGTCACAGTGTCTCAGGTGTTTATACCATGTGGTTTCGTATTATGTCACAGTGTCTCAGGTGTTTATATCATGTGGTTTCGTATTATGTCACAGTGTCTCAGGTGTTTTTATCATGTGGGGTCATATTATGTCACAGTGTCTCAGGTGTTTTTATCATGTGGGGTCATATTATGTCACAGTGTCTCAGGTGTTTTTATCATGTGGGGTCATATTATGTCACGGTGTCTCAGGTGTTTTTATCATGTGGGGTCATATTATGTCACAGTGTCTCAGGTGTTTATACCATGTGGTTTCGTATTATGTCACAGTGTCTCAGGTGTTTATATCATGTGGTTTCAGTTTATGTCACAGTGTCTCAGGTGTTTATATCATGTGGTTTCAGTTTATGTCACAGTGTCTCAGGTGTTTATATCATGTGGTTTCGTATTATGTCACAGTGTCTCAGGTGTTTATATCATGTGGTTTCAGTTTATGTCACAGTGTCTCAGGTGTTTATATCATGTGGTTTCGTATTATGTCACAGTGTCTCAGGTGTTTATATCATGTGGTTTCAGTTTATGTCACAGTGTCTCAGGTCGTAATGTCTTATGGGTTCATATGGCCTCTGTCATATGCTGCGATACGGGGAGGTGTTAATATCATGTGGGGTCATGTTATGTCACACATGATATGGTTTTATCGTGTGGGGTCATATTATGTCACGGTGTCTCAGGTGTTTACATCATGTGGGGTCATATTATGACACAGTGTTTCAGGTGTTTATATCATGTGGGGTCATATTATGTCACATGTGCCACGTGGTTATATCATGTGGGGTCATATTATGTCACAGTGTCTCAGGTGTTTATATCATGTGGGGTCATATTATGTCACATGTGCCACGTGGTTATATCATGTGGGGTCATATTATGTCACAGTGTCTCAGGTGTTTATATCATGTGGTTTCATTTTATGTCACAGTGTCTCAGGTCGTAATGTCTTATGGGTTCATATGGCCTCTGTCATATGCTGCGATACGGGGAGGTGTTAATATCATGTGGGGTCATGTTATGTCACACATGATATGGTTTTATCGTGTGGGGTCATATTATGTCACGGTGTCTCAGGTGTTTACATCATGTGGGGTCATATTATGACACAGTGTTTCAGGTGTTTATATCATGTGGGGTCATATTATGTCACATGTGCCACGTGGTTATATCATGTGGGGTCATATTATGTCACAGTGTCTCAGGTGTTTATATCATGTGGGGTCATATTATGTCACATGTGCCACGTGGTTATATCATGTGGGGTCATATTATGTCACAGTGTCTCAGGTGTTTATATCATGTGGGGTCATATTATGTCACATGTGCCACGTGGTTATATCATGTGGGGTCATATTATGTCACAGTGTCTCAGGTGTTTATATCATGTGGGGTCATATTATGTCACATGTGCCACGTGGTTATATCATGTGGGGTCATATTATGTCACAGTGTCTCAGGTGTTTATATCATGTGGGGTCATATTATGTCACATGTGCCACGTGGTTATATCATGTGGGGTCATATTATGTCATGGTGTCTCAGGTGTTTATATCATGTGGGGTCATATTATGTCACATGTGCCACGTGGTTATATCATGTGGGGTCATATTATTTCACGGTGTCTCAGGTGTTTATATCATGTGGGGTTATATTATGACACGGTGTCTCAGGTGTTTATATCATGTGGGGTCATATTATGTCACATGTGCCACGTGGTTATATCATGTGGGGTCATATTATGTCACATGTGCCACGTGGTTATATCATGTGGGGTCATATTATGTCATGGTGTCTCAGGTGTTTATATCATGTGGGGTCATATTATGTCACGGTGTCTCAGGTGTTTATATCATGTGGGGTTATATTATGACACGGTGTAGTGATGTTGATTAATGTTATGATGTCATAGCGGCTCATGTTTTAAGCCACGATGCACTGTGTGGTTATGGTGAATATTGAGTCAGGTATTTATGCCGTGTTCTGGTGCTGGGAACGGTTATGTCTTCCCTCTGGCGATGTCAACGTGGTTAAGGTGATGAAACCTAGACTGGGAACGCTGAACATTACACCAGAACACGTCGTCCAGTGATGAAGTTTCCGCAGACCCGGCCATTCAGGCCTCGTTATGCGTCCAGTAACGCAGCGGCTGCAATTAGTCACATTGTGCCGAATCAATTACCGGCCTCCTGATTCAGTGTGTACAGTCAGCACACAATCACGGCCGCTAACATGCGCGCGGGGCTGCAGATTAGCATTTAAATGACTACTGTAACCATCAGGTCCCAGCGATCCGTCTGAAGTGGTCATCGACGCAGCAATTTAATCCTCGCGTGCGAGAGATGATCTGAAAGCGACATGAAATGATACCTCTCATCTGACGGTATGTGCGAACGGGAAACATGAAAACCCCCGTATGAGGTTCACGTCGGATTATCCGAAAGACATCGGCAACAGAAAAGCAGAATGAGTTTTCGGGGGGGCAGTCTGTGTGTGTGTGGGGGGGGGAGGATTTGCAAACAATAACGTTGACTGATCGCTAGGAGTCTATGACGTTAATATCCGCACATATCCGGCATTAAGGATTTGGTGGAATAAAATCCCCGGCACGTCAGAGGCTTTAAATATTAATTTCCCTCCGGAATAAATCGACTAATTGAGGTAAATGTTTCATTAAATCTGAAGCCGAGATATTTAAAATCCTTAAAAGCAGCCGAGTCACTTCCTAATTCAACATTAGAGGGGAAAAAAAATCAAAGTATTAGACGCACCTCTCTTCGTTAAAGGGACACTCTGCACAGAGTGAGCGCTCCGTCTTATCTGAGTGGTGACACCGCTGCCAGCTCCCTGCTGTCTCTCCCCCCAACTATAGGGGGCTCAGAGGGCTGATTCAGCCATCCATATGCAGGGGCTTAACACCTCAAAAACCTTCACCTCTGGTTTCCTGGGCTTGGAGTACTTCCTGTACCAGCCCCATCCAATGGGAACACAGCCTCTACACTGAGAGCCACTGGATTGGCTGGAGCATCCAGCCCCACTGCGGTCACCGGACATGTTGAGTTGGAAGCATGTCATATCCTGCAGAGCTCAGAGGGAGAGCAGCGCTGGATTCAGGGGAGCTTTTAAAGGAAACTAAAGGGTTAAAAAAGAGGACGGAAAGGAGGGGCTAATGCTGGATCCTCTGTTTCCTACCCCTCCTGTTTTAACCTTATACTATTCATTTAACATACCTCCTAGGCGCTCTGCGTTTGATGGGACAGTCCTGATTTTGGGGTCTCTGTTTTACCCACCCATCACCGCAGTATGGAGCACAGCCAGGTTGTTATTAGGGGTAAATGCACCCACAAACCAAGAAAATCCATAATAAAAACATACTATTATATTATATTGTTATTTATTATCACACCAACAGATTCAGCAGCGCTGTATAATAAAGAATGAGGAAAAAAACTATGAAATGATAATCTAAGGAAACACAGATAAGAGGTGTAAAGGGCCGTGCTCACAGGAGCTTACAATCTAATATATGTACGTTGCCTTATTTCTAGACAAATTAAAGAAGCACAATCATAAAAAAAAATCACAAAATAATGCTTATATATGTAACAGATGTGCAATAGGGATGAGCTGTTCGGGTTCGGACGGTTTGGAGTTCGGTCCGAACTTTGGCAGTTCGAAAGTTCGCGAACTTCAAACTTTTTGGGTGTGTCGGTTCGAGTTCGAAAAAAAAAAGAAATTTTGAAAAAAGTATAGAAAATGCTTAAAAAAATACTAAAAAATCTAGAAATAAAGAGACTCTTTACTGCAGAATATTATAAGCAACAGTTTATTAGATATTGAATTAAAAACTAATGTGTACGTGGAAAGATTATCAACTCTAAATGACCTCTGTTCACAAACGGGCATAACACCAGGTGTTTTTAGTCTGGTAATCAATTTGATACATTGTACACCATACTGAGGGGGTGGGGTGGTGTCTGCTTCTGATTGAGATTAGAGAATTAATTTCCCTCCTAAAACATCCTAATATGCTGCATTTAACTGGTGTTTGAAACAAATTCAAAATAACATCTAAAGCAATGTTATTTTTCACCTCGGGATTAAACTAGGGATGCACCGATACCACTTTTTTAAGACCGAGTACGAGTACCGATACTTTTTAAAAGTACTCACCGATACCGAGTACCGATACTTTTATTTAATGTCATGTGACGCTTTCCAATAGGAACAGACCTCATAAAAATTTATATGAGATTGACCGCAGCTCACATGGATTTGCCCCCAGGTCTCATGGATTTGCCCCCAGCTCACATGGATTTGCCCCCAGCTCACATGGATTTGCCCCCAGGTCTCATGGATTTGCCCCCAGCTCACATGGATTTGCCCCCAGGTCTCATGGATTTGCCCCCAGCTCACATGGATTTGCCCCAGCTCTGATGGATATGTCCCCCAGGTCTCATGGATTTGCCCCCAGGTCTCATGGATTTGCCCCAGGTCTCATGGATTGGCCCCAGGTCTCATGGATTTGCCCCCAGGTCTCATGGATTTGCCCCAGGTCTCATGGATTGCCCCCAGGTCTCATGGATTGGCCCCCAGTCTCATGGATTGGCCCCCAGGTCTCATGGATTTGCCCCCAGGTCTCATGGATTGCCCCAGGTCTCATGGATTTGCCCCAGGTCTCATGGATTTGCCCCAGGTCTCATGGATTTGCCCCCAGGTCTCATGGATTGCCCCCAGGTCTCATGGATTTGCCCCCAGGTCTCATGGATTGGCCCCCAGGTCTCATGGATTTGCCCCCAGGTCTCATGGATTTGCCCCAGGTCTCATGGATTTGCCCCCAGGTCTCATGGATTTGCCCCCAGGTCTCATGGATTGGCCCCCAGGTCTCATGGATTTGCCCCCAGGTCTCATGGATTGGCCCCCAGGTCTCATGGATTGGCCCCCAGGTCTCATGGATTGGCCCCAGGTCTCATGGATTTTCCCCAGGTCTCATGGATTGGCCCCCAGGTCTCATGGATTTGCCCCAGGTCTCATGGATTTGCCCCCAGGTCTCATGGATTTAATCCCAGCTCGAACGCTGGCCGTGTGCATGTAAAGCACGCGGCCAGCGTTCCCCTCCGGCGCGCCAAATACTCACCCTTCCTGAAGTTCCGGTCGCTGGGCAGTGATGCGGTCACGTGGCCGCCGGGCGCATCTGTGACGCTGCCTCCAGCCGAGAGGCAGCGTCACAGGAGCGCCCAGTGGCCGCAGGAACGCATCACTGCCCAGCGACCGGAACTTCAGGAAGGGTGAGTATTTGGCGCGCCGGAGGGGAACGCTGGCCGCGTGCTTTACATGCACGCGGCCAGCTTCCCCAGCCCCGCGGATACCGGCAAGCCGGCCCAGCGCCGGCTTCCGGTATCGGCGGGATGTATCGGGCCGTTTGCACGAGTAACAAGTACTCGTGCAAACGGCAATATCGGCCCCGATACCGATACTAGTATCGGTATCGGTGCATCCCTAGATTAAACATTCACAGGGTTATTCAGAGAGCGGTGAAAAGCAGGAGAATAACTGGAGAAGTGAAAATTCTAGGTCAAAATAGCCAAACCAGAAAAATTCTCCCATTTAACTCACTTTCCAAATTGGCTATTTGGTCTAGATTGTTCTCTTCTCCTGCCAGTTCTCCTGGCTTTCACCTCTCTCTCAGGGTTGTTCAGAGAAAGGTGAAAACCAGGAGAATGGCAGGAAAAGAGAACAATCTGGAATAAATAGCCGATTTGGAAAGTGAGATAAGGCTAGGGTCAGACTAACGCATTTTTCACAGCGACCGAAAGTGCGTCCGACCGCATTGCCGTATTTTTTCACGGAATGCGCGAGAAACGGTCATACGATGCACATTTTTGTGCGTGATTTTTTACGGATCCAAACCAGGGAACTTTGGGTGTCTGGACATTATGTTGGCCGGACATGAACAGGGTCTGACGTCTCCAAATCACGCACACACGCCGCTAGTGGACGCAGCGCATTCTGTACGTCCGTATTAGCGGTTCTGCGTTCTCGAAAAAATGCGTTCATTTTGCACTTGCGTTGCACAGCCGGACTTTCGTGCGACCGTACTTCGTATATTGGCTGTCATTGCCCGTCATTTGCTGCTAGTGCGGCCGTGATTAAGTGCGCCTAAACGCATGTTAAAAATTCGCTAGTCTGACCCTAGCCTAAATGGGAGAATTTTTCTGGTTTGGCTATTTTGACCTAGAATTTTCCATTCTCCAGTCATTCTCCTGCTCTTCACCGCTCTCTGAATAACCCTGACAGGGTTATTCAGAGAAAGGTGAAACTCAGGAGAATGACTGAAGAGAAAATTCTAGGTCAAAATAGCCAAACCAGAAAAATTTTCCCATTTATCTCACTTTCCAAATCGGCTATTTGGTCTAGAATTTTCCATTCTCCAGTCATTCTCCTGCTTTTCACCGCCAAAAAATCAGTAAACTTTTTCTGCGTGTCCTAAAATGTCTCCTCTTTTCATACAGACTGCCGCCACAAGCAGTTGTTTATGGATAGATTAAAGGAAAAGCATTTACCGTCATTTGAAACGTCATTTTTTAGTTTTTAAGTGTTTCTATACATCCTAGAAATCCGCCACTTCACGGGCAGGTTATGGGGACCTCCTAGGCACGATATTTGAAGGAATTTTTCGTTTTTATTTTTAACCCTTATTTCATGGAAAACTCACTGTCCCTTTAAAAACGTTTTTTTTTTTACTTTTTGTCCTTGTTTCCTGTCCCCCAGGGCACTACCCGGACCCCCATACACCTTTTATGGCAAATATCTAGCATATATGCCCTCTAAAAACCGAATTTTCAGCCCCATTGACTTGCATTGAGTTCGAGTACGGGTTCGGGTTCGGATCCGAACATTTGGAAAGTTCGGGTTCGGCTCCGAACCGAACTCGGGGAGTGTTCGGCTCATCCCTAATGTGCAACCAAAACACTGACGTTTGTGTAGCCACACACACTCCCACATCCCACTCAGTCACACACAATCCCGTCCAACTCAGCCAATCACATTCCACTCAGCATTCCACTCTTATCCCAATCCCCCACGCACACACACTCCCACATACCAGTGATACACACTCTCATCCCACTCAGCCACACACACACACTCCCACATACCAGTGATACACACTCTCATCCCACTCAGCCACACACACACACTCCCACATACCAGTGATACACACTCTCATCCCACTCAGCCACACACACACACTCCCACATACCAGTGATACACACTCTCATCCCACTCAGCCACACACACTCCCACATACCAGTGATACACACTCTCATCCCACTCAGCCACACACACACACTCCCACATACCAGTGATACACACTCTCATCCCACTCAGCCACACACACACACTCCCACATACCAGTGATACACACTCTCATCCCACTCAGCCACACACACACTCCCACATACAAGTCATACACACTCTCATCCCACTCAGCCGCACACACACTCCCACATACCAGTGATACACACTCTCATCCCCCTCAGCCACACACACACACACACTCCCACATACAAATCATACAGTTACAAGTTTTTTAAAGTGCTAACAAGTTCTGTAGCGCTGTACAATGGGTAAGACAGTAACAAATATATGTGACATACAGGTTAAACACACAGTACAGCAGGTGAGAGTACCCTGCTCAAAAGTTTACAATCCCACTCAGCCACACACACACACTCCCACATACAAGTCATACACACTCTCATCCCACTCAGCCACACACACACTCCCACATACAAGTCATACACACTCTCATCCCACTCAGCCACACACACACTCCCACATACAAGTCATACACACTCTCATCCCACTCAGCCACACAAACACACTCCCACCTACCAATCAGTCATACACACTGTAGCTGCACAGGTCTAAAGAAATGGCATGCTCCATACAGATGTCTTTTTTTTATCCGTCTCTCTCTTTTTAGCTGACATCTTGAAAACTACAAGAAAAAACCAAATAATAGTCAAACTATAAATTACACCCAGATCCCTTATATCTGCTCCTCTGACACACAGTATCTCTGTATATTACACCCAGATCCCTTATATCTGCTCCTCTGACACACAGTATCTCTGTATATTACACCCAGATCCTTTATATCTGCTCCTCTGACACACAGTATCTCTGTATATTACACCCAGATCCCTTATATCTGCCCCTCTGACACACAGTATCTCTGTATATTACACCCAGATCCTTTATATCTGCCCCTCTGACACACAGTATCTCTGTATATTACACCCAGATCCCTTATATCTGCCCCTCTGACACACAGTATCTCTGTATATTACACCCAGATCCTTTATATCTGCCCCTCTGACACACAGTATCTCTGTATATTACACCCAGATCCCTTATATCTGCCCCTCTGACACACAGTATCTCTGTATATTACACCCAGATCCTTTATATCTGCCCCTCTGACACACAGTATCTCTGTATATTACACCCAGATCCTTTATATCTGCCCCTCTGACACACAGTATCTCTGTATATTACACCCAGATCCCTTATATCTGCCCCTCTGACACACAGTATCTCTGTATATTACACCCAGATCCTTTATATCTGCCCCTCTGACACACAGTATCTCTGTATAATACACCCAGATCCTTTATATCTGCCCCTCTGACACAATCTCTGTATATTACACCCAGATCCTTTATATCTGCTCCTCTGACACACAATATCTCTGTATATTACACCCAGATCCTTTATATCTGCCCCTCTGACACAATCTCTGTATATTACACCCAGATCCTTTATATCTGCCCCTCTGACACACGGTATCTCTGTATATTACACCCAGATCCTTTATATCTGCCCCTCTGACACACAGTATCTCTGTATAATACACCCAGATCCTTTATATCTGCCCCTCTGACACAATCTCTGTATATTACACCCAGATCCTTTATATCTGCTCCTCTGACACACAGTATCTCTGTATATTACACCCAGATCCTTTATATCTGCCCCTCTGACACAAGGTATCTCTGTATATTACACCCAGATCCCTTATATCTGCCCCTCTGACACACAGTATCTCTGTATATTACACCCAGATCCTTTATATCTGCCCCTCTGACACAATATCTCTGTATATTACACCCAGATCCCTTATATCTGCCCCTCTGACACACAGTATCTCTGTAATTGTATATTACACCCAGATCCTTTATATCTGCCCCTCTGACACACGGTATCTCTGTATATTACACCCAGATCCCTTATATCTGCCCCTCTGACACACAGTATCTCTGTATATTACACCCATCCTTTATATCTGCCCCTCTGACACACAGTATCTCTGTATATACACCCAGATCCCTTATATCTGCCCCTCTGACACACAGTATCTCTGTATATTACACCCAGATCCTGTATATCTGCCCCTCTGACACACAGTATCTCTGTATATTACACCCAGATCCTTTATATCTGCCCCTCTGACACACAGTATCTCTGTATATTACACCCAGATCCCTTATATCTGCCCCTCTGACACACAATATCTCTGTATATTACACCCAGATCCCTTATATCTGCCCCTCTGACACACAGTATCTCTGTATATTACACCCAGATCCTTTATATCTGCCCCTCTGACACACAATATCTCTGTATATTACACCCAGATCCTTTATATCTGCCCCTGACACACAGTATCTCTGTATATTACACCCAGATCCTTTATATCTGCCCTTCTGACACACAATATCTCTGTATATTACACCCAGATCCTTTATATCTGCCCCTCTGACACACAATATCTCTGTATATTACATCCAGATCCTTTATATCTGCCCCTCTGACACACAATATCTCTGTATATTACACCCAGATCCCTTATATCTGCCCCTCTGACCACAATCTCTGTATATTACACCCAGATCCTTTATATCTGCCCCTCTGACACACAATATCTCTGTATATTACACCCAGATCCCTTATATCTGCCCCTCTGACACACAGTATCTCTGTAATTGTATATTACACCCAGATCCTTTATATCTGCCCCTCTGACACACGTATCTCTGTATATTACACCCAGATCCC
>CM019064.1:15897571-16161782 GCA_009667805.1 Leptobrachium leishanense
CCAGCAGCCGGGATTTTTGAATAATGAAGTGTGGGAGAAAGTAACTCCTGCCTCAGTCACCCAAAAATATGGTAGCCACAATCTGAGCTTATTAACAATAATGTGTCTGCTGTAATGGGGTGATTTACATAAAAACACAAGCAGGGCCTGACCAATACCTGGTATTTCCTGGATTCAAGGTGGAAATGTTGACCCCCTCACACACACACACACGTCCATGTGTATCACAGAGCTCCACAGCAATAAAACTCAAAGTAATGTGCAGTGTGTATCAGCGTATCACAGAGCTCCACAGCAATAAAACTCAAAGTAATGTGCAGTGTGTATGAGCATATCACAGAGCTCCACAGCAATAAAACTCAAAGTAATGTGCAGTGTGTATGAGCATATCACAGAGCTCCACAGCAATAAAACTCAAAGTAATGTGCAGTGTGTATGAGCATATCACAGAGCTCCACAGCAATAAAGCTTACAGTAATGTGCAGTGTGTATGAGCGTATCACAGAGCTCCACAGCAATAAAACTCACAGTAATGTGCAGTGTGTATGAGTGTACTACAGAGCTCCACAGCAATAAAACTCGCAGTAATGTGCAGTGTGTATGAGCATATCACAGAGTTCCACAGCAATAAAACTCACAGTAATGTGCGGTGTGTATGAGCGTACCACAGAGCTCCACAGCAATAAAACTCACAATAATGTGTGGTGTGTATGAGCTTATCACAGAGTTCCACAGCAATAAAACTCACAGTAATGTGCGGTGTGTATGAGTGAATCACAGAGCTCCACAGCAATAAAACTCGCAGTAATGTGCGGTGTGTATGAGTGTACCACAGAGCTCCACAGCAATAAAACTCACAATAATGTGTGGTGTGTATGAGCGTATCACAGAGTTCCACAGCAATAAAACTCACAATAATGTGTGGTGTTTATGAGTGTATCACAGAGCTCCACAGCAATAAAACTAAAAATAATTAAAGATCATTAATATAAATTATATATTCCAGTGATTAAATTACAGTAAATTTAAACATTAAGAGAATTTTACTAAAATAAATAGAAATATTAAAACATAATTTTAGTCAAATATTATTAAAATACATATAATAATGACCTCACACAGAGGTGAGGAAGAGGTGATGCGGGGAGAAGAGGTGATGCGGGGAGAAGCTAGGCGCAGGTCACTGTTTGACCTTAGGGAGCGGGCTGGGGTGTATTTGGTGATTAGTGAGGACAGGTAGTCGGAGCTGAGTTAGTGAGGGTTTTGTAGGTAAGGATAAGGATTTTGAGAGGAGATTTCATAGGAGATTGTTGTTGTGTGTTCTTACTGCCGGTCTGCCACGCTACTGGGGGGGTCTGGGGGGTCTCATTTCTACAAAACATTTGGGAATTGAGGTGATCTGTGTCTTGTCACTGGCTGCCAGCAAGTATTTTGGGGGTCTCACAAATTTCTACAAAACATTTGGGAATTGAGGTGATCTTCTGTGTCTTGTCACTGCCAGCAAGTATTTTGGGGGTCTCACAAATTTCTACAAAACATTTGGGAATTGAGGTGATCTGTGTCTTGTCACACAGCCAGTGCCATGCAGTATTTTGGGGGTCACTCATTTTTACTAAATATCTGGGAATTGAGGTGATCTGTGTCTTGTCACTGCCAGCAAGTATTTTGGGGGTCACTAATTTCTACAAAATATTTGGGAATTGTTATAATCCGTGTGTGCTCACTGGCTGCCACCCATCAGGGGGTCACACTGATTTATAGGAGGTTTCTGAGACTTGTAATCTGTGGCTTCTCACTGCCACCCATCAAGGGGTCACACTGATTTATAGGAGGTTTCTGAGATTTGTAATCTGTGGCTTCTCACTGCCACCCATCAGGGGGTCCCACATACTTCTAGCAGATTTATGCAAATTGTTATTTGTGTCTTCTCACTGCCACCCATCAGGGGGGTCTCACTTATTTATAGGAGGGAATTGTAATCTGTGTCTTGTCACTGGCTGCCAGCTATCAGGGTGTCTCACTGAGTTATACCAGAGTTCTGTAAATCTTTAATCTTTATACCAGAGTTGAATCAGAGTTCTGTATATATTTAATCTATATATCACTCACTATGTCTGAAAGAATATAAAGGACAGGCAGACGCTCCCAGACACAGATAAGAGGGCAAGCAGCCCCTGTGTCGGGAGGCTGTGCCTCTGGTCGTGGTGGACGTGGTGCATCCTCTGCAGGGGCACACTTGTCCTTTCTAACTGGTGCTGGCCGTCTTAAGCAGCAGCAACATACTGAGGATTTGGTGGATTGGCTAACCAGGCCATCCTCATCCTCCAAGTCCTCTGCCAGCCAGGCTTTGTAGTGATTTACAGTCCACCTCAGCTGACAAAACATCTAATGCAGCCTCCATGTCCACAGCCACTCCTGCCGTAGCCTCACTATCACACACGGAGAAGTCAGCTGAATTGTTTGACTACAATTTGAGTGACATGCTGCTTGAGGATGCGCAGCAAGTACAGTGCTCTGATTCAATATCTGAGGTTGAGGAAGGGAGTATATCAACCTAGAGGAAGGGGTGCCAGTGATGACACACAAATAACTGGCACTCATGTGGCCCCAGCAGCTGCAGCATACTGCCAAGTTGGCTCCATTGACGAGGAGATAGGGGATGAAGATGACATTGATGATGAGGTCACTGACTCCACCTGGGTGCCAGATCGAACAGAGGAATCAAGTGAGGAGGAGGGGGAGGAGGAGGAGGCACAGCAAACACGAGGCACAACATCCTCTATGACCAACCGTAGCACTAGCCAGTCCAAGGCATCAGATGTCAGAGCTGCTCCGGTGCAGAGCGCTGTTGTCTCAAAGCACACATGCAGGAACTCTGTTGTCTGGGAGTTCTTTAAGAAATGTGCAGCAGAGCACACTGTCTGTTGCTATTTGTAATCTATGTCAGATGAGGATGAAGTGTGGGAAAGACACCGGACACTTGGGTACCACGTGCTTGAGGCGACATATGAACACCTGCCACACATCCCGTTGGCGCAAAACTTTGCGTAGGTCCTCCTCCTCCTCATCTGTCTCTACCCCCACTGTATGTCCTGCCATGTCATACAACCTCCACTGACAGGGATGATGCTACAGTAATGGATGTACCAGCTCCTTCCTCACAATGTGACATCATCCCATCAGCTGAAGATTTACGCAGTCAGATTACGTTGCCGCAGCTGCTGCAGCGTAAGAAAAAATATAGTCCCAACCATCCCCAAGCACAGCGTCTAAATGCCAGCTTAGCAAAATTACTCGCATTGCAGCTGCTGCCTTTCCAGCTGGTGGACTCTGCTCCCTTCCGTGAATTTGCTGAATGTGCTGTACCACAGTGGCAGGTTCCAAAACGTCATTACTTTTCACGCAAGGCCATTCCAGCACTATACCAGCACGTGGAAGACAATGTTATCCAGTCATTGGGAAAGGCAGTCTGCAACAAGGTGCATGTGACTTTAGACACGTGGTCCAGCAAGCATGGACAGGGCCGTTACATTTCCTTCACGGCACACTGGGTAACTCTGATTGCAGCTTGGGAGGGATCCAAGACGGGGCTCTGTGCTGGAGCTTGTTCAACCACCACGCCTCCAGAAAGCTGCTTGTATGAGGTCTGTCTGCTCCACCACCTCTTCCTCCTCCTCCTCCTCCTACTCTGTCTCTGGTGAAGTGGCAGTTAAACCGACGCGTGACAGGGGCTACGCAATGGCTCAAGCAAAAAGATGCCATACTGTGCTTGAATTGGTTTATTTAGGGGACAGGATCCACACCGGGCCAGAAATTCTGTCAGCTCTGCAGGGCCAGGTGCAGAGATGGTTAACACCATGCCAGCTTCAGCTGGGAATGATCGTCTGCGATAATGGCAGCAACCTTCTCTCCGCCCTACGCAAGGGTAAATTTACGCATGTACCATGCCTAGCACACGTCCTAAATCTAGTGGTACAGCATTTCCTAACCAAGTACCCAGGGCTGCCAGAGCTTCTCAGCCAGGCCAGAAAAGTCTGCAGCCACTTCAGACTGTCATTCCCAGCAAGCGTTCGCCTGGCAGAAATTCAAAGAGAATTCCACCTTCCCACAAACCGTCTGATCTGTGACATGCCCACCAGGTGGAACTCGACATTAGCAATGCTGCAGCATCTGCACAAGCAGCAGAGGGCCATCAACGAGTACCTGTGTGAGTATGGCACAAGGACAGGTTCAGTTCAACTTGTTTTTTTCCCCCCCGCAGTGACTGATGATCAAGGATGCATGCACTTTACTGTCACCATTTGAGGAGGCAACGAGAATGGTGAGCAGGGACAGTGCATGCATCAGTGACACAATTCCTTTAGTGTTCCTGCTGGAGCACACTCTGCGGGGAATTATAGATGTGGCTCTAGAGGCAGAGCAGTGGGAGAAAGAGGAGGCCTTCCCTAGCTCTGAAGGCCCCAGTCTTTCCGCAGACAGCATTCCAGCGGGTCCTACTCAAATCAGACAGGAGGAGGATGAGGAGGAGGAATATTTAAGTAGTGGGGGCATTGAAGGTGGGGATTCCCCAAGGGAGGGTTTCGTGTGCCCAGAAACACAAGGGCTAGTGCGTGGCTGGGAGGAGGAAGTGCACGATACGGTCATCCTCATTGACCAGGAAGACTCAGAAGCTAATGCCACCTCCAATCTACGCTGCATGGGCTCCCTTATGATGCAAAGCCTGCTAAAGTACCCCAGGATTCGTGCTATCAAGGAGAGGGATCATTACTGGTTGGCAACCCTTCTTGATCCACGATACAAGGGTAAAGTTGCAGAGCTCATCCTGCCTGCACAGAGGGAGCACAGGATGAAAAAACTTGAAGACGCTCTAAAGCGACACTTGTGTAACACCTTTCCAGGCACTGGTAGGTTACCAAGTGATGACACACGTGCTTCTGAGGCTGCGGATGATCAGAGGAATAGTGGTGAAGGCCAGGGCCGCTTGACTGATGCATTTTTAAAAAAATTTAGTCCACGACGCCCAGAGACGTCAAATGTGGGCACCCATTGCCAGCGTCTTCACCATATGGTGCAGGACTACCTAGGGGCAAGGGCAGACCTGGATACCTTTCCAGCAGATGATCCACTGGCTTACTGGGTGTTGAGATTGGATCACTGGCCAAAACTTAGCCAATATGCTATGCAGCTACTAGGTTGCCCTTCATCCAGCGTGCTTTCTGAAAGGACGTTCAGTGCCGCTGGAGGTTTTGTCACAGACAAAAGAGTGCGTCTGTCCACCGACTCTGTAGACCGGCTGACATTTATAAAAATGAATCAGTCCTGGATCAGCAGTTATCAATCCCCTGATGCTGACGTAACGGAATAGATCGGGATGTCTTCTGCATGCACAAAACCTCCAGCATTGAACTCTTCCACAATACCACAAAAGGGTTACGGTGTGAATGCACTTGCTGCCATGAAAGGCACAATATTTGGCTGCACTGACGCCTGTGCCAGATTTATATTATTTTAATTTTTTGAACAGCAGGGTCCAACCCTGCACTCTTCCACAATACCACAAAAGGGTTACGGTGTGAATGCACTTGCTGCCATGAAAGGCGCAATATTTGGCTGCAATGACGCCTGTGCCACATCTATATCATTTTAATTTTTTGAACCGCAGGGTCCAACCCTGCACTCTTCCACAATACTACAGAGGGGTTACTGTATGATAGTACTTGCTGGCAGTCTGGCACCAAAAGCACAATATCTGGGTGCACTGACTCCTTTACCAGATTCATATCTTTTTAATATAGGACCGCAAGGTCCACCCCTGCATTCTTTCACAATACTACAGAGGGGATACTGTATGATAGTACTTGCAGGCCTGGCTCAAAAGCACAATATTTGGGTGCACTGCCACTGACGCCTGTATCAGATTCATATCCTCAGAGGGGTTACGGTGTGACGGCACTGTTGCCGACACTAAAGGCCCAATTTTAAAGCACCTATTGTTACTTTCATCCAAAGCCTGCATAAATTTCACAATAATTTAGCCAAAAAATCACTAAACTTTTTCTGCGTGTCCGAAAATGTCTCCTCTTTTCGTACAGAGTGCCGCCCCAAGCAGTTGTTTATGGATAGATTAAAGGAAAAGCATTTACCGTCATTTGAAACGTAATTTTTTTGTTTTTAAGTGTTTCTATACATCCTAGAAATCTGCCACGTCACGGGCAGGTTATGGGGACCTCCTAGGCACGATATTTGAAGGAATTTTTCGTTTTTATTTTTAACCCTTATTTCATGGAAAACTCACTGTCCCTTTAAAAATGTTTTTTTTAACTTTTTGTCCTTGTTTCCTGTCCCCCAGGGCACTACCCGGACCCCCATACACCTTTTATGGCAAATATCTAGCATATATGCCCTCTTGGAGGGCACTCTAAAAACCAAATTTTCAGCCCCATTGACCTGTATTGAGTTCGGATTCGGATTCGAACATTTGGAAAGTTAGGGTTCGGGTACAAACCCGAACTCGGGCGTGTTCGGCTCATCCCTAATCTCTCACACACACACATCTTTCTCACACACACATATCTCTCTCACACACACATATCTCTCTCACACACATATCTCTCTCACACACACATATCTCTCGCACACACATATCTGTCTCACACACATTCTCTCTCACACACACATATCTCACACACACACATATCTCCCTCTCACACACACATATCTCCCTCTCACACACACACATATCTCACTCACACACATATCTCTCACTCACACACACACATCTCTCTCACACACACATATCTCTCTCACACACATATCTCTCTCACACACATATCTCTCTCACACACACATATCTCTCGCACACACATATCTGTCTCACACACATCTCTCTCACACACACATATCTCTCTCACACACACATATCTCTCGCACACACATATCTGTCTCACACACATATCTCTCGCACACACATATCTCACTCACACACACATATCTCTCTCACACACACATATCTCTCACACACACATATCTCTCACACACACATATCTCTCTCACACACACATATCTCTCTCACACACACATATCTCTCTCAAACACACATATTTCTCTCAAACACACATATCTCTCTCAAACACACATATCTCACTCACACACACATATCTCACTCACACACACATATCTCTCTCACACACACATATCTCTCACACACACATATCTCTCACACACACATATCTCTCTCACACACACATATCTCTCTCAAACACACATATCTCACTCACACACACATATCTCACTCACACACACATATCTCTCACACACATATCTCTCACACACACATATCTCTCTCACACACACATATCTCTCTCACACACACATATCTCTCTCAAACACACATATCTCACTCACACACACATATCTCACTCACACACACATATCTCACACACACACACACACACACATATCTCCCTCTCACACACACATATCTCTCTCAAACACACATATCTCACTCACACACATATCTCTCACACACACATATCTCACTCACACACACATATCTCTCAGCCAGGTAGTGTCCTCTAACCCCCAACCCTCTAATCCACAAGGTAGAGGAAGGTAGTATATTTAAAAGGAAACAAAGTAGCAAAACAAGAGGACATAGTCTTAGATTAGAGGGGCAAAGGTTTAAAAGTAACATCAGGAAGCATTATTTTACTGAGAGGGTGGTGGATACATGGAACAGTCTTCCAGTTGAAGTGGTAGAGGCCAAAACAGTAATTGAATTTAAGCAAGCATGGGATAGGCATAAGGCTATCCTAAACAAAAGATAAATCCAGGTAAAGTATCCATGTAATTGGGCGACTAGATGGGCCGAAAGGTTCTTATCTGCCGACATTTTCTATGTTTTTCTATGTTATGTTTCTAACCCTTCTACCTCTAGTCTCAATGTTCTTCCATACACAGACCGGGAACGCCCTTATTGTGGGAATCCCTGATATATACATTTATTGAGACGTGTTCCATTTTTATAGTATTTCCCTAAAGCTCTCCAACCCAGACTGTTACCCAGGAGAATTACCGTACGGGCCGAGTGTCTGAAATGTTTCAAAATCAGAAAAATGTGTAGAGCGCCGCCATGACACCAAAAGTGTAGAATCCCCCCCCCCCCGAACCAATGTGACAGGGACAAAATAACGAAAAATCCCGTTTAAACGTCCTTCAGGCTGTGTATACGGTGTGCGTGAAATATTCATTAATTTCCTCGTTAGACTCGGGTCCCAGAGAAATCTCATTATTATTCGTAAATATTCCAAAATCACCAAAAATCCAAATCACGTCTGGACCCAAGCATTTCAGATAAGGGAGACTCAGCCTGTGTTACGTTCCTGATTGTGTTAAGTAGCAGATAGTTATTCAGAATATTCCATTAATCCGTGGGGATTCTGAAGGTTCTTTAAAGACGTCGCTGTAATTACAGGTTTATTCGCAGACAATTCATTTTTTTATTTTATTGGAGCGTAGAAAAAAATAATAATTTACTGGTTTATTAAATTCCTCTCCCTATCTTATAAATCACTCAGCGATGCGCTTGTAAATACCGCGTGTCCCGTTCATCAAAACCACCTGAGTTAACCCCTTAACTACAAAGCAATTTTTTTATCATATCATTGATTTGAAACACGGGATGCAAAACGTTAACCGTTAAATATAATGTAAAATAGAAAATGTGCGCAGAGATTGTTGTTCTGAGATTTTTAAATAATGTGAATTTGCGGATTTTTAATTTTCCGTGTATTTATTTAATCTACATAGAAATATCACTGGGATGAAAGGTTCTAAACTCTAGATGGCATCCCTTCTCTGGCATAATGTCACACAGGGTCTGCATTATCAGCATACAGGCAGAAATGGCCTTTGTGTGTCAGTAAATGTGCTGCAGACAGATAATAAAATGGTGAGATCTCCTGCTTATGGGGGTTTGTAGTGATCAGAATGAGATTATTAGCAATGCAATATCTGTATGTGCTGCATAATGCCTGTGTATGGCAATTACAGCAACACCGTGTATCTGTATGTGCTGTATAATGCCTGTGTATGGCAATTACAGCAACACCTTGTATCTGCATGTGCTGCATAATGCCTGTGTATTGTAATTACAGCAACACCTTGTATCTGTATGTGCCTCATAATGCCTGCGTATGGTAATTACAGCAACACCTTGTATCTGTATGTGCTGCAAAATGCCTGTGTATGGGAATTACAGCAACACCTTGTATCTGTATGTGCCGCATAATGCCTGTGTATGGCAATTACAGCAACACCTTGTATCTGTATGCGCTGCATAATGCCTGTGTATGGGAATTACAGCAACACCTTGTATCTGTATTTGCTGCATAATGCCTGTGTATGGCAATTACAGCAACACCTTGTATCTGTATGTGCTGCATAATGCCTGTGTATGACAATTACAGCAACGCCTTGTATCTGTATGTGCAGCATAATGCCTGTGTATGGGAATTACAGCAACACCTTGTATCTGTATGTGCTGCATAATGCCTGTGTGTGGCAATTACAGCAACACCTTGTATCTGTATGTGCTGCATAATGCCTGTGTATGGCAATTACAGCAACACCTTGTATCTGCATGTGCTGCATAATGCCTGTGTATGGCAATTAGCGCAACACTTTGTATCTGTATGTGCTGCATAATGCCTGTGTATGGCAATTACGGCAACACCTTGTATCTGTATGTGCTGCATAATGCCTGTGTATGGCAATTACAGCAACACCTTGTATCTGTATTTGCCGCATAATGCCTGTGTATGGCAATTACAGCAACACCTTGTATCTGTATGCGCTGCAAAATGCCTGTGTATGGGAATTACAGCAACACCTTGTATCTGTATGTGCTGCATAATGCCTGTGTGTGGCAATTACAGCAACACCTTGTATCTGTATGTGCTGCATAATGCCTGTGTATGGCAATTACAGCAACACCTTGTATCTGCATGTGCTGCATAATGCCTGTGTATGGCAATTAGCGCAACACTTTGTATCTGTATGTGCTGCATAATGCCTGTGTATGGCAATTACGGCAACACCTTGTATCTGTATGTGCTGCATAATGCCTGTGTATGGCAATTACAGCAACACCTTGTATCTGTATGTGCTGCATAATGCCTGTGTATGGCAATTACAGCAATACCTTGTATCTGTATGTGCTGCATAATGCCTGTGTATGGCAATTACTGCAACACCTTGTATCTGTACTGTACAGGGATTTACACTCATTATAACCCCCTGCATCTTATCCCTGTACAGCAATGACTGACCCCACAGCTCTCCCTGTATTCTGCCAAATCCCTGGCTGCTGGAATGAAGCAGTAACGTTTGTTGAGCTTTTTGTTACAGTGAGGCTTGAGGCTGCTCTTTACTACTTGTTTTATTTCTCTTCAGGGTGACTGGAGAGAGATAAGACAGTGGATTTTGTTTTTCCTCAGGGGTCACAATAATCTTACTTTAAAACATTTTGAAAATGGGGTTTTGGTACGCTATTGAGCGGTTTTAATATATTATGATGGGAGTGAAGGGGTTAATGGCATGTTACTCAACTCTCGTCTCCACCCCTGTACGCCTATCGGCCAGTCGTCTGTCCTGACTGCACAGTGGAAATGTTTGCTTGCAATATGTAACAAAAGAACTACAATGAACCCTTAAAGCCAACCCTGGCCTTTAAAACAAGGCTATGTAGTCATTAGTGTCTGCGGCAGCCGTTAAAGTGTAAGCTCCTCTGCCAATGTCAAGGCAAAAGTCCTGTGTAACTCTGCACTAACCCTCACTTTATTGGTGCCTTGGTTTCATTCCCTGGTAACGTACATACTAAACATCCGCATCTAATAAAGAAAGTAATAATATAGGGCGATTTATTTTACGAGCCTGAATAAAAGGGGGAAGTTACCGGGGCGCCGGGACACATTTGCATCTTTATAGGAATATTTTGGCAGGGATAGGACTGAAAACAGCAAGTCACGCGGGGACATTCCGACAGACGGCGGGTTAATGGCAGCATATCTGATTGTGAAACGTTTATCACTGGTGTCATCGTGGCTGCTGCAGCGCAGGCAGTCATTTCTCAATGTCTATTGTGCGGAAAACCGAGAAAATTGTATGTATAGAACCCACAAATGTCACGCGAGAAATTTATAGCATCCAGGAAAAGCCGGAGCTAAAGTCCCTTTGGTAGAAAGTCGTGTCGGAGGTCTGAAAATAACATAAAAATATCTGATACTGTATGTGCGGAACCAAAAACGCTCAGTCAGTTTCAGCAAAATCCAGAATTGGAAAAAACAAAAATTTGAAATTTTTGTGGTGTTTTAGGCTGGCGTCAGACGAGAGCGTTATGTGCGCCCGTACTGATGTGCTTACCGGCGTTCATCACAGTGTTGTGACGCTGCAACGGGGCCGGTCACACGCTTGTGCACGCTTGTGCGTGCACGCGAAATGCGCACGCAACAAGCGTCCGTTATCCAAGCCTCTCCGTCAAATCGCTAGGACGCACAATGACGGAGCTGCAAAGCGAGATTCTCCATAGGAGCGCTCTCCAAAGACACATGTCTGACACTAACCTTCGCCCCTATACCTACTCTTTACCCCCGCTTTACCTCCTCCATCCTCCCTCTCTATACTACCCCGTATAACCCTCGCTATACTCCATTTGTTAGGGTTACCATTGTGAAACAGTTTTTACCTGTTTTTCATAAGGGCTAGTGTTATAGTTAGAGTAAGGGTTAAGGTTAGGGTTACAGTTTTGACTTATGTTCTGATTAGGGATACAGTTAGAATTAAGGTTATAGTTAGTGTGACGGAAACCGCTCTCTTCCGCCTGTCCTGGCTCTCCAGACACCCCCTCATTATGGTCAGCCCGGCTACTGGGAACACGGTTCTCAGCGACTCGAGCAGCTTGACCCGCTTGCTTCTGCCTGCTGGGAGACCTGGGCTGACTGGCAGGGATCTGTGCCAGTGCTGGGCTGAAGATACAGCAGCTTCTAGGGATCTGCAGACTGTTTGCTCTCTCTGCCGATTCAATCTCTTGACTTGTAGCCCCGATGTTAGGTCAGACTTTCAGATGGCCGCTCGGTGCCTTCTGATGGTGAGTGGAGTGGTATAGTGTAGAGGAAATAACACACCAGACAAGCTGAATGTATCAACCAAGAACTATATCTGCTTTACTGAGAAAACCATATTTATGTGGACCAACAGGGATCATTTACATACTAAACCACGAACATTGACTTACTGGAACTCTAATTACATTGTGTCAGTTAGATTTAGATATTTACAGTAAACATTCCTTAGCATTCAGTTATCACACATAATTTGCATAATCTGTTGTTCCAATAGATCAGATTAAAGTCAAATACTGCCCCAGACTCATGACTCCTCAACATGCAACCAGATAAAGAGAACAGTGGTCTTGCATAATCACACATTACTCAAACATTCCACACAAAAGAGGGCATTGAAAATAACCTCAGGCTGCAACTTCAAAACGTATCTCTAAATTTCCATTTACATAAGTAATAAAAGTACATTTAAACTAATGTAGCGCTGTGTTTAAATCCTTGTCGTGGCAGTACCTATTTTTGGCCATCGGAGGGAGACAAGCGTGATGAGAGACACTGAACTTTGCATTGAGACTACATTTCCCGGCATGCTTTGCGGGCGGACACAGGAAGTGGGTGGGACAGACAGCGTTACATCCTGAGCCTCGTGGAGATAGCTGGCAGAGCGCGCCAGGAGTGAGTGAGACAAGACGCAGTGCTGCAGAACGCAAGAGTGACTAGGCCAGAGCGCAGGTGCGGCCTATCAGAGTCCCAGATCGGGTTGTTCAGCCTTACAAGAGGGAGACCCACCGATCCACCATCTTACCCAAGCTGCTATTGAGGAAGCCGGAGGACCCCGAGTTAGGCGTACCGCAGGTCGATCAGATTGGGAGAGCAGGCGGTAAGCTGGACAAGTCACGGCCGAAGCAGAGAGAGCCAGACAACGGATCCAGTAGCCGGCACCCCAGTAAAAATCGAACGGAGAGACGTCCTGGGTCAGCGGAGCCTTAAGAATCTGGCGGATGGGTGAGAGGCCTCCAAGGCCGATTGTGATTAATGAAAGCACGCTGCTGTTGTTTCTAAAACCCACAGGGTCCCAACTTGACTAGTCGAAGACATCTTTTAAGCAATTCACTGGCCAGTTGAATAGTACCCGGGTACCACAATACACACACACATTTACATTCCGGGACTTAACCTGTGCGGGACTCACTTCCTAATCTCCGAAAGGGATTAAAGATTCGTTTCTTATTTCTTTTTCCGATACGCGTTCCTCGAATTTCGAAGCATTATATTTTCTGTTCCGATGCGCGTTTTCCCGAAATACAAAGCCTCGTATTTCTTTTTCCGCTGCGCGTTTCCCGAAATACGAAATACTGCAAATATATCTACGAACACCGTGTTATCTATTATATGCCATTCATTCTAGTAAACTATATAATTTATAAAATCCACAACGGTGCCGGAGTATATTTATTCCCTAGTGCGGGGAGACTGACCCGTGGTTCAATTTCAGCGGCTCCTCCGGGAGTGAGCGCTACACGTGGGGGCTCGTTTCCGGGATCCAGTCTCTGGAAAAACCGCATCTAAAGGGTTAAATATGGATCCAGACACTGTTGCCGAATGGTGTGAGGAGCACAGTAGTCAGTTAGAATGTTGTATAGTCATGGATATTCCCGCAGACACTTGGGCCGAAGATCAGATTCGCCAGGCCGTGGCCGCGCTGACACCAGATCATCGGGGTTAATCCTGGACATTAAAAAGAACACAGATACCTCTCACACGTATGTTCTTTTTGAATGGAGAAAGGGTGTTCCAGTGTGTTTTCAGGGCGCGAGCGTGAAGACCGATGAGGTGGAAGTCCAACTGATTCAGCCAAGTGCGCCACGTGGCGAATCCGCAAGTGTTTCTGCGCCCAGTCCGTTGGCCATGATCGGGCCTGAATTCATAGTGGCTATTGGAGATTTGCTGGCTAAGTGTCAGAGAACAAGCCCTCCGCACACTAACTTCGGTTATCGACGGTTGAGAAATTTTACAGGAAACGTACCAACTCCGGCGGGAGAAGAAACCTTTGAAGAATGGGTGGAACAGGCGATGCAGGCTCTGGATGAGTGGGACGTCCCTGAAGCCCAGAAAAGCAAAGGATCACCGAGAGTTTAAAGGGACCTGCGTCAGAAGCGGTGAGAAACCTAAAACTGAGTAGGAAAGACTGTACTGCTTTAGATTATTTAAACGTTCTGGAGGAAGTTTTTGGGCGAACAGAAAAGGCTGCAGAGCTTGTATATCAGTATGAACACACCTACCAGCGGAGAGGTGAGAGAATGACCGAATACATGAGGCGCCTAGATAAGATTCTGCACCAGATACTCCTCAAGAAAGGGGCCGAACCGGCCGAAGTGGATAAGATTCGAATAAAACAGATCCTGAGGGGCTCTCAACCTCTAGATCCAGTGATGCTGCAGCTGAGAAGCAGAGCAGGTAATCAAGAACTGAAGTACCTGGAACTGATCCGAGCTGTCAGAGAGGAGGAGGCTTTGCTGGAAGAAAAATCCTTCAGGCGAGGGGAAAGAGCTTACGCACAACCTGTGAGGCATAACGACGGTTTGCAGCCTGAAAGCGACTCGCTGGATACTTACGGATCCGACGGGGACGAGCAAGAGCATCTGATTACTTTTAAATCCACAGAGAGGGCTGCCAAAGAATTAAACCTCTCTGAACGTGGTGAGTTGCACAAAACTGTTAAGAAAGTACAAGAAGCTCAAGCTGAATTGCAACAGGCGCACGCGGAACTGTGCCGAGTATTGATGAAGGTGACAGAGATGCAGGCAGAGATGCAGAAGTTCCTTACAGGCATGCAGACAACCGGAGTTGCTGTGGCGTCTAGCCAAGGTCCTTTAACCGAATCACAGCAGGCGACTGCGTCTCCACTTTCTAAGAAGAGATGTTTCGGTTGTGGAGAAATGGGCCACTTCCGCGCACAATGCAAAGGCCGAAAGCCTGAAGGGAATAGAGTTGAGGAGCTGTTAAAAGCCTTAGAAGGACTGTTATCTACCTCACCGCCGGAAACGCCAGAGGGCACAAGTGAAGGAGCAACCTAGGTGCCCGAAGGTTGAAACCCGCTCCAAAAATCAAGCCAGGACTAAGAGGGCGAGAGGGCCCAAAGTCGGGCCAACTGCTGAACCTGCCAGGACTGAAAGAGTCACTCCCTTAGCATCCGGACCTACGTCATGGGGAAGCAATGCACACCCAAAGCCTACACGGGCCAAGAAAAAGGCCAGGGTACAGCAAACTGGGTCTAAGTGTCCGGATACCGCCACCAAGTTTCCTGACCAACTGATAGGTCCTTCTCCTATTGTGCCAATCCAAGTGGAGGGAGTCTACACTAAAGCCCTGTTGGATTCAGGGGCTCAGGTGACATTGATCTACCGAGACTTCTACGAGAAACACTTGAAGCACATTCCTCTACAGAAATTGAAGGATCTGGAAATCTGGGGTATCGGAACTGAGAAACTCCCTTATGACGGGTATCTACAGGTGAAGTTGGAGATCGGATCCGAAGTCATCGGACAGTCCGGAGGTTGTGATGCATTGGCCATTGTGTGTCCTCGACCCTCAGGTGCCAACAGAAGTTCCATGATAGTGGGGACGAATACTGATTTGGTGCGGCGTCTCCTGACACCTATCGTATTGGAAGAAGGTTCTACCAAGGAGTACACCCAATGTTACGTCCAGTCTATCAGAGGATGGTCGAAGAACAGAAGGCACCTGCCGAAGTGGGGCGCCTATGGAGATTAGAAGGAACAGAGAAGGTTCTGCAAGCTGGAGAAGTGGCGAGCTTCCGGGCTTCAGTCAAGTTGAACGGATCGCAACCAGGCCCCTATGTGGTGCTGGAAACCGATTTTAATCATGGGAGTGAAACCGGAGTCGAAGTAATCCCTGAAATAATCTCCACTAAAGCTCTGAAAAGAACACGAGGAAGAGTCTCAGTCAGCGTGTGCAATGTGTCTGATTCTCCAGTAGTCCTTAAAGCACGAATGCCTATCGGGCAAGTAGCGTCCGCTACGCCCCTCTCTCCTACCGATTTAGGAGGGGGAGTGGATAAAGAGATTCCAGATGAAAGATTCTACCCCAAGGACGCTCCCATTTCATCCGAGTGGAAGAAACGTCTTCAGTCTCAAGTTCTAAAGTGGAGAGAATTGTTCTCGAAAGATGAGTTCGACGTAGGCCTAGCTAAAAGTACTGAGCACCGCATTCGATTACAAGAAGACAAGCCGTTTCGTGAAAGGTCAAGGCGAGTTCCGCTGGGAGACTTGGATGATCTGCGAGAACAGCTGAATGAATTGCAAAGAACCAAGGTGATTCAAGAGTCCAGGAGCCCATACGCATCTCCAATAGTGATGGTCCGGAAGAAGAATGGTTCTGTCCGCCTATGCATAGACTATCGCACGCTGAATCGGAGAACCATCCCAGACCAATATGCTACTCCTCGGATAGAAGATGCCTTACAGTGTTTGTCTGGAGCAAAATGGTTTAGTGTACTAGACCTGCGAAGCGGGTATCACCAGATACCAATGCATCCCGAAGACAAAGAGAAAACTGCGTTCATCTGTCCACTGGGGTTCTTTGAATTCAACCGAATGCCTCAAGGCCTTACGGGGGCTCCAGCCACGTTCCAACGTTTAATGGAGAAGACAGTCGGGGACATGAATCTGATCGAAGTGTTAGTGTACCTGGATGACATAATAGTGTTCGGGAAGACTCTGGAAGAACACGAGCAACGTTTGGAGAAGGTTTTGAAGAGGCTCCATGAAGAGGGATTGAAACTGTCTCTGGAGAAATGCCAATTCTGTCTGCCGTCCGTTACATATCTGGGACATGTGGTCTCAGCAGAAGGTGTTTCGACAGATCCTCGGAAGTTGGAGGCCGTAGCTTCCTGGCCTAGACCTCGAAACGTCACTGAACTTAGATCTTTCTTGGGGTTCTGTTCATATTATCGAAGATTTGTAGGAGGATTCGCGAAAATAGCTCAACCACTGAACAAACTCCTACAGAAGGAAAGTACCGAAGAAGGCTGCAAGGCCTCTGACCGAAACCCGTCCGCTCCAGGACCAAGGAAAGCTCGAGAGTCCATACAGGGCGAATGGACTAGTCAATGTGAAGGTGCTTTCTTGAAGCTGAAAGAGAGTCTAACTCAAGCTCCTGTCTTGGCCTACGCGGACCCTCACAAGCCGTATGAGTTACATGTGGATGCCAGCAGAGAAGGTTTAGGAGGAGTCCTGTATCAGGAGTATGGTGGACTACTGAGGCCTGTAGCGTACGTGAGCCGGAGCCTTACGCCTTCAGAGAAGAACTATCCTACCCACAAGTTGGAGTTCCTAGCCTTAAAGTGGGCAGTGGTAGACAAGTTAAAGGACTATCTGTATGGAGCCGAGTTTGTGATAAAGACGGATAACAATCCTCTTACCTACATCCTTACTACTGCGAAACTGGACGCAACGGGACACCGGTGGTTGGCCGCTCTGTCAGGGTTTCGGTTCAGCCTGAAGTATCGCCCTGGGGTGAATAATCGAGATGCTGATGCTTTATCGAGAAGACCCTACACTACAGAATGGACTCAGTTGACTCCAGACGGGGTGCAAGCTTTGTGTCAAGGAGCAGAGCGCCGGGTCAAGGGAGGGATTGAAGCAGAGGCCATAGGAGTCATGGCTGCGGCTGTTCCTGAGTTCTACTGCAATCCTACGCAATTGAGGGATGAAAGTCTACCTACCTTTTCCAAACAGGACCTGAAAGCGGATCAGGCCAGAGACCCTTTAATTGCATTGACCATAAAGGCCCTAACTGCGAACCAGCGGAAATTCTGCTGACAAATTCCCCAGATGGAGCCAGATTGGTCTACAAAGAGTGGGAACGGTTGAAGATGTTGGATGGGGTGGTCTACCGAAGGGGCCCCTCAACTAACGCTGAAGAGACCCAACAGTTGTTCCTTCCCACTAAGCATAGAGAGAGTGTGCTGCGATCACTACACGATGAGCATGGACATTTGGGTGCTGAAAGAACTTTTAAGCTGGTGCGAGACAGGTTCTATTGGCCTTGCATGAGAGCTGAAGTGGAAAGTTATTGTCATTCATGTCTGAGGTGTATTCAGAGGAAGACCCTACCGACCCGAACCGCTCCAATGAGCCATCTGCAGAGTCAGGGACCCATGGATTTGGTGTGCATTGACTTCCTGTGCTTAGAGCCGGATGCTAGTGGGCAAGGGAATATTCTAATAGTGACTGATCACTTCACACGTTACGCCCAAGCTTTTTCCACAAGAGACCAATGCGCTCCGACAGTGGCCAAGGTTCTGATGGAGAAGTTCTTTGTTCACTACTGCCTACCAAGGAGAATACACTCTGATCAGGGTAGAGACTTTGAAAGCCGACTTGTTGGTCAATTGTTGGAACTATTGGGAATCCAAAAGACCCGAACTACACCATATCACCCTCAAGGTGATGCTCAGCCTGAAAGGTTTAATCGCACGCTGCTAAATATGCTGGGGACATTGTCAAACATAGAGAAGCAGAGTTGGAGTCGCCATATAGCTACTCTGGTGCATGCATTGGATACTCACCGTACCGTCTTATGTTCGGAAGAGAAGCTCGACTGCCAGTTGATTTGGCGTTTGGGTTATCTTTAGACCAGACGTCGTTAGCTTCCCATAGAAATTACGTGGATCGACTTCGAAAGAACCTGGCCTCTGCGTTTGAACAGGCCCGTTTGACCTCAGGAAACAGGGAGCAGAGGAACAAAAGGAACTATGACTTAAAAGTTCGGATACAAGATCTGCAACCCGGTGATAGGGTTTTGTTGAAGAACTTGGGTGCTGCTGCGAGGCAAAAGTTGGCGGATAGATGGAGTTCTCAAGTATACATTGTCTGCAAGCAACTGCCGGGTCTGCCGGTGTATCAAATCCGGCCGGATGGGAAGGCTGGGCCTCTTAAGAACTGGCACCGGAATCATTTGTTACCTTTGAGAGAGGCTGTGAGGATACCAGTTGGGGACGAACTTTCTCTGCCGAATCCGCCTGCTCCACGTTTGCCTCCTGTTACTCGGTCTCAGCAGACCCGGGTTGTCGAAGAGAGCGAAAGGGACAGTGAGGAAGAGAGTTTTTTGTCTGGACTGGATGCGTTCACGGAGCCTGAAGAGGTTGTCTCAGTTCCTGAACGGTGGGAAAGTAATTTGAGGCCTGAAGCTCCTGAATTTCAGTTAGAAATCCCTGAAGCTCTTGAATTTCAGCTAGAAGTTCCTGAGACTGTTGGAATCCCTATAGCTCCTGAAGCCGAATCTTATGACTACAGTTCTATGCCTTCACTGGAGGGATCATACTCCGAAGAGATGTCTGCTCCAGTGGCAGAAAGAAGGACTGAGCCAGCACCTATAGTACTTCCACCTGAAGAGGAACTGATTGATCCAGAACCAAAACGCTCTGTTCGACCGCCCCAGCGACTCACCTACGACTCACCAGGACATAGCACTGAAGAGGCCGTCACCACAGTGCGAAGGTTGCCCGAAGTGTCTGCTATGTTAGCTGAGGTAGCCCAAAGCATGAGTCAACTTGAAGAAGTGTATCTAACCCACTGTATGTTTGCTGCTGAACCTGTATATGTTATCTAAACTGTGTTGAAATGTAATGCAACTGTTGTACCTCCTTGGAGAGACCCAAGAGTTCTAGGAGGGGGAGAGTGTAGCGCTGTGTTTAAATCCTTGTCGTGGCAGTACCTATTTTTGGCCACCGGAGGGAGACAAGCGTGATGAGAGACACTGAACTTTGCATTGAGACTACATTTCCCGGCATGCTTTGCGGGCGGACACAGGAAGTGGGTGGGACAGACAGCTTACATCCTGAGCCTCGTGGAGATAGCTGGCAGAGCGCGCCAGGGAGTGAGTGAGACAAGACGCAGTGCTGCAGAACGCAAGAGTGACTAGGCCGGAGCGCAGGTGCGGCCTATCAGAGTCCCAGATCGGGTTGTTCAGCCTTACAAGAGGGAGACCCAGCGATCCACCATCTTACCCAAGCTGCTATTGAGGGAAGCCGGAGGACCCCGAGTTAGGCGTACCGCAGGTCGATCGGATTGGGAGAGCAGGCGGTAAGCTGGACAAGTCACGGCCGAGCAGAGAGAGCCAGACAACGGATCCAGTAGCCGGCACCCCAGTAAAAATCGAGCGGAGAGACGTCCTGGGTCAGCGGAGCCTTAAGAATCTGGCGGATGGGTGAGAGGCCTCCAAGGCCGTTTGTGATTAACGAAAGCACGCTGCTGTTGTTTCTAAAACCCACAGGGCCCCAACTTGACTAGTCGAAGACACCTTTTAAGCAATTCACTGGCCAGTTGAATAGTACCCGGGTACCACAATACACACACACATTTACATTCCGGGACTTAACCTGTGCGGGACTCACTTCCTAATCTCCGAAAGGGATTAAAGATTCGTTTCTTATTTTCTTTTTCGATGCGCGTTCCTCGAATTCGAAGCATTATATTTTCTGTTCGATGGCGTTTTCCCGAAATACGAAGCCTCGTATTTCTTTTTCCGCTCCGCGTTTCCCGAAATACGAAATACTGTAAATATATCTACGAACACCGTGTTATCTATTATATGCCATTCATTCTAGTAAACTATATAATTTATAAAATCCACAACGGTGCCGGAGTATATTTATTCCCTAGTGCGGGGAGACTGACCCGTGGTTCAATTTCAGCGGCTCCTCCGGGAGTGAGCGCTACACTAAAACCAAGCAATTTACAATACATTGAAAATCACACCACGCAATATAAATGAACATAAAGTCTTTCCCAAGGCAATTGTCTGTTTCTTTTGGGGTTTTCGCCATGGGAATAAAAGTCTTGGGCTTGAAGTGGGGAGCGCTATGTCAGTTCCATGACAGTTAAGATTAGGGATAGTCTTACAATTAGGGATATGGTTACACAATCTTATATTTAATTAGGGTTTCTGATAGGATTACAGTTAGGGTTAAGATTACAGTTTCTGCTTGTTTTTGATTAGGATTATAGTTAGGATTAGGGTTAGTTTTACGCTTACTAGACATGTGCACGGCAAAAAAAAAAAGTTTGTTTTTGGATTATTTTGTTCTATTTTTATTTATTTTTTTTGTTTTGTTTAATTCATTATGTTGCCGTGATTGGGTACTTCAGATTGATTCGGACGATCGATTATTCGTATTTTGGGTTGATTTGTTTTTTAGTTTTTATTGGTAATTCGTTTTTTTTGGATCAATTTGTATTTTGTTTTTATTACTTATTTCGTATTTCGTTTTTATTACTTATTTTGTTTTTATTAGTTATTTTGTATTTCGTTATTATTAGTTACTAGCTTTTGCCAGCGGCTTCGCCCGTGTGGATTTTGGGAATTGTTAAAATTGTTTTTAAAAGAAACATGAGTTTTTTGTTAAACACCCCCCTTTTTTTTCCCCCCTACTTGGGATTTTTGGAAAATGGTAAAACGCTTGTTTCTTTATTTTCAAGAAGATTGTAAATACCAAACTTCACACCTGTAACATCTTTGGTTTTTGAAATATAGATATACTGATAAAAGTATTCACACCCCTTAACTGGATTTTCAGAAAATGGTAAAACGCATGGGGTTTTTTTTGCACGAATATTGTAAATACCAAATTTCACACCTGTAACATCTTTGGCTTTTGAAATATAGGTATACTGATAAAAGTATTCAATCCCCCCCCCCTTTCCACAGAATTTTTGGAAAATTGTAAAATACTTGTTTTTTTGTTTTTCAAGACGAATCTAAATACAAATTTTCACGTCTGTAACATCTGCTGTTTTTGAGTTATAGGTATCCTGTTTGAAAGTATTCACCCCCCCCCTTTTTTTCACCCCCCCACTTGGATTTTTGGAAAATGGTTAAACACTTGGTTTATTTTCAAGAAGATTGTAATTACCAACTTGACACCTGTAACATCTTTGGTTTTTGAAATATAAGTATACTGATAAAAGTATTCACACCCCTTTCCCCTGACCCCTCTTAATTGGATTTTTGGAAAATGGTAAAACACATCTTTGTAAATATAAAATTTCACACCTGTAACATCTTTGGTTTTTGAAATATAGGTATACTGATAAAAGTATCCAACCCCCCTTTTTGCCCCCCCACTGGATTTTCGGAAAATGGTAAAATACTTTTTTTTTTTTTAATTTTTCAAGACGAATCTAAATACCAATTTTCAGGCCTGTAACATCTTCTGTTTTTGAGATATAGGTATCCTGTTTAAAATATTCAACCCCCTTTTTTTGCGCCCCCACTTGGATTTTTTAAAAACAGTAAAATAAGTGATTTTTGTTTTTCAAGACGAATCTAAATAAAAATTTTCAGGCCTGTAACATCTTCTGTTTTTGTGTTATAGATATCCTGATTAAAATATTCAACCCCCTTTTTTTACCCCATTAGGGGTGGAGTTTCCAAAAATCCTTCCTTTAGTGGGTGCCTACATCATAAATACAGTGCACCTTCAAAATTTCACGTTCCTAGGTTAAACGGTTTCAGCTGGGCGTTGAGGAGTCAGTCAGTCAGAACTTTCGCGTTTATATATATATATATAGATTTTGTATTTGGTTTTATTAGTTATTTTGAAATTTGAAATGGATGAACTACTTGGATTAAGGAGTAAAAATAAAAATGCCTAAACCCCTGTCAATGGTCTTGAAGGCTATTCAGTACCAAGGGCAGCAGTTTTTCTTGGTGCTGAAACCATAGCCCCCCCCCCCGGAGCCCACCAAGAATAGCTGCTGTCCTTGGTACTGAAAAGCTTTCAGGACCATGGACAGCCCCCGCCGAATGCAGCAAGACTGAAGGAAAGAAAAAAAACCTCTGGCGTTCGGCAAAGAAAAAATCCTCGTTTTCAAATAAATTTGGAATTCAAAAATTTAACCAAAAAATGCCTAAAAACCCATAATAAATAAATAAATAAAGATACGTTTTGCTGCAAGTGAAAAGAATAAAAGGTTGAATAAATATTTAGTATAAACGGTGAATATTTTTTACATTGAAGCCTAAGGGATTATTTTGTACGGCTGGTATTTTTATTGTAGTTCCGGCTGTATTTTGTTTTGTACGGCTGGTAATTATATCCCGAAAAATGCCTATTAAATACTAAAAAATAAATTAATAAAGAGCCTTTATTCTCCAAATGAAAAGGATAGACATATATGGTTGAATAAATATTTCATAACAACAGGGTTTTTTTTTTGTCCCATTGAAACCTATAGGATTCGCCTGATTAAACCTGTCAAACGAACCACCGAAATCAGAGTTTGAAATTAGGGTTAGATGCTTGGATTAGAAATTAGGGTTAGAAATTCTAACCCTAATTTCTAATCCAAGCATCTAACCCTTTTTTTCGGTGGTTCGTTCAACAGGTTTAATCAGGCGAATCCTATAGGTTTCAAACTAAAAAAAAAATCCCCATTTCTTAGAATTTTTGAGGCATTTTTCGGGATTTTTTTGGGTGCAATTGCTGAACAATTTGGGAGTGCACCACGGAATACAATTAATTAATTAGGAAAAACTGAATCAATTTGCTGTATTTTTGTTTAATTTTGTTTCTTTTCTTTTCGTTCCATTTTCATTTACAGGGTTATTCAAAGAGCTCCGAATTGCTTGAGAAAGGTAACCGAACGCTGAAAATCAGCGTTCGGTTACCTTTCTTGGCCATTCGACTATTCAGAGAGCAGGCAATTCGCCAAATCCTGCCGAATTGCCTGCACATACGGTGCCTGTTCGGTGCCTGTTCGAGGGCAGTGAATTCCCCATAGAGAAGCAATGGTTCGGCTATTCAGAGAACAAAAACCAGCAGTGAAAGGTTCCCCTAATGCCCTGCCATTCGGTGGTTTAATTCGGCAGGTTTATTCAGGAGAATACCATAGACTTCAATGTTAAAAATATTCCCGTTTTAATTCAATATCTAATAAACCGTTCATTATAAAATTATGCAGTAAAGAGTCTATTTATTTATAGATAGATAGAGAGATCGTAGGAGTAGCAGCACTGAGAATGAACTCCTGAAAACTTCCCCATTTTATACCTTATAATGAGCAGAATTGAAGGATTTAACCAGGAAAAACAAACTAGGAAAACAAAGACTTCATGCAAGATGACAAACAAGCAAAGAATATTCAATGAAGAGATAAAAGAAAATTAAAACTAAACAAGGGAAAACAACAAGTCCATCCAGAAGACCAGCATCAGAAAGCACCAGATTCCAGCAAACTGCAGAACAGGGTAGGACCATCCTCCCACAACACCAATAACCCACAAGATTATCAAATTTATATAGCAACATCACTTTTGAAACATACAAATACATTCAACATGGAAAACTGCACTTTAAAAAGACAGAACAAAGACTCCAACACACAAGCCACAGGCAGCAGGGGGTCCAACACCTTGGAGACAGAAAAGAGCAACCAGGCAAGAAAAGCCATAAAAAAAAAAGGAACAAATTGAACAAAATCCAGAGACTCTGTTTGCTGACTTCTCAAATAATGATCAGGGTAGGATGAAAACAAATGTATTATTTCATACGGAGAACACTGAGGCCTGGCATAGAGCTTTCTGCAAATACTACAATAATATTAAAAAAGGATGCATCTACAGGGGCCGCCAGATCACGGTCAGGGATGAGGAAAATAAAGAGTGTAATGTACTCGCCGTAAATATTTATCACAATGGCACCATCATGGTACAAGGCACTGAGACCCATTTAGAGGAATTTGAGCAACTCTTCCCTCAAATTAAAGAACAACCCAAGGACTTCAAGGACCTTGAAAGTCCAGCTAGTAAGACCTGTGAGGAACACATTACAGCAAAGAAATCCCCCAGAGACATGTCTACATTATGCCCCAGTCAAGATCTCCCCTCACCCGAAATCCTCAGAGACTGCATATCCCAATTAGAAAGAGACTTCATTCAATTCAAGGAACACCTTCAAAGGGAACCAGGTGACAGAAATGCAGATTACCAACTCAGAGAAGAAATTAACAGCCTGAAATCTGAACACAGGTCTGCCATACAGGACATCCAACTGAAGATCCAAGAACTTCAAGAGGAAAATATCCAGCTGAGAGAAGAGATGAGGGAACTTAAAACACAAACACAGCCCATCAACCAGGAGAGAGAATCAACAATGATTAATATAGACAAAGTGCCTAAAAATGAACATGAGACAAATAAAACTCCATACATCAACAACACAGAGATCAGTGACAGCCAAAACCACTCACAAAATTCTGAACCCACAACCAGCCGGCCAACAAATCCCAGACAACAAACCCCTGAAACTGTAATAATAATGGATTCAAATGGGAAGTACTTAAACACAAGAAGGCTCTTCCCAGGAAAAAACGTCACCAAAATCCATTGTGCTACCATTGAACAGACAATGGAAGTCCTCACAAATCCATACTTCACGAACCCCAAACAAATCATCATACACACAGGTACGAACAACATTCAGACAGAACAGAAAGGCATTGCAGACAAACTGTCACAACTAACAGACACTGCTCGGCAAAAGTTCCCCCACTCCAAAATAATCCTATCCTGTCTACTTCCGAGGACGGACATATCGAACCACATCATCCAGAACATCAACACAGAACTGGCGGCTAAAACTAGCTCAAAGCCCAACATTCATGTGGCCCAACACCCTTCCATAACCCCTGAACACCTCTACAATAACAAACACCTCAACAAACAAGGGGTGAGTCACCTGGCAAGAGAATTTAAAGACATTGTACTGAACAGAACCCATATCCCCGAACCTGGCACAAAC
Source organism: Leptobrachium leishanense (assembly GCA_009667805.1). Classification (NCBI taxonomy): domain Eukaryota; kingdom Metazoa; phylum Chordata; class Amphibia; order Anura; family Megophryidae; genus Leptobrachium; species Leptobrachium leishanense. Next base: position 15,923,516 of record CM019064.1, read on the forward strand.
CAAACCCAAACTAACACAACAACAACCACCACAAGACGACCTCAAACCGCACCGCACCAAGACAAGAACACCACATTTAAACCAAGAACAGGACAAAACAGATGGCAGGAATGGCGGAAACCACCCGCCCCAAGATGGACATCAAGACCTCCACAGAACAGAGATTTGGAGGAGATATGGACCCTCCTCGGCACACTATACAACAAATTAATGTGAATTGATCTCATAATGAACTACAATGACAACCATCCACAACCTGGTTGTCCCATGTAATTTTGCTCATTACAAGGTATAACAACATAAAATGACATCACTAACAATCAGTAGCTGGAACATTCAGGGTCTGAATGCTTCAGCCTTGGATCCAAAGTAAACGATCCAGACTTCAAACATAGACTGCACAACGTGGACATACAAATCCTGCTGGAAACATGGAGCCGGGCACAGGATGACCCACAAACACCTGTGGGCTACACAGAATTTTCCGTGCCCGCCCAGAAGGATAAAAGCATCAAACAGAGTCGCCATTCAGGAGGAATATTAATCTGGTATAAGGAGGAGCTACACGAGAACATCAAAGCAATCAAGAAAGGAGAGAGCCACATCTGGATAAAAATAAGTAGCTCCATCCTCACCTCTCAGTCAGACATCTTCCTATGTGCAGCTTACATTGCACCACCAGAGTCTCCATACTCCAAAACAGACACCTATGAGGTGGTACAGAGCGAGGCCTCCCACTTCCAGTCCCTAGGACACGTGCTTCTCTATGGAGACCTCAACGCCAGGACAGGAAGAGAAAAGGACTATGTGACCTCAGATGGGAACACATACATTTTGGGAGCCGCAAACTACTGTCAGGAGTCAATACAGACGCAAAGAAACAGCTATGACAATACAACCAACAAGAGTGGAAGAAAATTGCTGAATTTGTGTCGGAGTCTCTGGCTTTACATCCTTAATGGCCGCACCAAGGGAGACTCTCTGGGAAGGTATATGTGGCAGACTAGATCTATATTGCTATCTCTATATAAAGGTCTGCCTGTATATATGTGTTTATCTCCTCCATATAGAGTTATGTTCATATTTGTGTCTGACCATTTGGTAAGTTTATCCCTGGGTTCACAACTGTAATGTAATTAATATGTTTAGCTTTCTCCCTTGGGGGGAGGATATAACACGTAGCTGTAAAAAGGGAATTTCTTTGTACACTAACAGCGAAAAGCACACCTTGGCAGACAGGTCGGCCCCAAGAGATGGGAACACCATCTTCAAAGACAGGAAGCACATCCTTGATCTCTGGGGGGGGGGTCTGGAGGGAAGAGGGACGCCTTTAGGCAATAAAAGATTAATTGACAAGCTTACTGAGCATGCTCTAGAGAGGGGCATTCTGGGAATTGTAGGCAAAAGCCCTGCCAGCTAGGAGGCTGGACGTAGAAAAAAGCCAGCCCTATATATATTCTGAATCAAGCATGGCTCAGGGCTGATCACTTGGGATTCCTTCTAAATAGGACTGATCTGTCCATGCTCTCTCCAGATCCCAGGAGGCACCGATGCCAGTTACCGAGTATTCCGTCGTAAGTAAGGCTCTGTGATTAACACCTTTTTCTTTATATTTTGCTGTGTATTGTATAAGTAATTGATTTATTCTAGTTATGATTTTTTATGTAACTAAGCACTGATTTTTCTATCCTAAATAAACCAAAAAATATTTAAGTTTTGACTCTGGCTGATCAAATCCACGCTAACTAAGAGATTGGGAGTATTGCTATTTGCCTTAAACTCGGTTATATATAAGAAATTGCGTGTTGCGGTCGTCAGGAAACGGCAGGGAATTGTGGGAATTGTAGTCACTGTCCGAGTCTAGGATAGTGTGGCTGCTAAGCCCTGCGTCTCCTGTTGCGACGCGCATAGGGTCCGTGAGGACTGGTGGCAGCGTTACTAATAGAATAAGAAAGTGAGTTCCAGGATTGTGGGAGACGTAGTTATTTGGCGCTTCAGGAGAAGACTTGTGCTGTGTTGCAATCCTGGGATCAGTATATCGCGCTCTACGTGCCTGTTGTGAGAGGCAGTGTGGCCGGGACGGGTAGAGAAGTGCGTGTAATTATCTGGGTCTAGTATAGACAGATAGGGCGTGGCTTAACCCGGCGTCTCTGCGCAGCAGCGCGCGTAGTTGGGTCGTGACAACTGGAGGCAAGCGGTGGGATATCAGGTTAGTATTTGGATCTGTGAAGCAACATAGATCCAGATACTAAATAAATTGGTTTTCCAATTTCCAGAGCAGAACTCAGTGCATTTATTAGAATTTACACAATACACAGCAGTTCCCTTCCCCCTTGTTTGTTTTTCTTTTCTATCTTTTATTTGGCTGGAGTGAGAATGTCGCAACAATCATCGAAAAAGACTTTGGAGCAATTATGTCGAGACAAAAATATCTCGACGAAGGATAAAAAGAAAGATGAACTTTTGCAAGCCCTCGAGGATTATGAGGCGAGGCAAGCAGTCCAGGACGCAGCAGAGCAGGGTACCACTCTTGACCCAGCCGAAGGAAGCGCAAGTCCAGTGGAAAGGACAGTGTCAAGTGCTTCGCCCAAGGGTGATACTGCCCTGGATGTTTACTTGCAGACTGTTTTAAAACATGTGGACTCTGCGGACTCGCAGACGCAGCTTCAGCTCATCCTGCAGTACCAAGAGCGAGAGGAGCGCACAGCTGAACGCGAAGCTGCGGAGCGCCGAGCTGAGGCTGAATGCGAAGCTGCGGAGCGCAGAGCTGAGCAAGAGGCGGCAGCGCTCCAAGCGGACCGAGAAACTGCGGAGCGCAGAGCCGCACAAGAGACAGCAGCGCGCCAAGCGGACCGAGAAGCGGCGGAGCGCCGAGCCGCGCAAGAGACAGCAGCGCGCCAAGCGGACCGAGAAGCGGCGGAGCGCCAAGCCGAACGGGCACATCAGCTCGCTCTGGCACAGGCAAGCAGAACGCAATTATCTCCTGCCCCTGCGGGTGCTGCAGAGCTCTCTACGCCCAGACCTCGTGCAGAGAACTTTCCCACCCTTGACAAAGATGGGGACCTGGATGTGTTCCTGCGAAGCTTTGAAAAGACTTGTCGACAGTACCAGCTGCCCAAAGAGCAATGGGCCAGGTACCTCACTCCTGGACTAAAAGGTCCAGCGCTCGAAGCCTTTTCAGAATTACCAGCTGAGAGCGACCAGGACTATGAGGCGATTAAAGCCGCGTTGCAGAGACGGTATAACCTCACGCCAGAGGTATATCGCAAAAAGTTCAGGTCCTTGCAGAAGCGGGCCACGGAGAGCTACCCTGCAGTTGTGAGCCACCTGACCACCCTATTTCGACAATGGGTCAGGGGGCTGAAGATTGATACCTTGGAATCCCTGGAAGACTTGCTAATCAAAGAGCAGTTCGTGCAGCTGTGCCCACCTGAGATCCAGGAATGGCTTCTGGATCGCAAACCCGAGACGGCCCTGGAAGCTGGTGAGCTGGCCGATTTCCATGCGGCCAACAGAGCGTCTGTGGACCAGAGCAGAGGTTCCCCCAAAGGATCATCAGGATGGAAGCCCAACTCAGCAGGACCCCCCGACATCACGGCGGCAGCGCCCCCCTCTGTGCCAGTCTCTGCTGGGGAGGGGGGAGCGAATCCTTCTTCGCCTGGAAGAAGTGTGCGCCGTCGCTGTTTTATTTGCGACAGTACCAATCATCTCCTGGCAGCGTTCCCGCAGAGGAAGAAACCTGCATCCACAGCTGGGGGCGGATACCCCTCAACATCACCCTCTGTCCTGTTTGTGACCAGATCGGAGGGCAGTGCCAACGTGAACCAGCAAGCAGTCATTGTCGGGACTCAGGTATCTGTGGGTTTACGAGACACGGCGGCTGAAGTAACTTTGGAGCGTCCAGGGTTAGTCAGCCCTGCAGACTTTATTCCTGGCAGGACTCTAGCAGTAAAGGGTTTTGGTGGGGTACGTCCTGCGGTGCCAATGGCCCGGGTTTATTTGGACTGGGGAGCGGGGAGAGGTCTTCGGGAGGTGGGAGTGTCTGAAAATATTCCTACAGATGTGTTACTGGGCACGGATTTGGGTAAATTGGTGTCACAGTATGTGATGGAAAGGGATGCTGGGGATTTACCCAGGCCCACTAGTGGCTCTACAGTGGGGAGGGCTGTGTGTGGGGATGCACAACAGGATTCCTGGACGGGAGGGCAGGGGATGGCAGTGAGTCAGTCTGCGCCTGCGCCAGGTGTGCCTGAGGTGTTGTGTGATAGCATGAGGGGGCAGTGTGACTGGGAAGAAAGGCAGGGGGTGAGTGAATGCCCACCTGCACCCGAGTCAGCTGGTTCCCCGGACCCCATGCGTGGGGAGGCCGCGGTTCCCATGGTGGAAGTGGGTACTCGCTGGCGGTCGGCGGGGAGTAGGGCACAAGGCCCGTCTCTGTCGTGTGATGGTGTGGATCAGAATGCCTGGGAAGGGTGGCAGGATACTGTGGTGTGCCTGCCTAGACCAGACTCAGGTGTGTCTGTGACGCCATATGGTTGGGAGCGAGGGCAAGGGATGACTGCGGGTCTGCTGGCGCCTAAACCAACCAGGACTCTAGTGGCCCGTGAGAATGGTGTGGATCAGAATGCCTGGGAGGGGTGGCAGGATACTGTGGTGTGCCTGCCTAGACCAGACTCAGGTGTGTCTGTGACGCCACGCGGTTGGGAGGGAGAACAAAGGACCGAGGCCGGTTCCTTTAGGGCTGAACCAACTGGGTCGGTGGTGCTGGAGGGAAGGTGTGGGCATCGGAAGGCCTGGAGTGGGCAGGATACTGCGGTGTGCCAGCCTGTGCCATGGGTGTCTGAGACTGTGCGTGGCGCAGAGGGCATACGGGGTAGTCGGAAGGAGAGGCCTAGGGTGGCAGAGGGTTATCCAGGGCCTGAACCATCCAGGTTGGTGGTGCCAGGTGAAAGGAGTGGAGGGCAGAACCTCCTGGATGGGCAGGATACGGTGGTATACCAGTCTGTGTCACATGTGTATGAGGCTGCGGGTGGCACCGAGCGCATGCTGTGTGACCAGGAGATAGGGCCTGGGGTGGACGAGTGTTACCCTGGGGGAAAGCCAACCAGATTCCCAGTACCACAGGAATCTGGTAGTGAGCAACCTCCCTGTAGAGGACGGTGGCATACAGCTGTATGCTCATCGGTTACGAAGCAAGGCGTGCTTGATAAACTGTGTGATAAAGTGGGGAAACGGTGTGCCATGGGGGCCGAGGTGAGCGTGGAGAATCTTGTGCCCCATCTGTATGGTTCCCCGAATTCTGAATGTGCGGGGACAGTGAGAGACGGGGAGGCAGCGGGTCCGGGTGTGGCTCCTGTGACCTCCCAGCCATCTGCCCAGAGCCAGGTACGATGCCTGACTCCGTTGACAGATGCAGGGGGGACGTTTACTGGGGAGCGGGGCGCTTCACCCTGTTTCTCCATACCCCCTGCTGTAAGAATGGCTCCAGAGCAGGCTACGGGCTACGAGGATTCTGCTGCCTGCGAGACTGAGATGCGAGCGGAGAGTGAGCCACACGTGCTGCACCCGGAGGGGCTGCAGAAGCACAGGGGCTTCCCCGAGTCTGTGCCATGTTGTGAGTGCAGTATGAGTGACCCCCTCCCCCCGGTTTGGGAGAGGTGGGGAAGAATGGTGGAGTCGCCAAAGGCCTACATGGGGCAATGTGTGATGCGGTTGCGAGAGGGAATGCATGCTTTAGTGGGCAAAGTGCACGGACACCTGTGCGTCCCCCACTCTGTCATAGCGCCGGCGACTGGTGCAGGTGCCAGATACCCGTTGGCAAACCCGTGTTAAGACGCACGTGGGAGGCATGTTAGTTAGCCTCCCTTTCTGCGTCTTCATTTGTATGGGAGATGTGGCAGACTAGATCTATATTGCTATCTCTATATAAAGGTCTGCCTGTACATATGTGTTTATCTCCTCCATATAGAGTTATGTTCATATTTGTGTCTGACCATTTGGTAAGTTTATCCCTGGGTTCACAGCTGTAATGTAATCAATATGTTTAGCTTTCTCCCTTGGGGGGAGGATATAACACATAGCTGTAAAAAGGGAATTTCTTTGTACACTAACAGCGAAAAGCACACCTTGGCAGACAGGTCGGCCCCAAGAGATGGAACACCATCTTCAAAGACAGGAAGCACATCCTTGATCTCTGGGGGGGGGGGTCTGGAGGGAAGAGGGACGCCTTTAGGCAATTAAAGATTAATTGACAAGCTTACTGAGCATGCTCTAGAGAGGGGCATTCTGGGAATTGTAGGCAAAAGCCCTGCCAGCTAGGAGGCTGGACGTAGAAAAAAGCCAGCCCTATATATATTCTGAATCAAGCATGGCTCAGGGCTGATCACTTGGGATTCCTTCTAAATAGGACTGATCTGTCCATGCTCTCTCCAGATCCCAGGAGGCACCGATGCCAGTTACCGAGTATTCCGTCGTAAGTAAGGCTCTGTGATTAACACCTTTTTCTTTATATTTTGCTGTGTATTGTATAAGTAATTGATTTATTCTAGTTATGATTTTTTATGTAACTAAGCACTGATTTTTCTATCCTAAATAAACCAAAAAATATTTAAGTTTTGACTCTGGCTGATCAAATCCACGCTAACTAAGAGATTGGGAGTATTGCTATTTGCCTTAAACTCGGTTATATATAAGAAATTGCGTGTTGCGGTCGTCAGGAAACGGCAGGGAATTGTGGGAATTGTAGTTACTGTCCGAGTCTAGGATAGTGTGGCTGCTAAGCCCTGCGTCTCCTGTTGCGACGCGCATAGGGTCCGTGAGGACTGGTGGCAGCGTTACTAATAGAATAAGAAAGTGAGTTCCAGGATTGTGGGAGACGTAGTTATTTGGCGCTTCAGGAGAAGACTTGTGCTGTGTTGCAATCCTGGGATCAGTATATCGCGCTCTACGTGCCTGTTGTGAGAGGCAGTGTGGCCGGGACGGGTAGAGAAGTGCGCGTAATTATCTGGGTCTAGTATAGACAGATAGGGCGCGGCTTAACCCGGCGTCTCTGCGCAGCAGCGCGCGTAGTTGGGTCGTGACAGTATACATTAAGCTCCCATGTAGGAAACAGTGTGGTCGACTATGCAATCACGGATATGAACTCCACTCACATCAACGCCTTCACCGTCACCCCACAATCACACCTGTCAGACCATAGCCAACTACTGCTTTATATTAAATCCTCAAACAAACCACCCTCAAAACCCCATCAGAGCGGACTGTACAACCTCCCACCATCATTCAAATGGACCAGACACTCTACCATAGCCTACAGAGAGGTCATCAACAGACCCGACATCAAAGATCAGCTAACAGTCTTTCAAAACCATACCTATGTACTAAGTCCACAGGGGGTGAACCAAGCAGCAAAGGACCTCCACAGCATACTACACACCATCGCAGAGATCTCCAACATTAAAAAAGTCAACTTCAAGAAATCATCCAATAAAAAACCCAATAAATGGTTTGACAAAGAATGCAGAACACTAAGTAACAACCTACGAACAGTCTCAAATAAAAAACACAGAGACCCCGACAACATTGACCTGAGGATCACACATGGTGTCCTGCAGAAAAACTATGAACAAATCCTCAAAAAGAAAAAACAAAACCTCATCTCCCAAAACCTTCAACAACTGGAAGAGGCTCTTCAGGATAACTCTTTCTGGGAACCTGGAGTCAAATCGGCTCAGGATCCAAGAAATAACACCTCCACATCCAAAATGGCAACATCTGGCTCAACTACTTCAAGAGCCTGTACAAAGACATTCCCAAAGAGGAGCTAACTGGGGAACAGGAACACATCATCAGAAGACTACATGAACTGGAGGAAAAAATCAAGGATTTCCAAAACCCGTTAGATACACCCATTACACCCCAAGAAGTAGCAGAAAAAATTCAAGATCTGCGAAGTAAAAAAGCCAGCGGGATGGATGGAATTCTTCCAGAGATGATTAAACACGGCTCTCCAGAAGTACACGCCGCAATATGTAAAGTTTTCAACCTGGTCCTGAGCGTTGGATTCTACCCTCAAGTATGGAACCAAGGTCTCATAACACCCATCCATAAGAGTGGAGACCAATATGATCCAGCCAACTACAGAGGGATATGTGTCAGCAGCACACTGGGAAAACTGTTCAATAGCATCCAGAACAAAAGAATCCTCAGCTTCCTGACACAGCATAACATCCTCAACAGAAGCCAAGCGGGGTTCATGCCAAACCATCGCACTACAGATCACATCTACACCCTGCACAATCTCATCAAGGACCATGTCCACAAAACAAAACATGGGAAAATATTTGCTTGCTTTGTGGACTTTAAGAAGGCCTTTGACTCAGTGTGGCACCCAGGCCTGTTCCTCAAACTACTGGAGAGTGGAATAGGAGGGAAAACATATGATGTCATCAAGAGCTCATATAATGAGAACTTCTGCAGCATAAAGGTGAATTGGATGAGAACAGAGTATTTCCGGCAGGCTCGTAGAGTCAGACAAGGCTGCAGCTTAAGTCAACCCTCTTTAATATCTACATCAATGGACTGGCTGAAGCTCTAGAATCCTCCTCAGCACCAGGACTAACTCTACATGACACCGAGGTGAAGTTCCTGTTGTATGCAGATGACCTCCTATTACTGTCACCAACAGAGAGAGGTCTACAAGACAGCCTGGAAGTGCTGGAAAAATACAGTGCGGCATGGGCACTACCCATCAACCAAAAGAAAACAAAGGTCATGGTTTTCCAAAGGAAGAACGCAAAAACCAAGAGTTCCTGTTTCACACTTAATGGCTGCACTCTTGATGAAGCCAACAGCTACACATACCTCGGCCTAGAAACAAACCGATCGGGAAGTTTCAAACCAGCCATAGAGGCCCTAAGAGACAAGGCGTGTAGAACCTTCTATGCCATCAGAAGAAAACTCTACAAACTAAAACCGCCTGTAAGAGTCTGGCTTAAAATCTTTGATAGCGTCATCACTCCAATCCTCCTTTATGGCAGTGAAGTATGGGGCCCCATCACCTACCCTGACCAACCCAAATGGGACACCAGCCCAACAGAAATATTCCATCTGGAATTCTGCAAGCACCTCCTCCAAGTCCATCGGAGCACCTCTAACAATGCTTGCCGGGTCGAGCTGGGCAGACTCCCCTTACTTCTTGCAGTACAGAAGAGGGCGCTATCATACTGGGACCATCTAAACATCAGCAGCCTCAACTCATACCCCCATAAAGCCCTACTGGCCAACAAGGACCATCCCAAATCATGTGGGCTGCAACAACTCATATCCACCCTGATCATCCAAAGCCCCCATGAAGGCAACCTGACAAAATATCAAATAAAGGCCCTAATTAACGATTCCAGGGAAAACTATATCAGAGACTGGAGACATGATATAGCAAACTCCCAGAAACTCACCATTTACCAATCCCTACAGAGGGAATACAAACTGGCCCCATACCTGGAGGCAGTGGCGTAGCGTGGGGGGGGCCAACGGGCGGTGGCCCCGGGCGCGATTTTTTACGAGCTTTTAGGGGCGCAAATTTCAAAATTTGCGCCCCTAATATTTCCCAGCCGATCAGCCGCAGCGCGCCGAATGAAGGGAGGAAAATCCGGAAGTGCACTGCTGTGTCACGTGACGCCGGTGACGCAGCCAGCGCGCCGGCGCCACGCTTTTCAGGTGGGCGGGAGCGCCGGGCGAGAGCAGGAGGGAGGCACATCATCATGGCAGCACATGGCAGCCGGAGGGGCAGTGCCGTGCGTAGCTGCGTACGTGCAGATGGATTGACAGGGACTGGCGACACGTGTGTGCTGAGCCTGTCACTGTGACGAGGCGCCGCTTTGCTGAGCTGTGTCGGACAGTACCGAGTTCGGTGTGGACACTGCCGCCCGCAGGCAGAGAGGAGACGGGAGGACGAAGAGCCGAGCCTGGACTGGACTGTGCAGTGTCTCAGTCTGTCAACGTGCGGTGTTACGAGCTGGTGGTCGGTGAGTGAGGACTGTGAAATGAAATCATCCCTGGCTGCCTGCCTGACTGTGTTGTGCATCCAGACCCAGTCCGTCCACTATTCCCCAGGCCCAAGCCCAGCCAAGGTACCGTATGGGGGTACCTGCTGCTGGCTGCTCCCAAGTGTGAGTGACAGGCAGCCTCAGCCTGTGTGTGTGTATTATATAATGTAAATGCTAATGCTGGAATATCCTATATGTATGGTTAATTGATGATACACAGAGTCTGTGGGGATTTTAAATTATGAGATTATGAGATATTCCTCTCAGAATCAGCGTGGATATAAGAACTCTCCAAATCCAGTGTTACGTATTATGGTATTCTTTTTTATATGGATTCCATAGCAGGAAAAAAAATAGCCAGACAGTGTCAAAAAATAAATAAAATTAAAATTTAGTTTGTATATGAATAAAATCGATATAAAAGCACATAACCAACCGGTTTCGTCTGATAGAGATACAGACTTCCTCAGGGGAAATATATCAATCAGACGAAACCGGTTGGGCTTATGTGCTTTTCATAGCGATTTTATTCATATACAAAATAAATTTTATTTTATTTATTTTTTGACACTGGCGATTTTTTTTCCTGCTATGGAATCCATATAAAGAATACCATAATACACTGGATTTGGAGAGTCCTTACATCCACCACGCTGATTCAGAGAGGAATATCTCATTGATTCTAAGGACGTTCACCTTTTAAGAAAAGATTTGTGAGTTTAATAATTTAAAATCCCCACCCACTGCAGACTCTGTATGATCAATTAACCATGTAGGATATTATATCTTCCGTGTTACCTTCTATACTGCTGGAGTACACAGTGGTATCTGATTCTGCAGCTCCTGTCCCATACATTATCAATCTGCTAACGTGTCCACAGGTTGGGGGGGGGGAGCACAATTCTTGGCTGGCCCCGGGCGCTGACAACCCACGCTACGCCACTGCCTGGAGGTACTACAAGACCCCAAGGACAGACAGATCCTGAGCCGGTACAGACTGAGCGCCCACAGCCTGGAAATTGAATCAGGGCGGCATAGACAGACCTACAAGCCCAGGGAGAATAGACTGTGCCCGCATTGTGACCAGGAGGCCCTGGAAGATGAGGTCCACTTCCTCCTACAGTGCCCCAAGTACTCAGCACTGAGGGAAACTCACTTCCAGAGACTCTCCGCTCTCATCCCGGACTTCACCTCTATAGAAGAGACGAGGAAACTCCACATCATACTGGGAGAAGAGACGAGGAAACTCCACATCATACTGGGAGAAGAGACGAGGAAACTCCACATCATACTGGGAGAAGAGACGAGGAAACTCCACATCATACTGGGAGAAGAGACCAGGAAACTCCACATCATACTGGGAGAAGAGACCAGGAAACTCCACATCATACTGGGAGAAGAGACCAGGAAACTCCACATCATACTGGGAGAAGAGACGAGGAAACTCCACATCATACTGGGAGAAGAGACGAGGAAACTCCACATCATACTGGGAGAAGAGACGAGGAAACTCCACATCATACTGGGAGAAGAGACGAGGAAACTCCACATCATACTGGGAGAAGAGATGAGGAAACTCCACATCATACTGGGAGAAGAGACGAGGAAACTCCACATCATACTGGGAGAAGAGACCAAGAAACTCCACATCATACTGGAGAAGAGACGAGGAAACTCCACATCATACTGGAGAAGAGACCAAGAAACTCCACATCATACTGGGAGAAGAGACGAGGAAACTCCACATCATACTGGGAGAAGAGACGAGGAAACTCCACATCATACTGGGAGAAGAGACGAGGAAACTCCACATCATACTGGGAGAAGAGACGAGGAAACTCCACATCATACTGAGAGAAGAGACAAGGAAACTCCACATCATACTGGGAGAAGAGACGAGGAAACTCCACATCATACTGGGAGAAGAGACGAGGAAACTCCACATCATACTGGGAGAAGAGACGAGGAAACTCCACATCATACTGGGAGAAGAGGAGCCGGCGGTGAAAATATCTGCCCAATACGTCACAGAATGTCACAGACTGAGAGGAACATGAGAGATCCCGGACTTATAAATCCCCAACACGTACTCGCCCCATCCCCCTTCACATTATCCCTTACCCCTGATAATGTCCATGGACTTGCCCATTCCCCCCCATATATATGTCCCACTACCCCCCCTCCTCCCCATATGCTTTGGCAATGCTAAAATGTATTTGGTCCTGCCAATAAAGCTTATTTTGATTTGATTTGATTTGATTTGATTTATAGATTTTTTTAGGATACTTTAAGGATTTTTTTTTTTTAAAAAAAAAAGTCCGATTTTTTTTATTTTTTAAGTTTACTTCTTTTTTCTGTAACAGCCCTTTTTATTAGCATTCCCTGGACCTCATATGCAAATTTCAGACATTTTCGCTCAGTAGTTTCTTTGCAAACAGCGTTTCATTTTCACACATTCACACAAACTGTTTTGCTAATTTATTCACTGCCTCGTCTGCGGTGTCGGCTGCTTCGCTGTGTGTGATCGGCTCCTGCTCGGGTTTTTCGACGGGTTAATCCAGATGTTTTTGCGGGTTTTCGGCGTGCATTCGCTGGGTTTTGCGGTTAGTTTTCGTCAGGTTTGCGGCAGCTTTTCCCTGCAATTCGGGGACCCTGTGGTGTTTGCTGAATTCACCGCAGGGTCACCGAAATGGGATCGGCAAAAGGAACCGAATTGAAGAGAATGAGAAGTCACCAAATGTGCGGTGACTTTTCGAATCTCTTTGAATAACCCTGTTAGTTTCGGACTGATCCGATTAGTATTTCAGACGTGCTTCCGAAATATGAATTGGGTAAATTTCGTCTCGAATTTTGAATCGTAAAGAAACGAAATGCACATGTTTAACGGTTACAGTTTCTGTTTGCTTTTTATAAGGGTTACAGTTAGGATTAGGGTTAGTTTTACAGTTAGGGATATGCTTATATTTTGCTCAGGGTTACAGTTGGAGTTACAGTTAAGGTTACAATCAGGATTAAGATTACAGTTTCTGTTTGTTTTTGGGATTAGGGTTAAGATTACAGTTAGGATTAGGACTACAGTTAAAATTAGGGTTAGTGGAAAGACTGCCGGTTACTAGTTCTGTTACTAGTGACGTTGACACACAGAGAGCATGCCGACGTTAGCGATTGGTCTCAGAGAGCCGCGATGGATCGGTTCTGCACATGAGCACAGCTCCGATCCATCGTTGAGTGTAAGCGCTACGGGACGTGCGCACGTAAAGTTCGCAAGTCCATTGTGCAATTTGCGGTTCCTTCGCTATGCAAGTAGCGCAGGGAGCGCAAATTGTGCAGAAAAGCCTCAGGTGCTTCCAGGTTCGGGAGTCCCTGAGACGAAGTGGAGGAGCTACGGCGGGGGAAGGATAAAAGGTGAGTAAAATGGGCCTGTATAAAAAAAATTACAAAAAATTCTTATGTAGAGGCCATCAGATGGATCTGCCCAATTATTTAACACCTTCACTACCACGTGATTTACCAACAAAAACATTGTCAAAAAACAGTGGTTTTTATTTTAAATCATTTTAAATTAATTATAAAGTAATATTTGAGTTTATACACATTGTATTTCTTACTGTAAATAAAATTTTGACCAGTAGGTGGCGCCATCCACTGCCAAACTGAGTTAGAAGTTTGAGCAGCAGGTCTATTTTCTTCTATTTCTCCCTGCATCGGCTGCTGAAAGCCCGATTTTTCAGAGCTTTGAGCAGCTGATTTTACAGTTTTAGCCCTTTGGTCATTATGTCGACAGGGCTAAAAGGTTGGCTGTCACCTTCTGCAGCCCAAAAGCAAACGAAATTCATTTGCTTTTGGGCTGCATATTAGCATATTGAGCTCTTTTGATATCTGGGCACCAATTGGTGCCTTTGAAGCCCGCTATATCTCAATATCGGTAGTGAAGGGGTTAAGGGCAAAAAAAGAGTAACTTTGTGTTTTTTTCGGGCGAGTGTTCCTTTAAAGCGAGGTGCTGAAACGATTTTATGCATTCAAGATTTCGCTATGAGGCTCAAGCATGTGCCCTGTTAATATATATTTTGTGAAACCAACAATCAAATTGTACTTAAATTTATATTCAAGTTTTTGTGCACGCCCCAAATCTAGGCTTCTTTATGTACGTCTTGAACTGTCTACATCGCTCAACTGTTAAAAAATAACAATAACAAAAATATAATTATAAAGAATTTTTTAAAAAGGTAATAATTAATAATTGACATTTTTTTTAACTTAAAAATTTTTTTGTTTGTTTATTTTTTACAAAATGCACACGCTCTATAAAATAGATAATTGTCTATTGCGACGTGCAGGGAATTGCATCTGTAATGTTCCGTTTGTGGAGCAGTGTTTATGTTTTTACAGGTTTCTGTGAAGGTGTTGGCAAGTTTATGGGAGCCCTTTAATAACACGCTGCAGTGATTACATGGGACAGGATGTACACGCGATGGCTGATATGTAACACGATTCATTTCTGAGACAAATATCGAGAAAAACGACGTGACTCACATACAGAGAATCCATTCCTCGTAGAAGGGTTAATAGAGGATTTAAGGAACAGACACTGTGAATAGATTCGGACGGATACTGACTATTTTCCAAGAATGGGTTTATTATCAATTCTAGGCATCAGTAATTCGGCAATTTGGATCGATTCGAATTCCGAATTACTGATGCCTGAATTAAAACACAGATCGAATAAAAAAAAAATCTGAATTGACTTGAGCCAGAATTAATATAAACAGCCAGATCCGATTATAATCAGACATATTCAAATTAATTCAGAATTTTACACTTACTTAAAAAAAAAAACAGTGACGTTAAACTTAATAAACAAGCAGATACTGTAACCCTAACCATAACTCTAACCCTAATAAAAAACAAGCAGAAAATATAACATTAACCCTAAAACAACAAGAAGAAGCATCTCAACTTAACCCTGTCACCGAAATCCTAATAAAAAAACAAGCAGAAACTTTAACTCTAACTGTAACCCTAACCCTAAAAATACAAGCAGAAACTTTAACCCTAACTGTAACCCTAACCTTAAAAAACAAGCAGAAAATATAAGCCTAACCCTAATCATAAAACAAGCAGAAACGTCTCAACCTAACTATAACTGTAACCTTAATCACTAAACAAGAAGAAACTGTAACCCTAACTGTAACCCTAACCCTAATAAAGAAACAAGCAGAAACCTCTCAACTTAACTACAACTGTAACCCAAACTTTAAAAAAAGGAGAAATATAACCCTAATCATAAAAACAAGTAGAAACAGTAATCCTAACCCTTATCAAAACGCAGACACTGTAACCTTAACCATAAAGCAACCAGAATAGAAACCCTAACCCTAATCATAAAAGAAGCAGAAATAGTAACCCTAACCCTAATCATAAAACAAGCAGAAATAGTAACCCTAATCATAAAACAAGCAGAAATAGCAACCCTAACCCTAATCATAAAAGAAGCAGAAATAGTAACCCTAACCCTAATCATAAAACAAGCAGAACTAGTAACCCTAACCCTAATCATAAAACAAGCAGAAATAGTAACCCTAATCATAAAACAAGCAGAAATAGCAACCCTAACCCTAATCATAAAACAAGCAGAAATAGTAACCCTAACCCTAATCATAAAACAAGCAGAACTAGTAACCCTAACCCTAATTATAAAACAAGCAGAAATAGTAACCCTAATCATAAAACAAGCAGAAATAGCAACCCTAATCATAAAACAAGCAGAAATAGTAATCCTAACCCTAATTATAAAACAAGCAGAAATAGTAACCCTAACCCTAATCATAAAACAAGCAGAAATAGTAATCCTAACCCTAATCATAAAACAAGCAGAAATAGTAACCCTAACCCTAATCATAAAACAAGCAGAAATAGTAACCCTAACCCTAATCATAAAACAAGCAGAAATAGTAACCCTAATCATAAAACAAGCAGAAATAGTAACCCTAATCATAAAACAAGCAGAAACCGTAACCCTAACAGTAATTATAAAACAAGCTGAAATTTTATCCTTAACAGTGAACCTGATTCGAACAGTAACCCTAATCCTAAACCTAACACTAACCCCGACCCTGAGCATGAAACAAGTGGAAACAGTAAACGTCAAACGACCGTAATCCTAAACCTAACACTAACCCCAACCCTAAACCTAAACATAAACCATTCGGAAACAGTAACCCCATTCCTAACCCTGACTACATTTTGGTCCCAAATATGGGAAATGCTCGAATATATCAAATGCTTCTGATATTCCATATCAGCTGGTTCCAATTATTTTGGAATCTCACAAATTAAATTCTTTGTCTCTGCAAATGTCTAATTAATTCTTTGAATGATCCACAGGTCAAAACCAAATTCAGTTTTCACACATCCCTGGCTCTTCTGTTGATCAAAAAAGGCAAAAAAAAACAAATCAAAGTCATTTAAAAAAATTTTTGATACCAATCTGTTTCTCGATGGATTAAAAAAAATAAAGTCTATTTTTTATAAAAAAAATCATTTTTTATAGTGTTATTATATTATGTGTAAACTACTTTTTGACTTTTATAAATCAGTACATCTAGATAGAGAATACCATGTACTGAATTTCTCTTTGCAATAGGTGAAATTTCCTTTTTTTTTACGTCCCAGTGAAGCACGTGAGTGCATTTATATGGTTCTGCTGCAGAACAATTAAAGATATACCATGCAGATGCATGATAAAATAAAGCATTTCTTTTCAGCAAGCTCAAGTATTCTGACTGGGTGTTAGGCAGGTTTCTGAAATTATCAATAAATTTCCATGTTTTAATCCATGTGTTGCTAGTTATGCTTATGATGAGGCAACATTTGGAAGCTCTCAGAGTCCTCTTAAAATCTGAGATGAAGGGCAGGTGGATATAGCCATGATGTGGTGATCCACTTAGCACTTGCACACAGCTTGAGATGTGATTATTAAGGATTACTCCCTGTGCTCTATCTTCATTCTGGTTTTCAATAACAATATAAAGTTTTCCATCAGTGACAATAATCAGGGTTATTCAAAGAGAATCGAAAAGTGACTTTGCGTTCCCTACAATACGGTGCAATTTGGCGATCCCATTTCGCCGACCCCGCTCTGTATTCAGCAAAGCACCACAGGGCCGTCGTAGTGCAGGGAAAAGCCGCCGCAAACCTTCCGAACACTCACCGCAAAACCGGTGAACGCACACCGAAACTCGCAAAAACATCTCGATTAACCCAGCCAAATACGCCGGAGAAACCCGAGCAGCCGCCGGAAAAAGCCGACACCGCAGACGTATGGAGTGAAGAAAAAAAAAAACAGTACGCTTGAATGTTTGAAAAGTAAAACGCTGTTTGCAAAGAAACTACAGAATGAAAATGTCTGGAATTTACATATAAAATCCAATGAATGATAATAAAAAGGGCTGTTACAAAAAAAAGAAAAAACATTACACATAGAGGTAACACATCGCTCCGCAAGGAAGTAAGAGTATTCTGCTTCCCTAAGCAAAACTGTGAGGCGTGGGTGCTTTAGACTAGCTGTCTGTATTTGACCAGTACTCACACGATGAAGTTCAGCAGATAACTTCAACTCAGCAATACTGACACGTAGAAAGATGAGTCCAGTTGAAAAGTTCAATGATCAGACTGACAATCTTGTTAGTGTACAGCAATGCAGGTAAAAAGACTTTAGTTTGTCCAGCAGTGAGCACAGAATGGCTGCTATGTGACCAGGAAGTAACTAACAACAAGACACAGAGCAGAGGGGTGGAACTAACTGGATGTAGAAAGCTAAGGATGCCCAGCAGACACAAAATAGCTATGAAATCAATAGCATGTAAGCAGCAAAGGCAGATTCAACACAAACAGGAAAAAAAATACAATAAATCCTAAATCATGGGGAATGACACTCCCCATCTGAGATCTTTAGATTTCAAAATAAACTAACACTATAACTTTAAATGTCCTCCTGGAAACCAAATGCGGACCTGAAAAACAAAGGTAAAACATCTAAGGTTGGGTAATGTTAGGGGTACTGGTGCTGTTTGCGTTAGAGTTACTGTTAGGGGTACGGTAACTGATTATGTTTGTATTAGGGCTAGGGTTACTTCTAGGGTTGGGTTAATGTTATGGTTAGGGTTACTGTTTATGTTTGTATTAGGGTTACATCTAGGGTTAGGTTATTGTTTGGGTTGGGTTACTGTTAGGCTTACTGGTTCTGTTCGTTAGGGTTACTTTTAGGGTTACAGCAACTGTTTATGTTCATATAAGGGCTAGGGTTAGGGTTACTCTAGGGTTACTAGGGTTACTGTTGGAATTCTTGGTTCTGTTTGTTTTAGGGTTACTGTTAGGGGTACACTAACTGTTTATGCATATTTTAGGATTAGGGCTAGGGTAAGGTTTAGGGTTACTTTCAGGGTTGGGTTACTGTTAGGGTTACAGTAACTGTTTATGTTTGTATTAGGGCTAGGGTTAGGGCTACTTATAGGGTTTGGTTATTGTTAGGGTTACTTTTGGTCTTCTTGGTTCTGTTAGTGTTAGATTTACTGTTAGGGTTACACTAGCTGTTTATGCTTGTATTAGGGCTAGGGCTAGGGTTACTTGTAGGGTTGGGTTATTGTTAGGGTTAGGACATGCAATTCACAAAGAGTGCTTTTTTTTCAGTCATGGAATTGATTTCAAATTGATCCAGACGTTTTAAAATGTTATCATTTTAGTCCGATTCAAAATTCTACGATTCAGAATTTCGGACACTCCTGAATCGCCAAAATCCTGATATTTCATATGAAAACAATATTGTACGGCAACGAGTGCACATGTCTATGATATAGATTGAGGGTGATTTTCAAGCTATAAAATGCTTCTAGCATGACTCCTACCGCTTGTATCCAGTTTGAGAATGTACTATTCAGACTTACTCTTTCTGCTCTATCTTCGAGCTGATACAGGTTTATAGATTTACCTCTATAAAAAACACGTGCAGTCACCTCCTCCAACAATTCCATGTGGATCCCATCAACGGCACCCCCTGGTCTACACCATGCAGCCCTACCAGAGGTCCAAACCCGTTTCCTCATAGAAAGCCATTTATTTATTATTACGTGACTGTGACTTCATAAAACCATCTTTGTATTGTTATTATGGCATTATAGGATTACTGTTCCTAAATAACTGCAACATCTTGTGATAAGTTTGTATGTCTGTAATTAAATGTCTCTGATTTTAATTTTTTTATGGGTACAACATTTGCTTTACATTAATCCTGGCAGTAATGTCACAATGACATATGGTTAAAAAACTTGAACGCTGTGATGGAATGGGTGTCGTCCGCCTGCGGGTGTGCTCCTATCTGCTCCTCCTTGTGCACTCACCGCCCGACCCGACTACCGAGTGGCACGGCACTCGGCGTCTCGAGCGGTCCGGAATGACCCTGGGAATGGGTTGGCGGGATACAGGGAGGGACCCCTACAAGAGACCAGCCCGACTACCGAGCGTCACGGCACTCGGCGTCTCGAGCGGCTGATCCACTGACCTTGGGGAAGATGGGACCGTCTGCTGGGTTAGCCGCTCTGGAGGGAAACGTTTCGGATATGCAGCGTTTCGATGGGTCGATGCGTGGAAGAAGCGCCGCTGCTCCGATTCGGGGATGCGGAGTTACCGTGGATCCGGCGGTTCGTTGGGCCGATGCGCGGACGAAGCGCCGCTGCTCCGACTCGGGGATGCGGAGTTACAGTGGATGCGGCGGTTCGTTGGGTCGATGCGCGGACGAAGCGCCGCTGCTCCGATTCGGGGATGCGGAGTTAGTGGATACGGCCGTTCGATGTGCCGATGCGCGGGCTCAGCCACAGGGGTCGCGGGATCGGTACCTGGGCAATGGGTGTACAAGAGACTGCGGGGAATCTCATGTAGGGAAGGCTCACGGAAGACACCAGGCGAAGCTGTATGTACAGGTTGAACTGAACTTTACTGAAAACTTCACATGTATTTATCAACAGTCATACAAAGACAAGACAATGGGATCCCTGCCCGCCCCCCATGGGTCTCATTGGCCCTTTCTCGAGTTGGGGACATTGGTCCCGATTCAGATTGGTCGTCCCCGAATCGGGGTGGTGCCGATTCGTTACCGGACGTTCCGAATCGGCCATTTTACGATTCGGCCACTTTTCGATTCGACCACCTTTCGACCGGATCCAGCTCGGCCCCCATTTTGAGCCTGGAATCCCTTTGTTCTCTCCAGACCCACGAGGGGATGGGCAATGGCGACGGCCAGAATCATACAAGGGGTGTCTTACATACTTTACACGGTTATACATACAGGGAACACTTTTATTACATCACGCAATAACAACCACATCTAATAAAGAAATCAAGGTGTTCCTACGGTGCAACGGCACTTAAGAGTCCACAGTAACCCAAACGCCATTGAAACTGTCCCTGGCTGAGAGTCCTGGGCTTTGCTGCCGAGCCTCTTGGGTCATTCCGTGACACTCCTCCCCCCTCCCCAAGTCCGACGGACCCGGTTGGACCCCAACGGGTCACACCGGGGAAGTCGGTGCTCTCAGGTCTCCCGGTTCCCGGGCCGATTGCCGCGATAACCCATCAGCATTTCCATTCTGCAGCCCGGGCCGGTATTGTATAGTGAAATTGAACGGCTGGAGAGCCAGACTCCACCGCAACAGGCGGCCGTTTTCCCCCGCCACCCAGTTGAGCCACACCAGCGGGTTATGATCGGTCATCACGGTGAAGGACCGCCCGTAAACATAGGGCTGGAACTTCCGTAGGGCCCAGACCAAGGCCAGGCACTCTTTTCCCACCGCAGCATACCCCACCTCCCGCGGTAAAAGCTTACGGCTGATGAACGCCACCGGATGATCCCCCCCGTCGTCCCCCACTTGACTTAGCACAGCTCCCAGTCCGAACATCGAGGCGTCTGTATGGACGACAAATCGTTTATTATAGTTGGGAGCTGCCAGTAGGGGGGCTTGGGTCAAAGCGGCCTTCAGTTGTCGGAAGGCCTGTTCGCACTCCGGGGACCACAGGACTTGGCGGGGCAGGGATTTCTTTGTCAAGTCGGTCAGGGGCTTGGCCAGGTCACTGTAATGGGGCACAAACTTTCTATAGTACCCCGCGGTGCCCAAGAAGGCGAGGACCTGGGTCTTGGTCACAGGGGTGGGCCAGTCTAGGATGGCTTCCACCTTGGCGGGCTCTGGTCGTTGTATCCCACAACCCACCCGGTGGCCCAGGTACTGCACTTCGGCCATACCCACCTTGCATTTCTCTGGCTTAAGGGTCAGATTGGCGTCCCTAATCCAGCTTAAGACTACCCCTACGTGGTGAAGGTGTTCCTCCCAGGTCTGGCTGTAGATGGCTATGTCATCCAGGTATGCGCAAGCGAATCCCTGGAGGCCATCGAGGAGGCGATCGATTAACCGCTGAAAGGTAGCAGGGGCGTTCTTCATCCCGAACGGCATGACTCGAAATTGGTACAGACCGAACGGGGTGATGAAAGCCGACTTCGGGGTCGCCTCCTCGGCAAGGGGAATCTGCCAGTACCCCTTGCACAGATCGACCGTGGTCAGAAAATGACCCCGGGAGATCTGATCTAGCAGCTCGTCGACTCGGGGCATGGGGTAAGCGTCTGTGATGGTACAGTCGTTCAACCGCCGATAGTCGACACAGAACCTGGTGGTACCGTCTTTGTTGGGGACCAGGACTACAGGCGACGCCCATGGACTGGCCGAAGGTTCGATGACCCCCAGCTCCAGCATCTCCCGGATCTCAGCCCGCATGGGTTCGCGGACAGCCTCCGGGAGTCGGTACGCGGGTTGCCGGAGGGGTCTCTGACCGGGGGTTTCTACCTGATGGATGGCCTGGCTGGTGTACCCAGGGAGGGCCGAGAAAATCTCCTGGTGGTCGTGGAGTAACTGCCTCACCTGCGCCTGCTTATCGGGCCCCAACTCCTCCCCCAGCTGTACCTGATCTACCCCTGAAGGCTGCTTAGTTATCCCGGGAAGTTCTATTAAGGGGAACGGTTCTGTCTCCTCGGTAGCTGGTGCACAGATGGCGTCCACCGTCTCTGGGCGCTCATGGTAGGCCTTCAGCATGTTGACGTGGAACGTCCGCTGGATCCTGGTGTCTGCGCAGCTGACAACCACATAGGTGGTATCCCCCAGTTGGGTTACCACCCTGTAGGGGCCTTGCCAGGCCGCCTGCAGCTTATTCTGCAGCTGCGGTTTCAACACCAGAACCTTCTGCCCCACGAGGAACGAGCGACTGCAAGCAGAGTGGTCGTACCACGTTTTCTGCTGAGCCTGGGCCGTTTCCATGTTCCCTTGAACGAACCCCGCGAGTTCCGCCAGGCGTTCCCAGAGCTCCAAGACGTAACTCAGCACGGGGACCCCACCTTCCTCCGGTTCCCCCTCCCACTGAGCCCTAACTAAATCTAGGGGCCCCCTCACCTGGCACCCATACAGTAATTCAAAGGGGGAATATCCAGTGGATTCCTGAGGAACCTCCCGATAGGCGAATAATAAGTGGGGCAAATATTTCTCCCAATCCTTTCCCTCGTGCGCGAAGGCTCGGATGAGCTGCTTCAGGGTCCCATTAAACCGCTCGCACAGCCCGTTCGTCTGGGGGTGATATGGGGCGCTGTGAAGCGCCTTGACACCACAGAGACGCCAGAGCTGCTGGGTTAGCTCAGCGGTGAACTGGGTACCCTGGTCGGACAGAATCTCCCGAGGGAACCCCACCCTCGTAAACACACGTAAGAGGGCGTCGGCTATGGTGTCGGCCCGGATGTTGGCCAAGGCCACAGCTTCGGGGTACCGGGTGGCATAGTCCACCACGGTGAGAATGTATTTCTTACCGGTGGCACTGGGGCGGGGCAAGGGGCCGATTATGTCGACCGCCACCCGACTAAAGGGTTCCTGTATGATGGGCATGGGGTGCAGTGGGGCTTTTGGGTGATCTCCGGTCTTCCCTACTTTCTGGCAGACCGGACAGGTGCGACAGTACTCGCGAGTATCCTCACTGGGGCGGGGCCAAAAGAATGCTCGAGCCAACCGGTGTCGAGTCTTCTTTTGCCCCAGATGACCGGCGAGGGGAATGTCGTGTGCCAGTCTTAAAAGTTCCTGTCTAGGGCCCTGGGGTACTATCATCTGCTTGTGTGGGACCTGCTGCTTTTTGGTCCCCTCCCTCGCGGTGTACCTGTATAAGAGCCCATCCTCCCACTCTATGCTATCGGTCCTACCGTCTCCCAGGCCCTGGCCGGCCCGGTCCCGGTATCGCTCTAGTGTGGGATCGGTCTGGGTCTGGTGTTGGAGCGTCTCGGGGGAGCTCCACGGGAGGGGGGGTCCGGTTGAGAGGGTAGAGTCGGGATTCGTCGGGGTTTGGGGGGTCGGGGGGGTTTTGGTTGGGATCTCACCTGGGTCTCGATCGGAGTGCCGTGGCTGTTGCGTTGACTTTGTTGCCGGGTGGTCACCGGAGCGGCTGCGTCTGTGGTGTAGGCGGAGACCAACCGTCCCAGGTCGTTGCCGAGGAGAATTTCGGCTGGCAATCGGTCCAGTAAGCCCACCCTCACGACTCCCTCCCCGGAACCCCAATCTAAATGAACGCGGGCCGTCTCGAGTCGGAGTACCTTCCCCCCGGCCACACGAACCGCGACGGTGTGATTCAACCGGTCGTTCCCCTGGATCAGATGGGGTCGTACTAGGGTGATGGTAGCCCCGGAGTCCCGGAGACCCTCGGCGGCCCGCCCATTGATCCACACGGCCTGACGGTGGTGTTGGCGGTTGTCGGCCGAGGCAGCTTGCACCGGGTCGGCCTCGTGTAATCGTTCCCATTCTTCCTGGGAATCCGGCCACGGAGCTTCGGCGTTGTAACAATGGGCTGCGGGCGGTGCTCTGATGGGGGGTTGTGGCATGGCCGTTCGGTTGGGACAGTACTGACGATAGTGCCCCTCCTGGTTGCATCCGTAGCAGCGGATGTTGGCCGCCGCATTGGGCCGGCTCGTTGGTCGTGTTGCAGGCCACCGGGCCGCCGGCTCGGGAAAAGGAGGAGCGGGTAGAGCGGATCGTGAAGGAAGAGGTCGCTCACCCCCGGCGACTTTCCTTGTGTCGGTGTATTCATCCGCCCAGGCAGCCGCTTGCTGCACGGTCTGGGGTTTTTTGTCCCGCACCCACTCACGTACTGACGGGGGGGTGTGCTCAAAGAATTGTTCGAGCAGCAGCAGCTGGGTAATGTCTTTCACCGACTGCGCTTTACTTCCTAGGAACCAAGTACGCAGGTCCCGTTGCAGCCGATGTGCCCACTCGACATGGGTAGCGCCATTGGGCCGGCGGGAGTTCCTAAACTTCACCCGGCTGGCTTCAGGGGTCACAGCAAACCGGCTCAGCAACGCTTGTTTGACATAGTCATAGTTGGTGGCCTCCTCGTCCGGTACAGTCCGATATGCCTCCTCTGCTCGACCGGTCAGTTTGCAAGCCAAAATCCCGACCCAAGCAGCGCGGTGTACCTCGTGAACCTGGCACAAACGTTTGAAGTCCTGGAGGAAGCTTTCTATCTCATCCTCTGTCTCGCTGAAGGTCTTGAACGCTTGAAAGGGCACTTTCCGGGCGGTTGATCGATCCGGGTGGGGGCTGATTACTCGGTGGCTCTGCATCTCAGCCAGCCGTAGTTCGTGTTCGCGCCCCTTGTCCTGCTCCTCTTCCTGTCGGATCTCCTGTATCGCATTGTGGATGGCAGCCTCCGATGGGGCAGCTCCGAAGAGGGCGACCCGCTGCCGTACCTTTCGGTCGAAGGAACTTTCGGAGACCACTGCGGGGACAGGGACGGGGGGTGTCACAGTCGATGCACCCACCTGATCTAGTGCCTGCAGCTCCTCAATCATGGTGTCTTTGCTTTTGGAGCCCGGGGTTCCTCCCCGACTCTCCAACATGACCCGCAGGGCGTCCCTTTTGTAGATACTGTACCCAGCCATGGTGAGGGTCTTCTTGGGGGGTGCAGAGAGCGTATCCCACCGCTTGCCACCAGTGTGACGGAATGGGTGTCGTCCGCCTGCGGGTGTGCTCCTATCTGCTCCTCCTTGTGCACTCACAGCCTGACCCGACTACCGAGTGGCACGGCACTCGGCGTCTCGAGCGGTCCGGAATGACCCTGGGAATGCGTTGGCGGGATACAGGGAGGGACCCCTGCAAGAGACCAGCCCGACTACTGAGCGTCACGGCACTCGGCGTCTCGAGCGGCTGATCCACTGACCTTGGGGAAGATGGGACCGTCTGCTGGGTTAGCCGCTCTGGAGGGAAACGTTTCGGATGTGCAGCGTTTCGATGGGTCGATGCGCGGAAGAAGCGCCGCTGCTCCGATTCGGGGATGCGGAGTTACCGTGGATCCGGCGGTTTGTTGGGCCGATGCCCAGACGAAGCGCCGCTGCTCCGACTCAGGGATGCGGAGTTACAGTGGATGCGGCGGTTCGTTAGGTCGATGCGCGGACGAAGCGCCGCTGCTCCGATTCGGGGATGCGGAGTTAGTGGATACGGCCGTTCGATGTGCCGATGCGCAGGCTCAGCCACAGGGGTCGCGGGATCGGTACCTAGGCAATGGGTGTACAAGAGACTGCGGGGAATCTCATGTAGGGAAGGCTCACGGAAGACACCAGGCGAAGCTGTATGTACAGGTTGAACTGAACTTTACTGAAAACTTCACATGTATTTATCAACAGTCATACAAAGACAAGACAATGGGATCCCTGCCCGCCCCCCATGGGTCTCATTGGCCCTTTCTCGAGTTGGGGACATTGGTCCCGATTCAGATTGGTCGTCCCTGAATCGGGGTTGTGCCGATTCGTTACCGGACGTTCCGAATCGGCCATTTTACGATTCGGCCACTTTTCGATTCGACCACCTTTCGACCGGATACAGCTCGGCCCCCATTTTGAGCCTGGAATCCCTTTGTTCTCTCCAGACCCACGAGGGGATGGGCAATGGCGACGGCCAGAATCATACAAGGGGTGTCTTACATACTTTACACGGTTATACATACAGGGAACACTTTTATTACATCACGCAATAACAACCACATCTAATAAAGAAATCAAGGTGTTCCTACGGTGCAACGGCACTTAAGAGTCCACAGTAACCCAAACGCCATTGAAACTGTCCCTGGCTGAGAGTCCTGGGCTTTGCTGCCGAGCCTCTTGGGTCATTCCGTGACAAACGCAATTTCAGTGTTTTGTGAATAGACCTTCAGTGTTCAGGATTCCTGGTTTCTTATTATATATACATGTTACAGATAAACTTCGAAATCCAGAAAAATCGTGCATTTTCCGTGTAAACCTGACATTACCCAGCGGCTTTGGATAAAGCTAGACATGAAATCAAACATCGGCTTTACCCGGGTAAACCTGACATTACCCAGCATCTTTGGATAACGCTAGCGATTAAATCAAACTTCGGCTTTACCTGGGTAAACCTGACATTACCCAGCGGCCTTGGATAAAGCTAGACATGAAATCAAACACCGGCTTTACCCAGGTAAACCTGACATTACCCAGCAGTTTTGGATAAAGCTGGAAATGAAATCAAACACCGACTTTACCCGGGTCCGCTGGTTAATGTGTTGGTTAATCCGCTGGTTAATGTGTTGTATGAGAGTTTACATAGGCATACAGTTCACCCAAAACCTAGGACTTCCCAAATACAGTTGCAAGACAAAGTATGTGAACCCATTGGGATTACGTGGAGTTTTGCATGAATTGGTCATAAAATGTGCTCTGATCTTCATCTAAGTCACAACAATTTGAAAAGCACAGTCTGCTTAAAATAATACAACACAAACATTATCAGGGTTATTCAGAGAGTGTGAAAAGCAGAGCAGGAGAATGACTGGAGAATGAAAAATTCTAGGTCAAAATAGCCAAACCAGAAAAATTCTCTCTTTCATCTCACTTTCCAAATCGGCTATTTTGACCTAGAATTTTTCATTCTCCAGTCATTCTCCTACTTTTCACGCTCTCTGAATAACCCTGTATATGTTTTCATGTTTTTATTGAACAGAACATGTAAACATTCACAGTGCAGGGTGGAAAAAGTATGTGAACCTTTGGACTTAATAACTGGTTGACCCTCCTTTGGCAGCAACAACCTCAACCAAACGTTTCCTGTAGTTGCAGATCAGACCTGCACAACGATCTGGAGTAATTTTGGACCACTCCTCTTCACAAAACTGTTTCAGTGCAGCAATATTCTTGGGATGTCTGGTGTGAATCGCTCTCTTAAGGTCATGCCACAGCATTTCAATCGGGTTGAGGTCAGGACTCTGACTGGGCCACTCCAGAAGGCGTATTTTATTTTGTTGAAGCCATTCTTTTGTTGAAGTACTTGTATGCTTTGGGTCATTGTCCTGTTGCATCACCCATCCTCTGCAGAGCTTCAGTTGGCGGATAGATGGTCTTACGTTTTCCTGAAAAATGTCTTGATAAACTCTGGAATTCATTTTTCCATCAATGACAACAATCCGTCCAGTCCCTGAGGCAGCAAAGCAGCCCCAAACCATGATGCTCCCTCCGCCATGTTTTACAGTGGGGATGAGGTTTTGATGTTGGTGTGCTGTGCCTTTTTTTCTCCACACATAGTGTTAACATAGAAACATAGAAACATAGAAAATGTCAGCAGATAAGAACCTTTTGGCCCATCTAGTCTGCCCAATTGCATGGATACTTTACCTGGATTTATCTTTTGTTTAGGATAGCCTTATGCCTATCCCATGCCTGCTTAAATTCAAATACTGTTTTGGCCTCTACCACTTCTACTGGAAGGCTGTTCCATGTATCCACCACCCTCTCAGTAAAATAATGCTTCCTGATGTTAATTTTAAACCTTTGCCCCTCTAATCTAAGACTATGTCCTCTTGTTTTGCTACTTTGTTTCCTTTTAGTGTTGTGTGTTTTTTCCAAACAACTCAATTTTGGTTTCATCTGTCCACAGAATATTTTGCCAGTAGTGCTGTGGAACATCCAGGTGCTCTTTTGCAAACTTCAAACGTGCTGCAATATTCTTTTTGGACAGCAATGGCTTCCTCCGGGGTGTCCTCCCATGTACTCCATTCTTGTTTATTGTTTTCCTTATTGTAGATGTGTCAACAAAAATGATAGCATGTGCCAGAGATTTCTGTAAGTCTTTAGCTGACACTCTAGGATTCTTCTTTACCTCATTAAGCATTCTGCGCTGTGCTCTTGCAGTCATCTTTACAGGACGACCACGCCTAGGGAGAGTAGCAGCAGTGCTGAACGTTCTCCATTTGTAGACAGTCTGTTTTACCGTGGACACGACATGAACATCAAGGCTTTTGGAGATACTTTTGTAACCCTTTCCAGCTTCATGCAAGTCAACAATTCTTGATCGTAGGTCTTCTGAGAGCTCTTTTCTGTGAGGCATGGTTCACATCAGGCAGTGCTTCTTGAAACCAGTAAACTCAAAACTGTTGTGTGTTTTTAAAGGGCAGAACAGCTTTCCGCAACACATCCAATAATATCACACTGATTGGACTCAAGGTTGGCTCACTCCTGGCTCCAATTAGCTCTTGGAGAAGTCATTAGGCTAGGGGTTCACATACTTTTCCCACCCTGCATTGTGAATGTTTACATGTTATGTTCAATAAAAACATGAAAACATATACAGTATATATACTCAGTGTGTATCTAATTTCACAATTTAATATGAACAATAAAATATACATACTAGAGCTGTAGTGGTATTCTGAGAATCAGTGCTATAAAGGCTGGGAGTTTCCTGCAGTAGGACTGTAGTA
This sequence comes from Leptobrachium leishanense, assembly GCA_009667805.1. Lineage (NCBI taxonomy): Eukaryota > Metazoa > Chordata > Amphibia > Anura > Megophryidae > Leptobrachium > Leptobrachium leishanense. Next base: position 15,952,390 of record CM019064.1, read on the forward strand.
AAAAGTGTTTGTACACAGCAATATTATTTATATATACAGTATATATATATATATATAAAATATGGATGGAGGGAGGTACACGAGAACTTTTTTCATAAAACCTAGAGTTTATTGAAGTAACATATAAAATCCGATGTTTCGGCCCCTAAAGGCCTTTTTTCAACCTTGATAAAGGCCTTTAGGGGCCGAAACGTCGGATTTTATGTGTTACTTTAATAAACTCTAGGTTTTATGAAAAAAGTCTGCGTGTGCCTCCCTCCATCCATATTTTTTCTACATATTCAGACCAGGGGAGCCAAGCACCGAGGCACGTAAGTATTTACTACTCATTGGGGGCCTCTTTGGAGTCAGCCACCCGGGGAAACGAGTGCCCAGTCTTTCGATAATTTTTTATATATATATATATATATAGCCAGAAAGTAAAGGGTGCACTCAAGGACATAGACAAAAAAATATTTACAAAATTGAAGTTTATTAAATATGCATCTTAAAAATCGTGTAAAATCTAACCAACGTTTCGGCTTCCTATGAGCCTTTCTCTAGGTTGCAGTTAATGGTTAAAAACATGTCTTAAATAGAAAATACACAAAACAACTTAGATATAGATATGGGTTAGATAGTTAACTAGATAGATAGAAAGAAAGATTTGGGATAGATAGATAGAAAGAAAGATATGGGATAGATAGATAGATAGATAGATAGATAGATAGATAGATAGATAGATAGATAGATAGATAGATAGATATGGGATAGACAGATAGATATGGGATAGATAGATAGATAGATATGGGATAGATAGATAGATAGATAGATATGAGATAGATAGATATAGATAGATAGATCGATAGATATGAGATAGATAGATATGAGATAGATAGATATGAGATAGATAGATATGGGATAGATAGATAGATATGGGATAGATAAATAGATATGGATAGATAGATAGATAGATAGATAGATACAGATAGATAGATAGATAGATATGGGATAGACAGATAGATATGGGATAGATAGATAGATAGATACAGATTGATAGATAGATAGATAGATATGGGATAGATACAGGGCTCGAGTCGAGCGGGAACGCGCAGGAACGGCGTTCCCGCACTTCTCCCACAGCGGGAACGCTGCGGGAACGCAGCGTTCCCGCTGTGGCCCGAGCCCGAACGCCGCCGCCGCTCATTGCCGGCGGCCGCGTGCTTCCGGTTACAATGGCCGGTGACAGGAGGTGGAGCCGCTCGCCTGGCTGTTTCATAGATCCCAGGCTAGCAGCTGCACTTCCTGTCAGCGGCCGCTGAAGCAGGAAGCACGTGGCCGCTGGCAATGTGGAGCAGAAGCAGCAGCAAAGGTGAGCTGGGGGGGCAATATCCATGAGACCTGGGGGGGGGCATATCCATGAGACCTGGGGGCGGGGCAATATCCATGAGACCTGGGGGGGGCAATATCCATGAGACCTGGGGGCAATATCCATGAGACCTGGGGGCATATCCATGAGACCTGGGGGCAATATCCATGAGACCTGGGGGGCATATCCATGAGACCTGGGGCATATCCATGAGAGCTGGGGGGGCAATATCCATGAGACCTGGGGCAGTATCCATGAGAGCTGGGGGCATTATCCATGAGACCTGGGGGCATTATCCATGAGAGCTGGGGCATATCCATGAGAGCTGGGGGGGCAATATCCATGAGACCTGGGGCAGTATCCATGAGACCTGGGGGCAATATCCATGAGAGCTGGGGACATAACCATGAGAGCTGGGGGCAATATCCATGAGACCTGGGGCATTATCAATGAGAGCTGGGGCATTATCCATGAGAGCTGGGGCAATATCCATGAGAGCTGGGGCAATATCCATGAGAGCTGGGGCATATATCCATGAGACCAGGGGGCAATATCCATGAGACCTGGGGGCAATATCCATGAGACCTGGGGCATATCCATGAGACCAGGGGGCAATATCCATGAGACCTGGGGCATATCCATGAGAGCTGGGGCAATATCCATGAGAGCTGGGGCAATATCCATGAGAGCTGGGGCATATATCCATGAGACCTGGGGCATATCCATGAGACCTGGGGGATATCCACCATGAGACCTGGGGGCAATATCCATGAGACCTGGGGGCAATATCCATGAGACCTGGGGGCAATATCCATGAGACCTGGCAATATCAGACCTGGGGGATATCCACCATGAGACCTGGGGCAATATCCATGAGACCTGGGGGCAATATCCATGAGACCTGGGGCATATCCATGAGACCTGGGGGATATCCACCATGAGACCTGGGGGCAATATCCATGAGACCTGGGGCATATCCATGAGACCAGGGGGCAGTATCCATGAGACCTGGGGGCATTATCCATGAGAGCTGGGGCATATATCCATGAGACCTGGGGCATATCCATGAGACCAGGGGGCAGTATCCATGAGACCTGGGGCATATCCATGAGACCTGGGGGCAATATCCATGAGACCTGGGGCATGTCCATGAGACCTGGGGCATATCCATGAGAGCTGGGGGGGCAATATCCATGAGACCTGGGGCAATATCCATGAGACCTGGGGCATATCCATGAGACCTGGGGGCAATATCCATGAGACCTGGGGGGGCATATCCATGAGACCTGGGGCATATCCATGAGAGCTGGGGCAATATCCATAGATAGATAGATAGATAGATAGATACAGATTGATAGATAGATAGATAGATATGGGATAGATACAGGGCTCGAGTCGAGCGGGAACGCGCAGGAACGGCGTTCCCGCACTTCTCCCACAGCGGGAACGCTGCGGAACGCAGCGTTCCGTGGCCCGACCGAACGCCGCCGCCGCACATTGCCGCGGCCGCGTGCTTCCATACAACGGCCGGTGACAGGAGGTGGAGCCGCTCGCCTGGCTGTTTCATAAGATCCCAGCGAACGGCTGCACTTCCTGTCAGCGGCCGCTGAAGCAGGAAGCACGCGGCCGCTGGCAATGTGAGCAGAAGCAGAAACAGGCAAAGGTGAGCTGGGGGGGCAATATCCATGAGACCTGGGGGGGGCATATCATGAGACCTGGGGGGGCATATCCATGAGACCTGGGGGGGGCAATATCATGAGACCTGGGGGGGGCAATATCCATGAGACCTGGGGCATATCCATGAGACCTGGGGGCAATATCCATGAGACCTGGGGGGGCATATCCATGAGACCTGGGGCATATCCATGAGAGCTGGGGCATTATCCATGAGAGCTGGGGCATATCCATGAGAGCTGGGGGGGCAATATCCATGAGACCTGGCAGTATCCATGAGAGCTGGGGGATTATCCATGAGACCTGGGGCATTATCCATGAGAGCTGGGGCATTATCCATGAGACCTGGGGCATATCCATGAGAGCTGGGGCATATCCATGAGAGCTGGAGGGGGCAATATCCATGAGACCTGGGGCAGTATCCATGAGACCTGGGGGCACTATCCATGAGATCTGGGGCATATCCATGAGAGCTGGGGGGGCAATATCCATGAGACCTGGGGCAATATCCATGAGACCTGGGGCATATCCATGAGACCTGGGGGCAATATCCATGAGACCTGGCGGGGCATATCCATGAGACCTGGGACATATCCATGAGAGCTGGGGGGGCAATATCCATGAGACCTGGGGCAATATCCATGAGACCTGGGGCATATCCATGAGACCTGGGGGCAATATCCATGAGAGCTGGGGACATATCCATGAGAGCTGGGGGCAATATCCATGAGACCTGGGGCATTATCCATGAGAGCTGGGGCATTATCCATGAGAGCTGGGGCAATATCCATGAGAGCTGGGGCAATATCCATGAGAGCTGGGGCAATATCCATGAGAGCTGGGGCATATATCCATGAGACCAGGGGGCAATATCCATGAGACCTTGGGCATATCCATGAGACCAGGGGGCAATATCCATGAGACCTGGGGCATATCCATGAGAGCTGGGGCAATTCCATGAGAGCTGGGGCAATTATCCACGAGAGCTGGGCATATATCCATGAGACCAGGGGGCAATATCCATGAGACCTGGGGGCAATATCCATGAGACCTGGGGGCAATATCCATGAGACCTGGGGCATATCCATGAGACCTGGGGGATATCCATGAGACCTGGGGGCAATATCCATGAGACCTGGGGGCAATATCCATGAGACCTGGGGCTATCCATGAGACCTGGGGCATATCCATGAGACCTGGGGGGGCAATATCCATGAGACCTGGGGCAGTATCCATGAGAGCTGGGGAATATATCCATGAGACCTGGGGCATATGCATGAGACCAGGGGGCAGTATCCATGAGACCTGGGGCATATCCATGAGACCTGGGGGCAATATCCATGAGACCTGGGGCATGTCCATGAGACCTGGGGGCAATATCCATGAGACCTGGGGCATATCCATGAGAGCTGGGGACATATCCATGAGAGCTGGGGGCAATATCCATGAGACCTGGGGCAATATCCATGAGACCTGGGGCATTATCCATGAGAGCTGGGGCAATATCCATGAGAGCTGGGGCATATATCCATGAGACCAGGGGGCAATATCCATGAGACCTGGGGGCAATATCCATGAGACCTGGGGCATATCCATGAGAGCTGGGACAATATCCATGAGAGCTGGGGCATATATCCATGAGACCAGGGGGCAATATCCATGAAGGCCTGGGGGGCAATATCCATGAGACCTGGGGCATATCCATGAGAGCTGGGCATTCTCCATGAGACACAGGGAGGCAATATCCATAGAGACCTGGGGCATATCCATGAGACCTGGGGGAATATCCATGAGACCAGGGGGCAATATCCATGAGACCGGGGGCAATATCCATGAGACCGGGGGCAATATCCATGAGACCTGGGGCAATATCCATGAGAGCAGGGGGCAATATCCATGAGACCTGGGGCATATCCATGAGACCAGGGGGCAATATCTATGAGACCTGGGGGCAGTATCCATGAGACCTGGGGGCATTATCCATGAGACCTGGGGGCAATATCCATGAGACCTGGGGGCATTATCCATGAGACCTGGGGCATATCCATAAGAGCTGGGGCATTATCCATGAGACCTGGGGGCATTATCCATGAGAGCTGGGGGGCATTATCCATATGAGCTGGGGCAATTATATCCAAGTGAACTGGGGGCAATTATATCCATGTGAACTGGGGAAAATATATCCATATAACCAGTGCTGTGTATATTATTCTGGGGGCTCAGCGCTGTGTATATTATTCTGGGGGCTCAGTGCTGTGTATATTATTCTTGGGGTTCAGTGCTGTGTATGTTATTCTGGGGGCTCAGTGCTGGGTATATTATTCTGGGGGCTCAGTGCTGTGTATATTATTCTGGGGGCTCAGTGCTGTGTATATTATTCTGGGGGCTCAGCGCTGTGTATGTTATTCTGGGGGCTCAGCGCTGGGTATGTTATTCTGGAGGCTCAGCGCTGTGTATATTATTCTGGGGGCTCAGTGCTGTGTATATTATTCTGGGGGCTCAGTGCTGTGTATATTATTCTGGGGGCTCAGTGCTGTGTATATTATTCTGGGGGTTCAGCGCTGTGTATATTATTCTGGGGGTTCAGCGCTGTGTATATTATTCTGGGGGTTCAGCACTGTGTATATTATTCTGGGGGTCTGTGCCTGGATAGATAGATAGATATATATATATCCGGTTGCCACAATGACGAGTATACCTGTACGTAGTGATACCTTTCACTGATCAGTATAGTTTCCAGTTTACACTCTTGAAAGCTTGTCTTTTAAATGTAATGTTAACCCAATAAAAATGGTATCACCACGTACTGCTATACTCGTGATAGATATATATATATATATTATTTCTTCAGGTAATAGGGGTTGTGGAATTCGTGGGTGAGTTCCTCACTTTTTTTCCCAGGACTTGACCCCTAGATAGATAGATAGATATGATAAATAGATAAATAGATAGATAGATATGGGATAGATATGGGATAGATAGATAGATTAGACTAGATATGGGATAGATAGATATGGGATAGATAGATAGATATAGTAGATGATAGATAGATAGATAGATAGATAGATATGGGATGATAGATAGATATGGGATTAGATAGATAGATAGATAGATAGATATGAGATAGATAGATATGGGATAGATAGAATAGATAGAATATGGATAGATAGATAGATAGATAGATATGGGATAGATAGATAGATAGATATGGGATAGATAATTCGATAGATAGATAGATAGATATGGATAGATAGATATGGGATAGATAGATATGGGATAGATAGATTATATGGATAGATTAGATAGATAGATAGATAGATAGATAGATAGATAGATATGGGATAGAAGATAGATAGATAGATAGATATGGGATAGATAGATGATGATAGATTAGATATGGGATAGATAGATAGTATGGGATAAATAGATAGAATAAATTTCGATAGATAGATAGATATGGGATAATAGATAGATAAATCGATAGATAGATAAATCGATAGATAGATATGGGATAGATAGATAGATAGATGATATAGGGTAGATAGATAGATATGGGATAGATAGATAGATAGATAGATAGATAGATAGATATGGGATAGATAGATAGATAGATAGATAGATAGATATGGATAGATAGATAGATAGATAGATAGATAGATAGATAGATAGATAGATAGATAGATATGGGATAGATAGTAGATAGATAGATATGGGATAGATAGATAGATAGATAGATAGATATGGGATAGATAGATAGATAGATAGATAGATAGATAGATAGATAGATAGATTAGATAGATAGATAGATAGATAGATGATAGATAGATATGGATAGATAGATAGATAGGTACAGGATAGATATGGATAGATAGATAGATAGATAGATATATATGGGATAGATAGATACATAGATAGATGATAGTCGATACATAGATAGATAGATAGATCGATAGATAGATAGATAGTAGATCGATAGATAGATAGATAGATAGATATGGGATAGATAGATATGGGATAGATAGATACATAGATAGATATGGGATAGATAGATAGATATGGGATAGATAGATAGATAGATAGGTACAGGATAGATATGGGATAGATAGATACATAGATAGATAGATAGATCGATAGATAGATAGATAGATAGATAGATATGGGATAGATAGATAGATAGATAGATGTTGTTGGCAATAGGGATGTTATTGCAGGAATAACGAATCGAAACAAAATTAATTGATTTGTTACGTGTTGTTTCATTGTCTTTTCATTTCGTAATGTTTTATGTTATGGTTTTTGTATCATACTAATTCGTATTCCAGAATGTGCCGAAAAAATAAGAATCTGGTAAAAAAACTCAGCCGGATGACAATTCATTATGAAGCTAAACATGTCTGGTATTTACACGCAGGACCAATTAAATAAGAAAAAAACATTAAAAAGATCAATATTATATGTCTGTGCCGGTGCGGTGAAACGTCATGTCACGTCTTCTGTATCGCCCATTTTTATGCGATGGCACAATACAAAAATATTTTCAATGAATGGACACTAATTACTTTTACAAGTGCAGTACCTGGAAAGGTGTCAGTAAGTGATGGGAGTGCTGCACGCTGCGCTTCGGTGCTTACACAACGTATAATTTGCGTCTGATAAAGACACATAACTTATTAAAGTGAGGGTCAAAAATAAATTCCCGACTCATTTTATTGGAATTATTGCCGTGTTTACGTAGTGAGAGGAGCTTAACGATACCCAGAAATGTCTGCAGTCAGTGGCGACTCTAGGAACAATATATAGGGGGGGGCACATAAGATACCACAGTCAAAACTGAGGGGGGGGGCACTAATAATTTTCGCCACTAAATCATAGCACTGAAAAACCTAAATAAGTATATATAACTAAGATTCCATAATCCCAGAGTAATGTGATGCAATGATACATTTTTGTCGTACTAACCAGATACAGAAATTCAATATTTTTTTTGCTGCAATTTGGCGGTTTTTGTCAACATCCGATAACTGCTTCAGCTACTACAATTTTTCGCAAATTATGGTGACCATTCGCTAAATAGGGAATTCACCATATTTTCGGCAAAAATGATTACCCAAAATGTGACAAAAAGCAAAGGATCTAAAGATGAATAGATCTCTTTAGATTCTAACTTCCATAATAGCCCCTAAAATGCCACAAAACCATGGAAATAAAGTGACAATATAAACAGTGTGGCATGTAGCCTACCCATTACCCCCTAAAATGCCATTAATCAAGGAAAAACATGAAATGAATGGTCTGAGGCATGTAGCCTATCCATTAACCCCTAAAATGCCATAAATCAAGGGAAAACATTTAATGAATAGACTGTGGGGCATGTAGCCTGCCCATTAACTCCTAAAATGACATTAATCAAAGGAAAACATTTAACGAATAGACTGTGGGGCATGTAGCCTACCCATTAACCCTAAAATTCCATTAATTAACGGAAAACATGAAATGAATAGACTGTGAGGGTTGTACCTTGCCCATAAACCCCTTAAATTCCATTAATCAAAGGAAAAAAATCGTGAATAGACTGTGAGGGATGTAGCCTATCCGTTAACTCCTAAAATGCCAGTTATAAAGTAAAAATTAGAAATATATACCCTGCGAGGCATGTAGCCTATCCATTAAGCCCTAAAATTCCAGTAATCAAGTGAAAACATGAAATGCATACACTGCAAGACATGTAGCCTACCCATTAACTCCTAAAATGCCATCAATAAATGAAAAAATAAAATGTATACTGCGAGGAATGAAGTCTGCCCATTAACCCTTAATATACAACTAAACCAAGGCTAAAATGAAAGTAATACACAATATAATATATAGTCTGACCATTAACCCTCTCACTGCTGAGCCATTTCCACCCTGTGAAAAAAAATCATTACGTTTTTATTTTATTATTTATGATTTTGACATTACACTGAATATGGTCATTTTGGATATCATTGGAAAGGCCAGACTCTGCTCTTTCCAATGACACCTCGATTGTCCACGTATAAAGCACGGGGCCAGATAAACGTTGGTTTGAAGATGTGGGGGAAGCTGGATACTGAATCCTGGTGGGAGGGCACATGGGGACACAAGGAATAACCTAGGGGGGACAATTGCCCCCCTGCCCCCCTAGAGACGCCTATGCTGCCAGTCATGGCCAACATTCAATTCATTATTTAGGGAGCGCAGTTAAAACGAGAATTGGATACAATAGGGTTATTCGATCACTGCTCCTTTTAAACCGCGGTGTCAAAGGGGTTTCAACAACTGACACAACCCTCAAACATGAATAGAAGTCCCAGGGTCCAATCTGCATCTCCAGCATGTCGGTTATGCATGATGGGATACTATAACATGGCCTCGATTTAATTCCTCTGGATGAGTTTGTTCAACGTTTACAATCTGTTACAAAAGCCTCAAATGATTTATCTACAAAAATTCCATAGACTGTAACTGTAACGGAAACGCACAGGGTTCTGTCCAAAATTCCTGACCAGAACCAGCCTGTTATTCGTCTGTCCCTTCTCTGTCCCAGAGCCGTACCAGGAGATCTACAGTCACTTTCTGCACTACAAGACACTGCAGAGAGATTTCCCAGTGAAGCCAAGATTCAACACACAGGACCAGTGAGAAGCAGGAATAGAATGGATTTATCTTTCAGACAGACAGTATGTTGATACAGTTTGCACAAGGCATGTTTGTTATCTGGGAGGGGTCTAGAACAATAGCTCTCTTCTGTCTGAGCACCCCTCCTCCAGTGATAAGACTATCAGGGTTATTCAAAGAAATCCGAATTGAGGCCGAACAGTAACCGAACAGTGAAATTCAGTGTACGGTTACCTTTCCTGGCCATTCGGCTATTCAGAGAGCAGGCAGTTCGCCAAATGTTGGTGAATTGCCTGCACATACGGTGCCTGTTTGAGGGCAGTGAATTCCCCATAGAGAAGCAATGCTTCATCTATTAAGAGAACAAAAACCAGCAGTGAAAAGTTGCCGAATTGCCCTGCTGTTCGGTGTTTTAATTTGTCAGGTTTATTCAGGCGAATCCCATAGGCTTTAATGTTAAAAATATTCCCGTTTTAATCCAATATCTAATAAACCGTTTATTATAATATTCTGCAGTAAAAAGTCTGTTTAATCATAGATTTTTTAGGATCTTTTAGGGATTTTTTGCAAACTTTTTTTCCGTTTTTTTTAAATAGTTTTTTTCTTTTTTCTGTAACAGACTTTTTATTATCATTCATAGGATCTTATATGTAAATTCCAGACATTTTCACTCATTAGTTTTTTGCAACAGCGTTTAAATTTTCCAACTTTCCAGCGTACAGTTTTTTTTTTTCTTGCACCTCCTTCGTCTGCGGTGTCGGGTTTTTCCGGCGGCTGCTCTGCACTTTGATCGGGTTTCTCCGGCGTGTTCGGCGGGGTTAATCCAGATGTTTTTGTCGGTTTCGGTGTGCGTTCGCTGGGTTTTGCGGTGAGTGTTCGGCAGGTTTGCGGCTGCTTTTCCCTGCACTACGACGGCCCTGTGGTGCTTGCTGAATACACAGCAGGGTCGCCGAAATGGGATCGCCAAATCGCACCGAATTGAACAAAAAGTCACCGAACGTGCGGTGACTTTTCGATTCTCTTTCAATAACCCCCTATCTTTCCAGCACAATCGATCCCAGGGGGAGGATAAACTAATACAAATGAACAATTTATGGAGCTGCACCACAGAAACATGCTTTAAATCAAATCACAAACAATAAGGCAATGCCCAAATGCTCCATGGATAGTCCTTGCCATAATCACCCCTAGTCTGTGGGCATGAGGCGGCATCTGATCTTCTCCATAGGACCCAAAGTCTATATGTAGTGCGGGCAATGCTAGTAGTGCCCACGCCAGCCAGTCTCTGACACCTGGAATCCAAGTCCCTCCAAAGGAGGAGGAGGTTTCCGTCACAATAACATTGACTTCTGTAGATAAATGCAATGAATTATTTGTATCTGATTGTAACCATTTGAAAAAGCATATCAAAATGGGGGTAAATAGAGGCCAAGGTCAGAGACCTGTACCTAAAAAGTTGCAAAGTTATAGGGGCTCTCTCTGAAACTCCACATGTGGGAGGTAAACTAGGTTAGAAAGCAGATCTTGGAGTTTCTGTGGGCAACGGAAATAGGGACAATTTGAAGGGAGTGGTCTTTGTGGAGAGTAGGATGTTCTCCAGGAAAGTATTCAGATAAGTCCATGATGAGCTTTGGATCACTCAGCGAGTGGGACCATTTTATCACTTCTCATGGAGGCCAATGTGATCCTGTCAACCTCTTGGAGGACTTGGGTCATTACCAGATGTTTCGAATCGGAGAACCACCTAGACCAATGATGGCGAACCTTTTTGAGCCCGAGTGCCCAAACTGGATCGCTGAACCAACTTATGTGTCTCAAAGTGCCAACCCCACAATTAGACCTGAATACTGATTTATTTTAGAAAAAACACTTCATACGACTGTTTGAACTAATTATGTGCGTCTTAAAAGAAAAATACAGTATAAGAAGATGTATATATTGGCCCCAGATCACACATGGATATATTTGCCCCCAGCTCACACATGGATATAATTGCCCCAGCTCACATTTATATATTGCCCCCAGCTCACACATGGATATATTTGCCCCCAGCTCATGCATGGATAAATTGTCCCCAGCTCACACATGGATATATTTGCCCCAAGCTCACACATGGATATATATTGCCCCCAGCTCACACATGGATATATTTGCCCCCAAGCTCACACATGGATATATTGCCCCCAGCTCACACATGGATATATATTGGCCCCAGCTCACACATGGATATAATTGGCCACAGCTCACATTTATATATTGGCCCCAGCTCACACATGGATATAATTGCCCCAGCTCACAATTATATATTGCCCCCAGCTTACACCTGGATATATTTTGGCCCCAGCTCACACCTGGATATATATTGGCTCCAGCTCACACATGGATATAATTGGCTCCAGCTCACATTTATATATTGGCCCCAGCTCACACATTAATATAATTGCCCCAGCTCACATTTATATATTGCCCCAGCTCACACATGGATATAATTGCCCCAGCTCACATTTATATATTGCCCCAGCCCACACATGGATATATTTGCCCCCTGCTCACACATGGATATATTGCCCCCAGCTCACACATGGATATATATTTCCCCCAGCTCACACATGGATATATATTGCCCCAGCTCACACATGGATATATATTGGTCCCAGCTCACACATGGATATATATATTGGCCCCAGCTCACACATGGATATATATTGGCCCCAGCTCACACATTGATATATATTGGCCCCAGCTCACACATTGATATTTTGCCCCAGCTGACACATGGATATATTGCCACCAGCTCACACATGGATATATTGCCCCCAGCTCACACATGGATATATTGCCCCCAGCTAACACATGGCTATATTGCCCCCAGCTCACGCATGGATATATCTGCCCCAAGCTCACGCATGGATATATCTGCCCCAGCTCACGCATGGATATATCTGCCCCCAGCTCACGCATGGATATATATGCCCCAAGCTTACGAATGGATATATCTGCCCCAGCTCACGGATGGATATATCTGCCCCAGCTCACGGATGAATATATCTGCCCCAAGCTCACGCATGGATATCTGCCCCCAGCTCATGCATGGATATATCTGCCCCAAGCTCACGCATGGATATGTCTGCCCCAAGCTCACGCATGGATATATCTGCCCCAGCTCACGCATGAATATATCTGCCCCAGCTCATGCATGGATATGTCTGCCCCAAGCTCACGCATGGATATATCTGCCCCAGCTCACGCATGAATATATCTGCCCCAGCTCATGCATGGATATATCTGCCCCAAACTCACGCATGGATATATCTGCCCCCAGCTCACACATGAATATATCTGCCCCAAGCTCACACATGGATATATCTGCCCCCAGCTCACGCATGGATATATCTGCCCCAAGGTCACACATGGATATATATTGGCCCTAGTTCAGTTGGTCCTTGCGCCTCACAGCAAGCTTCTTCCTCCCCAGCACACGCCGGCAAAGGATGTTCCCCGGCCGCTCGTTGAGATCCACACAGCTGTGATCTCGCAAGATCACGGCGTTAACTCCAGAGTTAACGCGGCAATCTCACGAGATCTCGGCTGGTGGACTTCAACGAGCAGCCGGGGAACATCCTTTGCGCGTGCAGGGAGGAAGAAGCTTGCGGCAGTGAGGCAAGCCTATGGCTCGCGTGCCGACACAGACGGCCCCACGTGTCAGGTGTGGCACGCGTGCCATAGGTTCGCCATCACTGACCTAGACTATAAAAGCATTGGTCCGGAATGTGGTCCAGTGGTAGCAACGAGGAAAGGTAAAAAAATATGGACGGCATGCATAGGAGGTTATTCACTAACCTCTGAAATTGTCACCAAATCGCACCGAACGGTGAATTTCACTATAGTTGCAATTGTGGGACAATTCGTCTATTTACGATGCTGTCAATTTGCCAAATACTGGCAAATTCACAGTGAAACACGGTGCAATTCACCACAGTTCGGCGGTACCAAAATTGCCCCATTGGAAACTATCTGTCTATTCACAGAAGGCACAGGACATTTGCTTTACAGACGGTGAAATCTACCGAGATCGCAATCCAAGTGAAGCAATCCAGTAGATTAAGAATTGGTGCCACGGCTTTATATTACATCCAATTAGGCAGAGAGATGAAGGGTCAACTCTACATGGTATCAACTATGGATGGTGCCTTTGACACGTCAGGTACCAATGATGTGTCTACGGGTCCAGTTGTCAACATTTACTATTCCTTTCAGGTCTGCTAAAACCTCAGGGTTAGAGTGAGTGTTTGAGGGATGAGGAGTTTCCTCCAGATAAGGGAACATGGCCTCCAGGTCCACCACCTCAGGGAGGACATCAGAAAGTCTCCTGCAATATGGCATCTGACCATGTTTTGCAGATCTGCAGGTGGTTATGGCGCTCCAGCCAGTCCAGAGGTTCTCAGCGCAGGAAGGCTTTGCTCACGCAGCTGAAAGCCTCTGCCTAATTTTTTTTCTCATTTTCGGTGATTTTACTCACTTTTTGTCCTTCATCGCCCGCCGCTCCTCCTCTTCGGCTCAGGCCAGGACTCCCGAACCTGGAAGTCCCTACTGCTTTTCTGTGCAACTTACGTAGTGTAGGAGTTGCAAACTGCGAAGCACTACGGGATTCACACACTTTACATACGCAAGTTCCGTAGCAACTGCGCAGAGCAATGGATCGGAGCCGCACGCGCATGCACAGATCTGAACCATCGCTGCCTCTCTTGACTTTTCGTTCCCCACACTTCAAGGCGATTCAACGATCCTTGGTTCGCCGACCCTGCGGTGTATTCAGCAAGCAGTGGCGTAGCGTGGGGGGGCAGGGGGGGCTGTGGCCCTGGGCGCAGTTTTGTTAGGGGCGCATAATTTCTTTTGAAATTATGCGCCCCTAAAACTTGTGGCCCGACTGACCCGCCGGGCCCTCGGGCGCCGCCCAAGGGCCCGCGGGTTGAGGGGACCCAGATGCCGGGCAGCGGGAGTGCCTGCCGGCTGCCCGGTCCTGAACAGTGAGTCTGTCCTGTTGATTGAAGGGGATGTGGCTGCGTGCAGGCGCAGGTCACGTGGTCCATCTAATCAGGTGGTACTGAGTCTCTGTACCACCTGACTGGCCGGACCGCGTGACCTGCGCACGTACGCAGCCGCCTCCCCTTCAACAGGACGGACTCGCACGCTGTTCAGGACCGGGCAGCAGCACTCCCGCTGCCCGGCATCTGGGCCCCCTCAACCGCTGGATCCGGAGCTGGGGCAATATCCAGGTGAGAGCTGGGGCATATCCATGAACTGGGGCAAATCCATGTGCTGGGGCAAATCCATGAGCTGGGGCATATCCATGTGCTGGGGCAAATCCATGTGCTGGGGCATATCCATGAGCTGGGGCAAATCCATGAGCTGGGGCAAATCCATGAGCTGGGGCAAATCCATGTGCTGGGGAAAATCCATGAGCTGGGGCAAATCTATGAGCTGGGGCAAATCCATGTGCTGGGGCAGTATCCATGTGCTGGGGCAAATCCATGACCTGGGGCAAATCCATGAGCTGGGGGCAAATCCATGAGCTGGGGGCAAATCCATGAGCTGGGGCATATCCATGTGCTGGGGCAAATCCATGAGCTGGGGCAAATCCGTGTGCTGGGGCAAATGTGTGAGCTGGGGCAGTATCCATGTGCTGGGGCAAATCCATGAGCTGGGGCAAATCCATGAGCTGGGGCAAATCCATGTGTGAGCTGGGGCAATATCCATGTGTGAGCTGGGGCAATATTCATGTGAGAGCTGGGGCAATATCCACGTGCTGGGGCAAATCCATGTGCTGGGGCAAATCCATGAGCTGGGGCATATCCATGTGCTGGGGCAAATCCATGTGCTGGGGCATATCCATGAGCTGGGGCAAATCCATGAGCTGGGGCATATCCATGAGCTGGGGCAAATCCATGTGCTGGGGAAAATCCATGAGCTGGGGGCAAATCCATGAGCTGGGGCAAATCCATGTGCTGGGGCAGTATCCATGTGCTGGGGCAAATACATGAGCTGGGGCAAATCCATGAGCTGGGGGCAAATCCATGAGCTGGGGCATATCCATGTGCTGGGGCATATCCATGTGCTGGGGGCAAATCCATGAGCTGGGGCAAATCCGTGTGCTGGGGCAAATGTGTGAGCTGGGGCAGTATCCATGTGCTGGGGCAGTATCCATGTGCTGGGGCAAATCCATGAGCTGGGGCAAATCCATGAGCTGGGGCATATCCATGTGCTGGGGCAAATCCGTGTGCTGGGGCAAATCCGTGTGCTGGGGCAAATGTGTGAGCTGGGGCAGTATCCATGTGCTGGGGCAAATCCATGAGCTGAGGCAAATCCATGAGCTGGGGCAAATCCATGTGTGAGCTGGGGCAATATCCATTTGTGAGCTGGGGCAATATTCATGTGAGAGCTGGGGCAATATCCATGTGTGAGCTGGGGCAATATCCATTTGTGAGCTGGGGCAATATCCATGTGTGAGCTGGGGCAATATCCATGTGTGAGCTGGGGCAATATCATGTGTGAGCTGGGGCAATATCCATTTGTGAGCTGGGGCAATATCCATGTGAGAGCTGGGGCAAATCCATGTGTGAGCTGGGGCAATATCCATGTGTGAGCTGGGGCAATATCCATGTGTGAGCTGGGGCAATATTCATGTGTGAGCTGGGGCAATATCCATGTGTGAGCTGGGGCAATATCCATTTGTGAGCTGGGGCAATATCCATGTGTGAGCTGGGGCAATATCCATGTGTGAGCTGGGGCAATATTCATGTGAGAGCTGGGGCAATATCCATGTGAGAGCTGGGGCAATATCCATGTGTGAGCTGGGGCAATATTCATGTGAGAGCTGGGGCAGTATCCATGTGCTGGGGCAAATCCATGTGTGAGCTGGGGCAATATCCATGTGAGAGCTGGGGCAATATTCATGTGAGAGCTGGGGCAATATCGATTAAGTGTCCACAGGTTGGGGGGGGCGCACAATTCTTGGCTGGCCCCGGGCACTGACAACCCACGCTACGCCACTGTCAGTAAGCAGCGCAGGGCCCCCCGTAGTGCAGGGAATACTCGCCGCAAACACACTGAACACTCAACGCAAACCCGTAGAAACAGCTGGATTAAACCCGCCGGACTCTTTCTGCATTTTTTCACAGGACAAACAGGACTTTACATTGAAACCCGACAGAACGTCTGCCACCACCTCTCACCAAAAACTCAAAGTCAAGTAAATCAACCCTAAAACACACCGCGCTGGCCAATCACACGCTCCATCTGCCTCTTGTCCCTGACCCAGAGCCACAAACCCGAACGGCTGAAAATTCTTCATTCCACAAATATCACAGTCTCATTCCTCGGCAAATGTCACGGAGCCAGTTTTACAGAAACCCCTGTCCGGTCACGCCCATCTCACCCCTACACCTCACACACAAGGCCTATTGAGGGCAATGCGTGCACAAAAAATACCTTTAAGAGAAAAAGGTACAAGGGTTTTGCCGGGCAGAGAATTGGTGGAGAAATGCAAATTTTGGACCAAATTCGTCGAACAGAAGGTATTTAGCAGTTTGAGAAATGTATAAAATTCAGCTGTTTTGGCCGGTCTCAGTTTGTCCCCAATACATTGCGAGTGAATCACTGGAGTGATTTGTTTTGTGTCTCTTAAATTCGATTTTTGATGAAACCAGGTAGGATATGGAACCAAAGAGGCACCGAAACATGGCGGCAAATCCAAGACTGAACCGTACCTGCGCAAATACCCTGAGGGTGCTACACCCAGACTTTCCGATTGCTCTGTGCAAATAGTGCAGTCACTGAGCAGATACACGGTCTGTGATACACTTATACACTACACATTACTGTGAGTTTTATTGCTGTGGAGCTCTGTGATACTCTCATACACACCGCACATTACTGTGAGTTTTATTCTTCTGGAGCCCTGTGATACGCTCTTACACACCGCACATTACTGTGAGTTTTATTCTTCTGGAGCCCTGTGATAAGCTCATACACACCGCACATTACTGTGAGTTTTATTCCTGTGGGGCTCTGTGATACGCTCATACACACCGCACATTACTGTGAGTTTTATTCTTCTGGAGCCCTGTGATAAGCTCATACACACCGCACATTACTGGAGTTTTATTGCTGTGGAGCTCTGTGATAAGCTCATACACACTGCACATTACTGTGAGTGTTATTGCTGTGGAGCTCTGTGATAAGCTCATACACACCGCACATTACTGTGAGTTTTATTGCTGTGGAGCTCTGTGATAACCTCATACACACTGCACATTACTGTGAGTGTTATTGCTGTGGAGCTCTGTGATAAGCTCATACACACCGCACATTACTGTGAGTTTTATTGCTGTGGAGCTCTGTGATAACCTCATACACACTGCACATTACTGTGAGTGTTATTGCTGTGGAGCTCTGTGATAAGCTCATACACACCGCACATTACTGTGATTTTTATTGCTGTGGAGCTCTGTGATACACTCATACACACTGCACATTACTGGGAGTTTTATTGCTGTGGATACACTCATGCACACTGAGCACTGTGAGGGCAGAAACACAGAGAAGTGGGTTTGAGTCTCTGATTGTGTTTGCTGTTTATATGGAGGGACACCGGGATTGTGTGTGATTAATTCACATGATGTATGTGCATGTACAGGCGTTTCGCAGCATGCAGAGCATGTTAACCTCCCAACATAAACAAGAAAATCCTCATTACCCTCTAAACACGTTACGGAAGCACAGAGATGTTACTGCGTTCACGGGTCCATTTATCTGTCACAGTAAATGCTTCCCTCAGCCGGCGTTTAATGGATTCATGAATAAATGACTTGTTTCGGCCGTTTATAAAATGCACCGAGCGATTATCCTGCACATACATTATACATATTCCTGAAGATGAGATCATGTCGGGCGGCGATGGATTCTGGCACCAGGCAGGTCCAGCCCAGATTGTTTTGGCATCTCTTACAAAACCTTCTGCTGACGTGATTCCTTACGGCTGTTAGACCTCGGTCAGGATGCGATTGGGAGAGACTTTAGCTTCTGTCGCCGTTACTGAAGAGAAACGCAAATCTTCCCCTTGCTGGGGCTTACTGCCCAGTGCCCACCTTGGGTATACTGGGCGGTCCAGTAGAATGGCTCTCCTGCTCACAGCTGTCAATCACACAGGCGGCATGCCACCAGAAGCAACCAGAGAATAAATCCAAATTCTCCTCCATATGGGTCACATATAGGGAGCGATTCCCCGTTGAATGAGCCCATTGTGTGTTGGGTGCTCCTTGACATCTCCCGTCCGCTTGTTTGCGCTGAGAAGATGAACCAGTTTTTCTTCCTCCCTGATGGTGCCGAGGTCTGGTGCCCAACACGTAGCACATAGAATTACCATAGAAAATGCAAAAAATGCACGGAATGTGACACATCACAAAACACAAGAACAACAGAGTCCCCGCGTCTCGGGAAAAACATATTTACGTTATAATATGTGCTGAAAAAGCTGAGCGTCTATCAGGTCCAACCCTTCACTAGCCCAGCTCTGCTCCAGAATACAAAGCACCACCCGAATAATGTCCATTTTGGCTTCTTAAAAGGAAGAATAACTCTTTGTTTCAGAATCGGACCAGGAGGCCGTTATCACATATTATTATGTCACACAATATTCTGGTGTCCAGCAGCATCGAGTGGGTCCATGACGTCATGAGCCTGGAGCCAAAGCTGCTGGTCCGCCTCTGACCAATTCCTTTCATACCACTTGATCATCATTTCATGACTCTTTCCTCTCCCCTTATTGTGCCGGGGCTCCATCCCACTCACCCATCTGACCCATCTTTATCACCCGGTTCTTTATCGATTTTACCCCATTGTGCCTCTGGACAGTTATTGTTACGCCGTTGTGTGTCTACCCCATCCATCTCACCCTATTGGACTTCTGTATCATCTTTCTCACCCCACTGTTTCTCTTCCTCATCCCTCTCTTTTCACATAGTCTCTTATCCATCTATCTGACCCCATTGTTCCTGTGACCCTTCTCTCTCACCCCTTTGTACATTTGATCCATGTGTCTCACCCCATTACAAATTTGATCCATTCCTCCCACCACATTGTACCTTTGATCAATTCCTCTCACCCCATTGTACATTTCATCCATTTTTTCACCCCATTGTACATTTCATCCATTCCTCTCACCCCATTGTATAGTTGATCCATTCATCTCACCCCATTGTATATTTGATCCATTCATCTCACCCCATTGTACACTTGATCCATTCCTCTTACCCATTGTACACTTGATACATTCCTCTCACCCCATTGTACATGTGATACATTCCTTCACCCCATTGTACATTGCATCCATTTTTTCACCCCATTGTACATTTCATCCATTCCTCTCACCCCATTGTATAGTTGATCCATTCATCTCACCCCATTGTACACTTGATACATTCCTCTCACCCCATTGTACACTTGATCCATTCCTCTCACCCCATTGTACATGTGATACATTCCTCTCACCCCATTGTACATGTGATCCATTCCTCTCACCCCATTGTACATGTGATACATTCCTTCACCCCATTGTACATTTGAGACATTCCTTCACCCCATTGTACATTTGAGACATTCCTCTCATCCCATTGTACATGTGATACATTCCTCTCACCCCATTGTACATGTGATCCATTCCTCTCACCCCATTGTACATGTGATACATTCCTCTCACCCCATTGTACATTTGAGACATTCCTCTCACCCCATTGTACATGTGATACATTCCTCTCACCCCATTGTACATGTGATACATTCCTCTCACCCCATTGTGTTTTAACAGAGATCTTTCTATCGCTCTAGTTTTGTGACAGCGGTGAGAGTAGAATAATCTATTTTTAGTCTGATTTGTGTTTGTTTTTGTAAAGAGAAATGTTTTTAGTAAATGTCTTAAACAGACCATTAATAGAAACCGAGATCGGAGGAGGAGCGCCAAAATCTGTATATATATTCATTAAGGTAACGGATGCAGAGGATTGTGTCGCCACAAATAGAAGAATCACAATGTGCTTCACTATCTGAGCAGTGAGTCTGAGATTGCTGCACTGGATCATAGCTTTCCATGTACAGCGGGGATATGTGGTGGGGTCAGTGACTGGTGCGGCACTGGTTTAGTGTCCCCCCTCATAAATGCCCACCAGTGCTGGTCGCAGTGTGTAGGGACTGGCACACAAACGCACAGCATGAGGCTAATCCTTCCTGGCAATGACACTGAGTTAATGTTACCACTCCCTGGGCTCTGGGTAAAGTCAGTACTATGGCACTGCCAGGCCCTGGTGCTGGAGTATCTAATAGGCCGTGCTAAATAATAAAGATCATCAATCTCTTTTACATCCCTCTACTCGATAGAACACAAAAAGGAATGTATAATAATAATCACTTAATACTGACACAGTGACACCTGTTAAAGAAATCAGCCAATTCTATTTAAATAACCCAAAGCAGCAATCTATAAAACATATCATATGCAGGACATCACTGTACCACTTCCCTCAGAAGATGGAATCCAAAAGGGCATCACTTTCACTTAATCCATGTTTTAAAACACCTCAATCAGCATATGAAACACAGACAGGGCATCACTTTTCATGTAGTGCATGTTCCAAGTCACAACAATCAGTATATGAAACACAGACAGGGCATCACTTTTCATGTAGTGCATGTTCCAAGTCACTTCAATCAGCATATGAAACACAGACAGGGCATCACTTTTCATGTAGTGCATGTTCCAAGTCACTCCAATCACCATATGAAACACAGACAGGGCATCACTTTTCATGTAGTGCTTGTTCCAAGTCACTTCAATCAGCATATGAAACACAGACAGGGCATCACTTTTCATGTAGTGCATGTTCCAAGTCACTAAACTCAGCATATGAAACACAGACAGGGCATCACTTTTCATGTAGTGCTTGTTCCAAGTCACTCCAAACAGCATATGAAACACAGACAGGGCATCACTTTTCATGTAGTGCATGTTCCAAGTCACTAAACTCAGCATATGAAACACAGACAGGGCATCACTTTTCATGTAGTGCTTGTTCCAAGTCACTCCAATCAGCATATGAAACACAGACAGGGCATCACTTTTCATGTAGTGCATGTTCCAAGTCAACAATCAGTATATGAAACACAGACAGGGCATCACATTTCATGTAGTGCTTGTTCCAAGTCACTCCAATCAGCATATGAAACACAGACAGGGCATCACTTTTCATGTAGTGCTTGTTCCAAGTCACTCCAATCAGCATATGAACACAGACAGGGCATCGCTTTTCATGTAGTGCATGTTCCAAGTCACTCCAATCACCATATGAAACACAGACAGGGCATCACTTTTCATGTAGTGCTTGTTCCAAGTCACTCCAATCAGCATATGAAACACAGACAGGGCATCACTTTTCATGTAGTGCATGTTCCAAGTCACAACAATCAGTATATGAAACACAGACAGGGCATCACTTTTCATGTAGTGCTTGTTCCAAGTCACTCCAATCAGCATATGAAACACAGACAGGGCATCGCTTTTCATGTAGTGCATGTTCCAAGTCACTCCAATCACCATATGAAACACAGACAGGGCATCACTTTTCATGTAGTGCTTGTTCCAAGTCACTCCAATCAGCATATGAAACACAGACAGGGCATCACTTTTCATGTAGTGCATGTTCCAAGTCACAACAATCAGTATATGAAACACAGACAGGGCATCACTTTTCATGTAGTGCATGTTCCAAGTCACTCCAATCAGCATATGAAACACAGACAGGGCATCACTTTTCATGTAGTGCTTGTTCCAAGTCACTCCAATCACCATATGAAACACAGACAGGGCATCACTTTTCATGTAGTGCATGTTCCAAGTCACTCCAATCAGCATATGAAACACAGACAGGGCATCACTTTTCATGTAGTGCTTGTTCCAAGTCACTTCAATCAGCATATGAAACACAGACAGGGCATCACTTTTCATGTAGTGCATGTTCCAAGTCACAACAATCAGTATATGAAACACAGACAGGGCATCACATTTCATGTAGTGCTTGTTCCAAGTCACTCCAATCAGCATATGAAACACAGACAGGGCATCACTTTTCATGTAGTGCTTGTTCCAAGTCACTCCAATCAGCATATGAAACACAGACAGGGCATCGCTTTTCATGTAGTGCATGTTCCAAGTCACTCCAATCACCATATGAAACACAGACAGGGCATCACTTTTCATGTAGTGCTTGTTCCAAGTCACTCCAATCAGCATATGAAACACAGACAGGGCATCACTTTTCATGTAGTGCATGTTCCAAGTCACAACAATCAGTATATGAAACACAGACAGGGCATCACTTTTCATGTAGTGCTTGTTCCAAGTCACTCCAATCAGCATATGAAACACAGACAGGGCATCACTTTTCATGTAGTGCATGTTCCAAGTCACAACAATCAGTATATGAAACACACAGACAGGGCATCACTTTTCATGTAGTGCTTGTTCAAGTCACTCCAATCAGCATATGAAACACAGACAGGGCATCGCTTTTCATGTAGTGCATGTTCAAGTCACTCCAATCACCATATGAAACACAGACAGGGCATCACTTTTCATGTAGTGCTTGTTCCAAGTCACTCCAATCACCATATGAAACACAGACAGGGCATCACTTTTCATGTAGTGCATGTTCCAAGTCACAACAATCAGTATATGAAACACAGACAGGGCATCACTTTTCATGTAGTGCTTGTTCCAAGTCACTCCAATCAGCATATGAAACACAGACAGGCATCGCTTTTCATGTAGTGCATGTTCCAAGTCACTCCAATCACCATATGAAACACAGACAGGGCATCACTTTTCATGTAGTGCTTGTTCCAAGTCACTCCAATCACCATATGAAACACAGACAGGGCATCACTTTTCATGTAGTGCTTGTTCCAAGTCACTCCAATCAGCATATGAAACACAGACAGGGCATCACTTTTCATGTAGTGCTTGTTCCAAGTCACTCCAATCAGCATATGAAACACAGACAGGGCATCACTTTTCATGTAGTGCTTGTTCCAAGTCACTCCAATCACCATATGAAACACAGACAGGGCATCACTTTTCATGTAGTGCTTGTTCCAAGTCACTCCAATCAGCATATGAAACACAGACAGGGCATCACTTTTTCATCAGTAGTGCTTGTTCCAAGTCACTTCAATCAGCATATGAAACACAGACAGGCATCAATGTAGTGCTTGTTCCAAGTCACTTCAATCAGCATATGAAACACAGACAGGGCATCACTTTTCTTTTTTTTTTATTTTATTTTTTTTTATTTTGAAAGAATGTCATCAGTACAATCAGCAATTGAAGATAAATGAAGTAAGACAAAAACAATAGTCAAAATGAGGTCAGCAGTACGACGACTTAGGAAAAGAAATAAAAAGAATGAAGGGAAGGGGACGCGAACCACACCAAACGCCTGCCAGCAATGGTGTAAGGAGAGGGAGAAAAAGAAGAGAAAAGGGGGGGGGGTAGTGAAAAACAAAATACATTTGGAGAGGGAACGGCAACTGCCTGTAGTGTGACTTTCCCGGCTCGCTCCCGGGGGAGGCCGTGGAAGGGTATTGTCACGAGGCCAGGTGCCCAAGGGCCAAGTATGGCAACCAGAGCCATGGTAGGTGCCATAGTGGCGCGCCTCTGGACATCCCGACGTGCCAAAAAAAAAAAAAAAAAAAGGGGGGGGGGGGGGGAAGAAAGAAACACCATCGCTGGCATGGCAGAGGCCCATGAAGGAGCAAGGTGACAGCAGTGTGAAACATAAGTCCTCGTGACAAAGTCTCAAATGTATCTCCAGCCGGGGAATGACAGCGGGGAAAAATTAAAATAAAATGGTGGTCGAAGCGTGGACATTGAAATAAAATGGGGGGGTATATCGAAAAATGTCCACAATGGCAGCCGCTGAAGACAAAAATAGAATAAAAATAAAAGTCCTCATAATAGAGCGCAGCAAGAAAAAAAAAAAAAAAAAAAAAAAAAAAGGGAAACAACGTACAGGTATTCACAGGGGAACGTGTTCAGCTAGGAGACAAATCAATAACACTGTACTAAATAACACAAACAAATCTGCATGAAAAATAAAAAGTCATCTAGTACCCAGCATAAGTCAGCGTGGAAAATAAAAACAAAAAGATAGCTTGTTTAGCATAAACAGCGTGGAAAATAAAAACGAAAAGTCGGCCTGTAATTTCGGAAAGCTTCAGAGGGTGAACGGTCAGTAAACTTAATGGGTCAGGGCACAGTCGGGCAAGAAACAGCAGAGAAAAAAGATAGGTCTCCTCAGCCCGTGTCCCACGGAAACGCGGTGTGAAGACCCTCCACAATCCTGTCCATGTGCCCCTCCGTTCCCGGTCCTGCCGCATCCAGGTCTCCACTATAGCCTCATCAGTCGCCGGTGGGGGCCGAGACCAAGCCCGTCTCACTTCAGTGTGTAAACCCTCGGCCTCGTACAATGCCATCAGCGCACAATCCACATAGAAGGCAACGGTGTCCAGCTCGCTAGTCCCCTTCGCAGCAGGAAAGGCTGCGCGAATACCCCCATCGCATCGAATCAGCTCCCGGATGGTGTAGCAGACAGGCGACCATCTCGTCAGCTCCGCCGCAGCCAGGGAAGCGCTACATGTCTCAGGTAGGTACGCCACTCCATCCGCGGTCATCTCTCTTTAGGGGCCCTCCGCGATCCTCCTCGATTGACGTAGGGAGGGGGGTCACGTTAGTCTGCACGGGGTCCACCGCTTCTACATCGGGTGCAGCAGGCATCCTCGCCCCCTCAATCTGCTCCGGGCTTTGCGTCTCTCCCACCGGGGCGCGTACAATCGGCGTCTCGACCAGGGCATCATCCGCTTCGCGGTCCTCCGCCACAGTCGCAGGACAGGTCTCATCCACGCGACCAGCTGGAGCAGCCACCCCCTCCTCCAAGCTCGAGTTCTCCACCTTCCGGCACCCCCTCAGTGCAGATAGCATCTGCCTCCAAACTCCTCTGGTAAGCGGGGCATCTTCTTCCACCCCGTCCAAAAATCGCAGGCAGGCCTCCAGGCCTGTAAGGAAGGTGTCAGAGTTCCCCGCAGGGGGAGGGCGACCGTCCCGCCATCCGTCCGCCGGCCCATCCGTCTCTCTCATCAGGTTTCGAGTCCGGGCGGCCGGGAGACGAGGGCTCCGTCTCACCAGCCCCCAGAACAGCTTGGGGTCGGGCTAAGGCGGTAGAACAGCCGGGAACAAAGACCGCAGGTGCCCGATCGAAGGCCGCAATATGGCCGCCGTCACCTCGTGTCAGCCACATACCCGTGGCTGCAGAGGTCTTCTCAGGTCCGGAGTGGGGGACAGAACGGCCTCCGGACAGCTCGGCTCCGCTGGTCAGCTAGCCGGGGCCCAAGATTCAAAGCTACACTGCTTAAAAGTCCGTTTTTGGGCCCTAAAGGCAGCAGACGTGCGGAGCTCCGGAGAAACACGTCCGCTCCCTTCGGCAGTCGGCCACGCCCCCATCACTTTTCATGTAGTGCTTGTTCCAAGTCACTCCAATCAGCATATGAAACACAGACAGGGCATCACTTTTCATGTAGTGCATGTTCCAAGTCACTCCAATCAGCATATGAAACACAGACAGGGCATCACTTTTCATGTAGTGCATGTTCCAAGTCACTAAACTCAGCATATGAAACACAGACAGGGCATCACTTTTCATGTAGTGCATGTTCCAAGTCACAACAATCAGCATATGAAACACAGACAGGGCATCACATTTCATGTAGTGCTTGTTCCAAGTCACTCCAATCAGCATATGAAACACAGACAGGGCATCACTTTTCATGTAGTGCATGTTCCAAGTCACTAAACTCAGCATATGAAACACAGACAGGGCATCACTTTTCATGTAGTGCATGTTCCAAGTCACAACAATCAGCATATGAAACACAGACAGGGCATCACATTTCATGTAGTGCTTGTTCCAAGTCACTCCAATCAGCATATGAAACACAGACAGGGCATCACTTTTCATGTAGTGCTTGTTCCAAGTCACTCCAATCAGCATATGAAACACAGACAGGGCATCACTTTTCATGTAGTGCATGTTCCAAGTCACTTCAATCTCATAGGGTGACGTCGCCCGCTCTGTGTGTGTGTGACATCACTAGTGACATTTGATGGCAGACAGCCGGGAAATTCAAAATCCTGGCTGCTGCAGACGCTGGGTGGTAGGGAGGAAAGGAGTTGCCAGGTCGGCCATGTTTTGCTGGACACATAATGTATTCATGCTGATGGGCAATGCATGACAAATGCCACCGTACAACATATATAATCCATACACTGCAGGGAAGAAACCAAAAAGGAATCCCAGGTGACCTGCCTTGATTTCCTTCCTGCAGCACATGAATTATACATATTGCAGGGCAGCACTTTTCCCTGTGCTCCCCCTCTGCATGAAATAGTAAATTGTATCCACTCCAGGAAAACATGGCCGATCTGGCGACCCCAGTCAGCAGGCGGCCTGTTGTTTTGGAACTATGTTTCCCCTGATGCACTTTGCTCAGTTTAACGAGTGACTGAGCATCATGGGAAATAAAGTTCCAAAACACCTTTGGCCATGTAACTTTTCAACCTCTGACCTCTGCTGCCAAATTAGGAAATTTAACCAAGGGGGGAGGGGTAGAGCCAGAGAACCAGCGCCCTCCCATGACTTACAGTGTCGCTGAGCATCATGGGAAACGTAGTTCTCTGGGATTTGCAGTGGCAAGGCTGAACAATATAAATACATATATATATATATATTTTTTACATATTTCTAAAATAAACGCAGGTGTCGGGGCTGTGACCGGTGCGGTGTCGGGGCTGTGACCGGTGCGGTGTCGGGGCTGTGACCGGTGCGGTGTCGGGGCTGTGACCGGTACGGTGTCGGGGCTGTGGCCGGTGCGGTGTCGGGGCTGTGACCGGTGCGGTGTCGGGCTGTGGCCGGTGCGGTGTCGGGGCTGTGACCGGTGCGGTGTCGGGGCTGTGACCGGTGCGGTGTCGGGGCTGTGACCGGTGCGGTGTCGGGGCTGTGACCGGTGCGGTGTCGGGGCTGTGACCGGTGCGGTGTCGGGGCTGTGACCGGTGCGGTGTGGGGGCTGTGGCCGGTGCGGTGTCGGGGCTGTGACCGGTGCGGTGTCGGGGCTGTGACCGGTGCGGTGTCGGGGCTGTGGCCGGTGCGGTGTCGGGGCTGTGACCGGTGCGGTATCGGGGCTGTGACCGGTGCGGTGTCGGGGCTGTGGCCGGTGCGGTGTCGGGGCTGTGACCGGTGCGGTGTCGGGGCTGTGACCGGTGCGGTGTGGGGGCTGTGGCCGGTGCGGTGTCGGGGCTGTGACCGGTGCGGTGTCGGGGCTGTGACCGGTGCGGTGTCGGGGCTGTGGCCGGTGCGGTGTCGGGGCTGTGACCGGTGCGGTGTCGGGGCTGTGACCGGTGCAGTGTCGGGGCTGTGGCCGGTGCGGTGTCGGGGCTGTGACCGGTGCGGTGTCGGGGCTGTGGCGGTGCGGTGTCGGGGCTGTGGCCGGTGCGATGCCGACCGGCTGTGCTAATTAATCAGTGCCGGTAATTAATTTTTGAGGAAAGTTCCCCCGGGTCCGCACCTAACGGTGAATCAGAGGATTTCTGGGTACAGCGCGCCGGTGTGCGGGGGAATGTGTCACTGCTTTATATAAAGTCACATTCCTGGCCTCTAAGGAATTGCCTGGATACATTGTTACAATAAAAATTCATGAACAGGTTTATCTAGGTGTGTGGGTCACGTGACTCCGCCGTCCAATAGGCTGGTGCGCTTGTTCCAGGTAGAGTGATCTTTAAAGTCCTGCTATAGGAGGCGAGAGGACAGACAGGTGCCTGGGAGCAGTTAGGAGGCGACGGCAGGAGATCTGGGTGAGTTTTGCCTTGTCCCAGCCAGATTCCTCGATGTCATGCGCTTTATATTGCCCGTTATGGTATTATATCATGTGTGATACAGCGCTCCGATTCATTAGGAATTGCTGGAGAAAAAAAGCAAATTTTGGTAAAATTGTTTTTTTTTTTTTTACTCCCACCCTCACCTGTTTCCTTTGCATTTGACTGTTTTTACCGTCTCGCCACCTGGCTCTTTATTTCTTTTTTTTTTATAATGTGGCGGCATCTTGCTGGGCAACACTTTATCCAGACGCCAAAATCTACCGTTTACCCCTGCGTCGCTTTGATCTTTGGGTAAAGGCTGGCGCACCGTGCTTTGGATTTCTGTATGGTTTGGGTTACTAAGGGTTAAAACAGGTTTATTTCAGGTGTGACTGGCTCCTAAAGCCGCAGGACACACCGGTGTTGCCAGATTCCCATGTTTTCCTGGACACACATTACTATCTCCTGCACGGTATGAAATACATTTATAGGTTGCCGATGTGGCAGCCCTAGTGTACGGTGTAGGGCAGGTAAAGCCCGGCGTACCGTACCGGGGATTTGCAACCTGGTGCGGGCTGCTAAGGGATGAGTAGTGTTTTACCCACCCCTCATTAAGCTGCAGGGCGCAGTGTTCTGGCGAGCCACGGCTATATCTGCCAGCACGTTTTACTTTATACATGCTGCGGGGCAGACCGGGCGGCCCTGCCGAATGCAATTACAATCCGGTGTATGATACTTAACGGGACGCTAAGGCACCTCTGAACTTTCTGACTCTGCTGTGCGCCGCTATACAATGGGCAGGGGACGGAGCCGGTGCGTTTAGATCCAGAGGGAGACGTCCACATGTTTGCATGAAACTCCTGCATTACGTGGTTTGATCAATTGTTGGAGACAAACTTTTTTTTTTTCTTCTTTTTGTCAAATAGAGAGGGGGCTAGTGACCCCCCCCCCCCATGTAATAACCAATATCCCAGGGTGTTTTTTTAAAAAAAAATTAAATGTGATAAATCTTTAAAGGTAAAACCACTTGATTTTCCCCACCCCCCCCCCCCCTTTTGTCTTTTTGACTGATGTGATAAACCTTGAATGAAAACTTACAGGGTTATTCAAAGAGATCCGAATTGCTAGCGACAGGTAACCGAACAGTGACATTCAGCCTTCGGTTACCTTTCCTGGCCATTCGGCTATTCAGAGAACAGGCAGTTTGCCAAATCCTGGCGAATTGCCTGCACATACGGTGCCTGTTCGGTGCCTGTTCGAGGGCAGTGAAATCCCCATAGAGAAGCATTGCTTCGGCTATTCAGAGAACACAAACCAGCAGTGAAAGGTTCCCCTAATGCCCTGCCATTCGGTGGTTTAATTCGACAGGTTTATTCAGGAGAATCCCATAGGCTTCAATGTTAAAAATATTCCCGTTTTAATCCAATATCTAATAAACCGTTTAAAGAGACTTTTTGCTGCATAATTTTATATTAAAGATATTTTTTTAAAATTTTTATTATCATTCTTGGATCTTATATGTAAATTTTCAGACATTTTCGTTCTGTAATTTCTTTGCAAACAGCGTTTCACTTTTCAAGCGTACTGTTTTTTTTTTTTTGTTTTTTGTTTTTTTTCTCCACTCCATTCGTCTGCGGTGTCGGGTTTTTCCGGCGGCTGCTCTGCACTGTGATCAGCGGCTGCTCGGGTTTCTCCGGCGTGTTCGGATGTTTTTGTGGGTTGCGGTGAGAGTTTGTCGGGTTTGCGGTGGCTTTTCCTTGCACTACGACGGCCCTGTGGTGCTTGCTGAATACACCGCAGGGTCGCCGAAATGAGATCGCCAAATCGCACTGAATTGAATGAAAAGTCGCCGAACGTGCGGTGACTTTTCGATTCTCTTTTAAAACCCCTGAAAGTTTTCTTTCAAGGTTCATCACATCAGTCAAAAAGACACATAGACAAGGACAGAGGAGAGAGGGGGGGGGAAATCTGGTGAATCAAGTGGTTTTTACCATTAGATCTCAAATAATTTACAAAGCTTTTTCACATAAAAAAAAACAGGATATTGGGTATTACATAGAGATGGGGGGGGGGCTAATGGTTCCCCCCCCCTCCCATCTGACCATAAAGGTTTAAAGAAAAAAAAATTATATATGTGTATAAATTAAACTGGTGAGGGGGGGGGGTGTTTTTAAGCTTTGCTGGGGAGGCGGTGCAGCGGCGCCAGAGCCTCCAGGGAGCCGACCTGTAAAGTGAAGCGTATGTACCTGTATATCATGCTTTTCCGTAGCTGCAAGCGGCTCCGACCTTGATCTAAAATATCTATTCTGTCGTCTTAGGCTAGGGTCAGACGAACGCATTTTTCGCGTCGACCGTGGAAAAGTGCGGTCGAACGAACGGACATATTTTTTCACGGAATACGCGGTAGCGGTCATACGATGCGCCTTTTCGTCCGTGATTTTGTACGGATCATCAATAAAACACTTTTTGTGTCTGGACGTTATGTTGGCCGGACATTAGCAGCGTCTGATGTCTCCCAATCACACACACACGCCGCTATGCGGCCGCAGCGCACTCTGTACGTCAGTAGTAGCGGTTTGACGTTCTCGAAAAAATGCGTTCGTTTGCCACTTGCGTTGCGCGGACGAACTTTCGTGCGGCCGTACTTCGTGTGTTCCCCGGCATTGGACGTCATTTGCTGCTAGCACGGCCGTGATTTCGTGCGGCTAAACGCACGTTAAAGCTGCGTTCGTCTGACCCTAGCCTTAGCTGATAAAATCTCAGATCAGACTTTAATGATATTTTATTCTGTTTTTATTATTTACGCTGGAATTAATGGAAGAAACATTTGTAGCAATGAATGATTCCGGCTCCTGTCTTTTATATTGAATACTTTCAATCTGAGCTCCTGAAAGTCTGGAACACCCATACCACACTGCGCAAAGTGCGAGTAAAAGGGGCCCACCTCCCCTGGGCTACAGCTGACCTCACACATATGTACCAGTTTAGAGACTCCCTGTGGTCAAATTTCAAGAGTACTGGATCCATGAACGATCACTGTGAATACCGAAAATGCCGGAATGAATGCACAAAACAAACAAAAATGGCTAAAGCCCAATACTTCACTGAAAATCTAAACAATAACATATGATTTTTCTAAAATTTCTAGGGTTTAATAAGTAACATACAAGCACCCCCCCCCATCCACTCCCAACCGGCTGCTGTCAAAGTAAACAACCAAACTGTACAACACCCCCTAGATGTAGCAAATGCTTTTAATAATTATTTTGTTGGTAGCGCCACCACCTTGATTGCTAAGCTAGAAAATGACACGCAATCAGAAAGGCCACACACAGGTCAGGCCCCACCAACTGTGCAAAGACCCTGTAACACAGAGAAATTCAGTTTTAGACCAGTGCCATCACTAAACTTCTCCGTAACCAAAAAATTAAATACCAATCTGGACCTGATCAAATCCCAGCAATGATGCTGAAAATCAGTTCACCGGCAATTGGAAAACCTGTCGCAACCCTAATCAATGAATCACTGGCGACTGGATACATACCCATACTCTGGAAGACTGCAAGGGTGGTACCTATCCATAAAAGTGGTGACAGTACTTTGGTATCCAACTACCGTCCAATATCACTGCTCCCTGTAATGTCAAAAATTCTGGAAAAATGTGTCTACACTCAATTACGTGATTATTATCAGAACTATTTAACCCCAGATCAATCAGGCTTTTGTCTAAAACCTTCAACTACAACCGCCCTTTTAAAAGTTTGTAATGATATCCAAACAGGCATGGAACAAGGAAACCTAACTGGAGCCATCTTTCTTGATTTTTGCCAAGGCTTTTGACACAGTAGACCATGGCATCCTATTACAAAAACTTAAGAACTCTGGTATTGGTGATCGCACGTTAACCTGGTTCCAATCATATGTGTCTGATCAGTCGCAACTGATGACTAACTGTAACTACATGACCCACCATTGTGACATGTTAAAAGAACTAAATTGGCAGTCGCTGGAATCTAGACGCACCCTTCACCTTTCCAACCTGTTGTTTAAGAGCATTTCTGGGAAGCTGCCACCCTACCTGAATAGACTGCTTCCTCCAGCAGTTCCCTCCTCCTATAACCTCAGATCCAGGACCAGCACCTTACTTGTAATATCACAATACAAAAAGTAAGTGGCTCCATCCTCATTTTCCTACAGAGCACCATGAATATGGAACAACCTCCCAGATACCATCAAATCTTCCCCAGTCTAAAGTCACTCGAGCTCCCTATTAACATACCTCAATACGGAATGCACCTGTAAACATGTAACACAGTGACTATATACAGAATGCACCTGTAAACATGTAACATAGTGACTATATACAGAATGCACCTGTAAACATGTAACATAATGGCTATATACAGAATGCACCTGTAAACATGTAATATAGTGACTATATATAGAATGCACCTGTAAACATGTAATATAGTGACTATATATAGAATGCACCTGTAAACATGTAACACAGTGACTATATACAGAATGCACCTGTAAACATGTAACACAGTGACTATATACAGAATGCACCTGTAAACATGTAACATAGTGACTATATACAGAATGCACCTGTAAACATGTAACATAGTGACTATATTACTTACATATTTATTTTTCTGTTAATCTGTATATTTCTGTTTTTAATATCTTGCATTTTACTATTTAGTGTTTCTGTAACACCTCAATGTTCTTGAACCCAGGACATGCTTGAAAACGAGAGAATCTCAATGTATCCTTCCTGGTAAAATCCTTTATAAATAAATAAATAAATAAGCGTCTCCTGGGATGTGAATGTCACGAATAATAATAATGTATTTACGTGTGACGTAACATTAAAAGCACTTGATCTATTCGCCACAATGTTTTTAGACAGAACTTAATGGGGGGGGGGGGTGGTAGTAGCTAACCCCCCCCCCCATTAGTCCCATAAATCTAAGTATGCGTGACCTGACGAAAAGCTTCCAAAACAGCTGTTTGGTTATAAAAAAAAATAGGGGTCGCTGATGGGTTAGCCCCCCCCCCTTAAAATAAAATGTCTAACGAACTGCGGGAGGTTTTTTTTCTTCAAAAATTTATATGGGGTAGGACTACATGAAGGGTTGCACTTCCATGATCTCCAGTCCTGAAGGAGACTGGGAACGATTCACCAACGTACTGTGATGTCATAGGGGTTTAGCGTCAGGAAGGTGATATGGGGGGGGGGGGTGCGTTAGACACGGTTATCCTGGCGGTAACGCTTGCTCATCCAGACGCTAGCCGTGGCTTTCACTGGGAATGGAGGCTTTTGTGTTGTCGGGTTGCGTCGTTTGTCGCTCTTTCGGGTCATGACTGATTTCGGGGCGCTGTCCTTTTGTCTTTTTGTCTTTTTGTTATAATGTCGCATAAGGAAGCGGCCTTCAAGCTGTTCCACATCGCCCCGGGTTAGTTTTCTTTGAAGGAGCGGCTGCTGCTGATCTGCATCACTGGCTATAAATAGGCCGTGCGCCCGTCTGCGGGGAAAGCTGCGCGCGCCCGCCCGTCTGCGGGGAAAGCTGCGCGCGCCGCCGCCCGTCTGCGGGGAAAGCTGCGCGCGCCCGCCCGTCTGCGGGGAAGCTGCGCGCGCCCGCCCGTCTGCGGGGAAAGCTGCGCCCGCCCGTCTGCGGGGAAAGCTGCGCGCGCCCGCCCGTCTGCGGGGAAAGCTGCGCGCGCCCGCCCGTCTGCGGGGAAAGCTGCGCGCGCCCACCCGTCTGCGGGGAAAGCTGCGCCCGCCCGTCTGCGGGGAAAGCTGCGCCCGCCCGCCGTCTGCGGGGAAAGCTGCGCCCGCCCGCCCGTCTGCGGGGAAAGCTGCGCCCGCCCGTCTGCGGGGAAAGCTGCGCCCGCCCGTCTGCGGGGAAAGCTGCGCCCGCCCGCCCGTCTGCGGGGAAAGCTGCGCACTTTGGGGACTTTACAGACACCGAAAAACTATGCACGTAACTAGGATCCTAATATCCCCGGGAAGCAGCAGGTCTGGCATTGACGCCATCATTTATCACTGCGCATTACTGTTCCAGGTATTTATAAAGCACTAACAAGTTCCATAGCGCGGTACAATGGGAGAGAGAGCATAACAAATTATACATACAAGTTAAACACACAGAACAGTAGGAGGGAGGACCCTGCTCAAGAGCTTACAATCTAAGAGGAGGACCCTGCTCGAGCTGACCATTGTAGAATTGTATTGTCTTTATCCACTGTCCAGAATTTATTTATTTTTTTTGTACGGCGCTGCAGAATGTGTTGGCACTAAATTAAAAATTAATC
This sequence comes from Leptobrachium leishanense, assembly GCA_009667805.1. Classification (NCBI taxonomy): domain Eukaryota; kingdom Metazoa; phylum Chordata; class Amphibia; order Anura; family Megophryidae; genus Leptobrachium; species Leptobrachium leishanense. The sequence goes on from CM019064.1 coordinate 15,987,378, forward strand.
TCCAGACCATCTTATTCACCATGTATAAAGATACATGTTACCACTTATTTTATGTCAGGGATTCCAAAGCCCCGGGTTGGGATCACAGAAGTAGGACATGCTCCTGGTGTGCCCACCCTCGCTCTAATACCCAGTGAGCTGGTCCAGCGTGTCCTCCATCTGGGTCCAGACCTGCTCCTTCTCAGGGTATCTCATCTGATTTCCTAGGGTCTAAGGTGACCATATCCCTCTATACCAGGGCTGGCTAACTCCCCCCCCCCCCCGATGCTATTTGCCTACTATTCCCAGAGTCCTTTCAGTGCAATAGGTTACATTGATATTTAACCCCGAGCTACACTTGGGGGGGGGGGGCGCAAGGGCTGGATTAATGCACCGATTGTCAGAATCTGACCGCCAGGGAGGTTAATCAGGGACACAAACACATACATTTATACGGTCACACATGGGTCAATTTCATACACAACCCCCCCCCCCCCCCTAGAAACTGCTCGGGGACCTTTCCAGACCGACACAGACAATGGGACACATTTGCTGCTTGGAATGTGAAACCTAATAGATTATGTGCGGACAGTTAATGTTTAATTCGTGTAACATTTCTAATGAGGCAGCACAATGGTAATCCGGATGATCAACAAAATACAGACAGCAGATTTACAACCTATTCAAATAGAAACCGATAAACACATTCCTGAGACCAAGGTATGCTGGGAGGATAATCCTATCAACAGATAATGGATACATATGGACCAGACAATGATCAGATAATACGACCATTCCACCCAGGAAAGGCCACTGAACTAATATCGCTTTTTATGGGGCCTGCACCCTACGACTACGCCTCCATGTTCCTGCACCGCAAGTCCAAAGTGATTGGCGTCACAGTCAGGGAATCATGGGAGTTGTAGTTCTGGAATATCTGGGGGGCCGTTGTTTGACAGCTGAGCTCTGTACACTCGCTTTTATTGGTGAGAGAAAATGAAGCACAAAATAGACATTCTTGCTCAAGGTTTTAAACTGAAGTTTAGGAAGTTTCCTGTGGGTTTGGACCCAAAATCTGAGACTCCGCCTTGTTTCTGTGGATTCCCATTGATGAGAATGGGTCATTGGGCCCATAGGCAGCTGCCGGGAAAGTCTTGTCTTGTGGAGTGGCCCTGTGCAGGAGCGTCTGCTAAAACTGTTACGTTAGGGCGTGCAGACCCTGGCGTGCGCAGCCCGGTTACGTTAGGGCGTGCAGACCCTGGCGTGCGCAGCCCGGTTACGTGAGGGCGTGCAGACCCTGGAGCGCGCAGCCCGGTTACGTTAGGGCGTGCAGACCCTGGAGCGCGCAGCCCGGTTACGTTAGGGCGTGCAGACCTCTTCATCCAACATTAGGGTGTGCCCGGGCACACTAAGCGCACGCCTGTATCCGCCTCTTTACGCGCTTTAATGCCCTGTTCCCGTGGTCGCTGACCACCAGTCAGGGTGTGGGGGTGGGGATGTACTCCTGCCATTATGAAAACTTAAATTAGCTGAAGCGTCCAAGGTGTCCGGAGCGTCCTGAGAATCTGGTGACACGAGTGAAGAATCTGAATGCGGAGACCAGTATTTATTCAGACTTTCCTTTTTCTTGAAAGCCTGAAATTCCACATTCATTCTAAGCAGGGTCTGAAACGCAGAGCGAGTACACCGTCAGCATCTCCCACAATGCCTGTTTATATGAAGAATCTACGTATGCTGGAAAACCACTGCACCTCCCTCTGCTGTAAAGTGCTGAGTACACCTGTTACTGCTATATAAATATACACACACTGTATAACTACTGCACTTACTGCACCTCCCTCTGCTGTAATGTAACCTGTAAAGCGCTGAGTACACCTGTTACTGCTATATAAATATACACACACTGTATAACTACTGCACTTACTGCACCTCCCTCTGCTGTAATGTAACCTGTAAAGCGCTGAGTACACCTGTTACTGCTATATAAATATACACACACTGTATAACTACTGCACCTCCCTCTGCTGTAATGTAACCTGTAAAGTGCTGAGTACACCTGTTACTGCTATATAAATATACATACACTGTATAACTACTGCACCTCCCTCTACTGTAATGTAAAGTGCTGAGTACACCTGTTACTGCACCTCCCTCTACTGTAATGTAACCTGTAAAGTGCTGAGTACACCTGTCACTGCTATATAAATATACATACACTGTATAACTACTGCACCTCCCTCTACTGTAATGTAAAGTGCTGAGTACACCTGTTACTGCTATATAAATATACACTGTATAACTACTGCACTTACTGCACCTCCCTCTGCTGTAATGTAACCTGTAAAGTGATGAGGACACCTGTTTAGTGTGTATAATACATAGTAGTAACTACTGCACCTCCCTCTATTGTAATGGGTTGCTGTACGAGTGACTGCATATGAGCATGCAAAATTGGTATTATTTTTAATTCCTTTTTTCCCCACAAACGTCTCTTTAATTCCCCTCACACTTTATTTTCTCCATTTAATGTATATATGCGGTTCCTCCCTCTTATTTCTCTTGATTTGACGTACATTAGAGGTGAGGAGCCGCCTCTAGGGAGGGCTGGATTAAAGAAGCTGTTATTGGAGCAGCAGCTCCAGGCCCATGCCCCATAATAGGCCCAAAGAACGGATAACTGTCTGCATTGATGGGTTTCTGGGCTCCTGTATCTCTGACTCCATAGCAGCGCCAGGTGAGGTATCACTGGAAATGGCAGAGCATGGCCTTTCCAATGAGACCAAACATGAGACCAGGTTTATGTAACAATAAAAATAAAATAATAATTCATTTTCTCTTAACACCGCACTATTGTTCAATTTCAATTCTAAAGTGAACAATGAAGCGGCGCTAACAAGTGTAGCGGCGATGGCACAATGCACTATTATGATGTTCTATTAAAAACCTAAACTGCAGTGAGGAGCACTGGGGGGACTTTGGAACCCCACGTCACTAATCTTTACACTGCACAAGGACCACTGAGGCGTCACTGGACCTGGCAGAGTCTGGCCTTTGCACTGATACCAAACACGACAATGTAAAAGAGGGAACAAACGTTTATTCCAAAGCGATGGCGTTGTCCATTTTGTCACGATTTAAAATGAGCAATACCACTGCAGCTCCAGGTCCATAGAGCTCTTATTCCTGCTTCTGGGGAAGAGTCTCTACGGTGACATATCCAGCCCTTGCATATTTGGGCCTCTGGTCTGGGGCTGAGCGGGGTTGGGAATGAATTCCCTGTTTTATACACCTACAGTGAGCATTGGGTGCGCCTGAGTATTCACTGACCCACCAGATGATGAAGGGTTGGGGGGAGGCTAGAGGTGCCTTGCTTTATGTGAGGCACAGCCAGGGCTTGGGGTGCTCCTGAGGTTTGACTATTTGAATCTATACAATCTGCACTTGTGGCTGTCCTGGAGGCGCCGTCCCTCTGCAACACATGCCACGCGCTGCCCCAACAAAAGCTATAGAGCAATGATCCCCCAACCCTGGACCTCAGGTCCCCCTAACAGGCGAGGTTTTAAGGTTTACCTTGGAGAAATCCAGACTGAATCCTGCAATCACTGAGCAGCAAATCCTATCCCCTGTGCTGTGCTTCAGATATCCTGCAAACCTGGCCTGTTAGAGGGACCTGAGAAGAACCAGGGTATGGGCAATGCCCCCCGGCACTGTCTTTGTAGAGGGTGTTGCTTCATGTCGGAGTTAACACACACGTTCTGGCTATTTTTGGTCTAAAATTGCCTCATAAAACAGGCCACATCCTCTGTGCAAAGGATCATTTCTGATGTTTATGGAGGGGACTGGGGGAGAAATGCTTTATGCTGTCCTATTGGTTGGGGGATGTAGAAGTCGGCCATCTTGTTTCTGTGCTGTAACGCCCTGGAATGCAGATTGTTTTTGCTGTTAAGGGTTTTCTTCTACCTGGTTTTAAAAGAAAACTCGTAACACCCGCTTCACGTCTCCAGATAAAACCTGTTGAGTGGGGCCTCTGTTTTGGTTACGTGGGGTCATAGCGCCGCTTTATCTCAGGATCCGCCATGTTTGTGAGATTCTCTGAGATGTTTGGCTTGCCACGTGTTGGAGCGGTTGCACAAGGTGTTGGCTGCGTCTCCATTGTGCTTTTTTTCTCTGGAATGTGGAGGGAATGTCACCGGTCCGGTCTAGTTGCTGACTGAGGGTCTTTATGACCTTTTTATATAATGAAGCACAAAGCCGTGTCCCGGTCATTTCGCGGTCTGGTGCTCCGGCGGCGGCACGCCCTGCAAACATAGAAATCACCCTATACATTAAAAGAATCTATAGATTATATCCTACAAGAATGGCATTTAAAGGATCGCGCGGCATGAAATGTGTGTGTGCTGCATATACCGGATCCTTGCTAAATTATTATTATTGTCATCATTTATATGGCACCAACAGTTTCTGCAGCGCTGTACAATAACCAAAGGGAACGAAATGCAAAAACTGACATAGGATGGAAACAAGAGGTGTAGAGGGCCCTGCTCATAGGAGCTTACAATTGTAAAATTTAAAGAGTAGTTTACAGGATGAGAATGCAGAAAATAATGGGTAGAAATGCAAAATATTATTGCAAAAAAAATTATCTTTATTGCGTCCTAAGGACGGTTAAAGAAAAGGGCAAAGTGGTCAAAAAAAGAGCCTAAAATACATATATACAGAAAAAAAAGAGAAAGAAAAGCTACTTTAAAATTACTTATTGTAACTGCTTATTCTGTGGTTTACCCCCGCTTTTCTTATTATTGTCCCCTGTATAGAGAACTCTGTGGGCAATTTAACCGACAGCCTGCTGGCTAAAGGCCGGTTAACCAAAACCACTTTAACGTTGGTTACCCGGGGCAAAAAATCTTTGGTCCACCTACAATTTTTGGGTATGCTTTCCTCTCTCATATCATTGTGCTCCCCATAGGAGACCTGTGCGAGCTAATCTACCGGCAGTTTGTGGGTTAAACATTCTAACCATACAGCAGTGGCCTGTGGGGCGAGAACCTCACACCTGCCGGTAACTCAGCTATTGCAATGATATGTGTCTGCAGCTTGTGACTTCTTAATACAAATTATTGGTCCAATAATATAAATATCGGTGCAGCAATCGTGGCACCTTTTGATTTGTTTACCCTATTTTTGTATAGGAAACATTACGGATAACTTTAGCCGACCGGTTACATTGTATTCTAGAGACCCCTTTACTGGCAGCATCTGAGATTTTGCTGCATGTGATATACCGCATTTATCTTATGGAACTGAATATACATATGTTACTGTGATAAATTCACCAATTACGTTCCAACCAGCAGGATAAGAGTGCTTTACTTCCAATAAGTCTATTGGCAGGAATTTTAAAGTATCTTTTCTTTCTCTCTTTTTTTTGCTGTATATATGTATTTTGTGTGTTTTACACTCTTTTTTTTTTTTTTGACCACTTTGCCGCGATTCGAGCATTGACCTTTTCTTTAACCGTCCTTATTAGGACGCAATAAAAAATAATAAAAAAAAAAATTTCCCTCCTGTTTTTTTGCAATTAATATTTTGCATTTCTACCCATTATTTTCTGCATTCTCATCCTGTAAACTACTCTTTAAATTTTGCAATCTTAAGTATGGGTAACCCCCAATTTTTTTTTGTTTACAGGATTTTGTCTTCTATTAAATCCTTTCACATCTAATTTATTAATCCTTTTCCTCTGTTATATCCTTTTTGTATTCTCAACTCATAAAAGCTTACAATCTAGAGGGATTGGGGTGGAGGAAGACGGGAGGAATTTCACTAGATGTCAGGATCATTGGTGCCAGTGGTTTGGGAATGGTGGGGTCATAGAAGCAGCTTCAATCATGTGTGAGTAGGTGAGCAGAGGGATGAGTTGCATCAGTGATGTGGTACAATAATCTGAAGAGATGGGTTTTGAGGGATTTCTTGAAGGCCTGAAGATCAGGGGAGAGTTTGATAGGGCGAGGCAAGTCATTCCACAAGACTGGTGCTGCCCTTGAAGTCTTGGAGGCAAGAGTTGGCCGTGCGGGTGTAGACAGATGACAGGTGGAGATCACCTGCTGAACAGAGTTCTCTAGACAGGACGTGCTTGTGGAGTAAGGAGTTGAGTTATTGAGTGACTTGAACGTGAGCGTCAGTATTTTAAACCTGTATCCTGAAACGTACAGGAAGCCAGTGGAGGGACCGGCAGAGGGGGGAGGTACAGGAAGCCAATGGAGGGACCGGCAGAGTGGGGAAGTACATGAGATGCGTTTAGTAAGAAAAATAAGCCTGGCCCCTGCATTCATTAGATTGCAAAGGTGCAATACGGGAGTTGGGGCCAATAAGGAGCGAGTTGCAGTAGTCAAGTCGTGAAATGACAAGAGCATGAACCAGCACTTTTGCGATATCTTGTGTCAGAAAGGGGCGGACACGGGCGATGTTTTTGAGTTGAAAGTAAAGGGATTTGGTCACTGTCTGGATGTGGGAAGAGAACGTTAGGTCAGAGTCAAACGTGACACCAAGGCAGCGAGCTTGGGGTGTTGGGCTAATGGGTGTTCCATTTACTCGTAGAGAGATGGATGGTATTGGGATCTTCTTGGAGGGATGGCGAGAATTTCAGTTTTGGCAAGATTGAGTTTAAGGAAGCGGGAAGCCATCCAATTTGAGACAGCAGAGAGACCGTCAGTGACTCGATCCTGGAGAGAGGTCAGGGGAGAAGTAAATTTGAGTGTCATAAGAGTATAGGAGGTACTGGAATCCAAAGGAGCTGATCAGTTTCCCTTGAGAGGCCGTGATAGATAAAGTATGGCATTAGCGAGGTCTGTGTTAAAACCTACTCGTGGTGCAAAAAAATTAGAAATTTCTCTCAGCAATGCTGGCATTTCACAGAATGTCATCAGAGTAGGACACTCCCACTCTTTTCCGATTACGTCACAGCCCATTAGGGCTGTTTTTAAGTCAATAAAAATGTATCTTCATTACAGCGAGTGATTTCTAACTGCATTTATTACAGTTAAGGTTAATGTCAGACGAGCGCACTCTGCGTGCATAACGTACAGACAGAAGATACTGTAGACACCACATTGTCCATTTTTATTTTTGACGGACGTAGAATAAAAAAAGGGAACTATGGGAATTAAAAATGTTAAAAATTTGAAGCCATTGTGTGCGTCAAGGTGCTGGACGTCGTAAATGTGCTGCGTCTGACATCTCCTCATCACTCTCACAGAACGCTACGCGGATGTGGTGCACTCTCCGCGTCCGTTCTAGTGGTTTTACGTTCTTGCCTAACTTGCGTCCGTTTACCATGTGCGTGCGCAGTTCGGTGTGGACGCACTTAGTGTGTGGGTCTCTATTGCTCATGATTCTATGCTACGACGGACATTAAACTGTGCGGCAACACAGACGTGATCGCTGCGATCATCTGACGCCGGCCTTAGACTCCTTGCTGGGAATTTTATTGCTGTGCAGCTCTGTTACACACCCGCACAACCCTGACTATATGGAGGAGCCCCTATAAAAGACAGACAACGCGCTCAGTTGTTTTGTAATTTATAGAAATTCACTTTCTCATACATTGACCAAACACGACACAAATGCTTGACGGCCGCGCCCTTACTTTATAAACCGCCTCCGCCTCCCTTATCGTTGGTAGCTGTGATTAAATAGATCTAAGGACACTTGAGGTTTTACTGATGCAGGTAACATATATATATATATATATATATATATATCTCTATATATCTCTATCTCTCTCTCCTATCCTATTTTATTCCTCCTGTGGATATGAATTAAACTGTATTGCCTTGGTGACCACAGAGGACTGAGAGGGTCAAGATTAAATACCGTCTTAAAGAGGATATGTGTTTTTTTTTTTTTTTTTTTTTTTTTTTGTGTGTACACATTTTTCTCTCGGAAAGTCTGTAAAATCTATGGTCATTATGTTAATAACCACTTTTCAGCATAAAACCGTTTTTAGGTGCTATAATTCTATTTATTTTACTGCTTTTTCAAAAAGCAAAGAAATCTATAATGTTTGGTGCAACTGCAAGCTAAACTTAGGAATGCGTCTCAATGCCCAGAAATAAATTCCATTATGTGGGTGAGAGAAGGACGGAGGGGAAAAATGTGTGCTTTAAAAAAAAAAATTATGATCCATTAATTTCACGTAGTGGAGTAGTTTGTGGTTTTTTTTTTTTTTTTGGTTTTTTTTTATCTTTGTTAAATGGCCCTATTTTAAGGAAAGTTTAAGATCTGATTTTATAGGTTATGAATCTTTTTCTTCTCAGATTAGAATCTGGGATAATTCTATATTTATGGAGTCCTCATACTGGCCGGGGAAGGTCTTCTATTCGATTTGTCTTGTATAGGATCGCTATAATCGTGAAATCAATTTTTCATATTGAGTGTCGTTCTTTTTAAGAATACCAATGCAAACATCTCCCTGTTTTTCGGAGGTATGAAAGACATGCGGGGTGGGTATCTGTAATCTGGACAAACTGGTCCGGCGTCGCTCGATCGACTTCCTAGATCATTGGTCAAAGGTGAAGGAAGCGAAGCATTGTACAATACTCAGTAAAATACCGGCTGTGATTCTCGGTGTGCCGCTTATTCAGTGACGCCATGCAACATTTTCTTTTCTGTTTTTAGGCCTCAAAGTAATCCACGATGGCGGCCGGTGGCTCTAGTGTCCGGTGTTTCCAAGGCCTTCTCATTTTCGGAAATGTGATAATTGGGGTAAGGAGGGGGAGGAGTATATAGACTCCTGAATTGAAGTACGGGGCAAAAAGATAAATGAGCTTTTGCGGCTTCAAGCAGGTGATTGCCCGATGGAACCTCAATTGCTTTTGCTCCGTTGGTTTATGACCATTTTGGGTTTATTATGAAATGGTTAGAATAAGGATTTGCTGCTCAAATTCCCATCGTCTAGTCCTTGTGTCGACCTGAGAGAGCACCGATCTTATTACCAGACTGGTTATGTGCTACCGGGTACCATAAATAAATCCGTGCCCAGAGCGGCGCAGTAAACTCTACCCGACGATTACGTACAAGGAAGAGACCCAGTACTTCAATCCGAATGATGACCAGTTTATTAGGTTAGCAACATGTCAGCCGATACAGCAGGTCAAGAAGGGCTATAGTATTGGCCGACATGTTGCTAACCCAATAAACTGGTCATCGGTTGGGCTGGAGCACTGGGTCTCTTCGTTGGGTGTAAATTGCTTGTTTTATGTAGTGATTTTAATAATCTCTAATTCTGGTTTTCCTTTTTTCCCAATTGTCCTGCCAGCTCTGTGGCCTTGCCCTTACAGCTGAGTGCATCTTCTTTGTGTCTGATCAACAAAGTCTTTACCCACTGCTGGAAGCCACAGACAACGATGACATTTATGCAGCTGCCTGGATCGGCATCTTCACCGGCTTCTGCTTCTTTCTCTTGTCCATCATGGGGATCATTGGGATCATGAAATCGAATCGGCGGTTGCTGTTGGCTGTAAGTTTCTTGAGAGCTTCTGTAACTTGTGTTTGGATAAAGGGCTTCATCCTGGGCGCCCTGTTGGAACGTCAATCCCTGCTGCTAAATTCCCTGTCCTCTAGCAGATGATGACTGGAGGTTTGATCCACCTAGAGCTTCCAGCTGTTGTGAAGTATGTAGAAATTCCTTCACCCAGACCCAAAGCCAAAATCTACTTGAGTGCTAACCCTGGAATGCCCAGTGTTGTTGGGACATCAATAGAAGGCCTCTCACCAGAAGTGACCTACCTGAAAATTTACTGTCTAAATCGAGGGGAGTAACCTATAACTGGACAAAGATCTATTCGGGTCTACAAGGCTTTCGCTGTATGTTAGGATTTGGCCAGGCTGGATCTGTAGACTTTAGCAATCGATCCTCTTAGACACTCTGAACGTTCTTGGATCACCAGAGGTCTCTCGTCTTGTATTCATCTGCCCTAACATTTATAACCAAGTGGGGAGTATGCCATGTTCGATTTAGGAAAGTAATCCATTTTTGATTTGTACTGTTCCTCAGGAGTATAACTGTCGCCTCACATAGTCAAAGTTCTTCTTGCTAATGAATTCACAGGTAGAAATTGTGAGTGACGGAGACTGGTCCACCATTTCCAAACCATGTCCCATTTTCTCGTTTCAGTATTTGATCCTGATGTTTGTCGTCTATTGCTTCGAAGCAGCTTCTGCGATCACTGCGGCCACACAACGAGACTTTGTAAGTATTTATTCCGTCTTCAGCAAGAACTGTCATTCACTCAATGAGGCTCATCAACAGAAATGATACTAGCATTGGACGATGTTGGGCTGCATGCGGTTATTTACCTGTACGAGTACTCTTATGTCCTTCCGCGGTATCAATACCTTTTTATCCTTCTCCTGACCTCACCATTCCAGCATTGAGACCGTTACAATCAACACACGGACTAATGACCAAGGAGGAAATTAAAGCCAGTAAAACGCATGCTTTTTTTTTGTTCTTTTCTTTATCCCAGCAGCACAAGGAGTGGGAGAAAATGCCTTGATCAACAATATGGGATGGCCTCTCCATCCAATGTGCACCACAGATGGTACCTCTGTCCCCAATGTGCCCCTGTTGGCACAAAACCCAGTGGGTGTCTAACCACAAAACTGACCACCCTCTTCAAGCCCAAGGGCACACATGGCTTGACATCCCAGCCCAGGTCCTTGGCAGGATTGTGGTGATCGAGAACCAACTATGCCAAATTGTTAGGCCGGGTGTTGTCACTTAACTGTACGAATATTCGTGTAATATCCTGCTGCAGTCTTGAACCTTAATCATAATCTTGCTCCTCGTCTCGCCATCCCAGCACTGGGACAACCAGTGATTAACTCAATGACACAGGAATTAAAAGCCATCATCGGAGTAAAGTTACAGTCCCTTTTAAGCATATTATTATTTATTTTTTTTTTAATTTTTTTTTTTTTTTTTTTTTTTTTTTTATTCTTCTCCTAAATTTTAACTTTTTAATTGGTAACCGGTTTATGCATCGACCTTTCAGATTGATCAAAATTGCAGATAATTTTTGATTTCTAAATCACATGTTTCTAGTACCGGGATTGAAAGACCTCGAGGGACTGAGACATGAAGTAGAGCGGGTCATGGCGCGTACCTTCTACACCTGAGCTGTCAAACTCACGGCCCCCCAGATGATGATAAATAAAATTCCCAGAATCCTTTCAATGCAATAGATGATGAGGGAATCATGGTAGTTTTAGTTCGGAAACATCTGAGGGAGCTGGAGGTTGACACCCGTGCAAGTTGCATTTCCGTTCTTCACGAGCTGTTACTCTAGATTCGGATCGGTATTGAGTTTTCACTTTGTGCTAAAAGAAAATCCCCTTGGTCTTAATTAGTGACGTCGTGAATATTTACCCGGGTTTTCTTTCTTTCCAGTTTGTTAAGGAGTTATTCCTGAAGCAAATGTTGGAAAAATACCAAAATAATGTATATAGCACCAGTGATGAACTTATTAAAAACAACGGTGTGACCGGCGTCTGGAATCGCATCATGTTGCTGGTAAGTGAAGTGATTAGTCTATGGGTTTGTGCTCCAATGCATTACCCTTTCATGTGGAACACGATCCGAACGTGCCCCCCCTCTCTTGTCCTTTTTCTCTCTCCCCCCCCCTCTTGTCCTTTTTCTCTCTCCCCCCCCCCCTTGTCCTTTTTCTCTCTCCCCCTCTTGTCCTTTTTCTCTCTCCCCCCTCTTGTCCTTTTTCTCTCTCTCCCCCTCTTGTCCTTTTTCTCTCTTCCCCCCTCTTGTCCTTTTTCTTCTCTCCTCCCCCCCCCTCTTGTCCTTTTTCTCTCTCCTCCCCCCCTCTTGTCCTTTTTCTCTCTCCTCCCCCCCTCTTGTCCTTTTTTCTCTCTCCTCCCCCCCTCTTGTCCTTTTTCTCTCTCCTCCCCCCCCTCTTGTCCTTTTTCTCTCTCCTCCCCCCCCCTCTTGTCCTTTTTCTCTCTCTCTCCCCCCCCCTCTTGTCCTTTTTCGTTCCCCCCTCCTCTCTTGTCCTTTTTCACTCCCCCCCCTCCTCTCTTGTCCTTTTTCACTCCCCCCCCTCCTCTCTTGTCCTTTTTCGCTCCCCCCCCCTCCTCTCTTGTCCTACACTGAATGCTAGAGCAGGCAAGCCTACGCGCTCTCTCAAAGTATTCCCAGCTCTGTGTCCACGGCTGATCAGATGAGCTCGTGTGTAAAACCTCTGTCTTTGCAGAACGGTTGCTGCGGAGTGAATGGACCGATGGACTGGCAGAACTACAACTCCGCCTTCCGCACTCTGAACTCCGACTCGGCTTTCCCCTGGCCTCAGCAGTGCTGTGTGATGAATCCACAGGGGTTGCCAAAGGACATGTACGCGTGTCGGGTTGGACTGCAGGGATATCTGAATACGATGGTGAGTGCTTCTGGTGTATTTTTTTATTTTAAAGTAATTTTAGTATTTTATGTAGAACTTCTTCTATTACATAAGGATGATGTAATAATCCCTCTGTACGCTTAACGCTGACCATCCACTGGGTCTGCTGTTGAATGACCGCCTGTTTTTACCTGTCGAACTGAACCACTGAAAATCAGGGCATTTTTTTTTCATCTTTACTGTACCAGGTCGTTCAACTTCGTCTGACAAATCGCATTCAAATGGGAAAGGTCACTAGTCTGATGTCGCACGTAGTCATTGGAGGCAGTGGACGAGGGTTGAATCTGTGTTGTGGGATTAGTTGTACGACTTGTTAGTCCCATAAATACAGACACAGTGTACCCCCTCAGTCTAAGTCTGTAGTCCTCCTCGCGTCACTAAAGATTGAACATCAGGCACAACTTTTATTTCCTTGAATCAATAATTATTAAATACTAGATTCTTCCATGTAGTGGTGTTGTACACAAAACAAAAACTATTTTTTTTGTCTGACAGGGCTGCTATGACTTGATCGCCGGACCCATGAACCGCCACGCCTGGGGAGTCGCCTGGTTCGGATTTGCCATTTTATGCTGGACTGTGAGTATAACATCTGATAGATGGATCTGGGTTGAATCACTCCTTGCAGCATGTTCATTAAATGGCCATAATACAGGGAACCTGCTGCCCCTCGCCTGTTATTTGCTACTCGGTGTGATTTATATATAATTCCCCCCCCCCCAGCCATATAAACCTATGGCGACAGTTTTGTTTTCCGAATGGAGGATGTTTTGACCCTCACGTTCCAGAGATGACCCACATCTGGGCATTTTCTTATTTTAATATAAAACGTTCAGTTGCCCAATTTTGAACCATATGCAGTCGCCTGATGCTGGATCACATGTGATGCACAATGTTCTGGTCTTTAAATTCGGCAAACTGCTGCTGCTGGTAATGCTATGCTTTAGACCAGAAGTCGGCAAACATTGGCCCTCCAGATAGTTATTTTAGTACTAAACCTCCCACAGCCTAACCCAAGACTGTCAACTCCCTCCCCCCATGTAGATAACCTATAATTCCCAGAATACTTTGAATGCTGTAGATGGCCAGAGAATCATGGGAGTTCAGAAACCTCTGAAAGTGGCGGAGTTTGATAGCCCTGGCGCAAGTGGTGGCGGAGCACCATGGGAGGTGTATTATCAAAACGTCTGGAGGGTGGCGACTACTGACCACTGGTCAAGACCAAGCATTTCACCTGAGTGTTGATGGTCTACAATACTCGCAGAATTCACTGAAAGCAAAAAATGGCCAGAGAACCATGGGAGTTTTAGTTCAGTAACATCTGGGAGGGGGTGGACAGCTGAATTTGAGATCAATGGTTTGGATCAGTGTGTCTCCTGTTTTTATGTAAAGGTTTTTTTTGTCTTCTCTTCCAGTTCTGGTTTCTCCTCGGTACCATGTTCTACTGGACTCGCATTGAATACTAAGGAGATCGGACAGCACCCCCCTCCCCCTGTTTTTGGGATTTTTTTTTTATGTCTACAATGCGGACTGAAGAAATACACTAGAATATGTCCGTGTAACACCTCTCCAACATCCGTTTCGCGGGACTTTTCAGATCTTCCATCATGAACACTTTCTTAGCTGGGACAGTAAACATGTCGCCGACTGACGTCCCACCTCTGTATCTGGGTATCTGAGCCCCAGCCAACTCGTTGTTCTCCTCCGATCCTCTTCCAGGCTCTACAGATCCCTCCAGATTTATACTTTCCTTCTAGATCGCAGCTGGGTACTGGTAGAGAAAAACCAAGTAACAAACTGTTCCGATACCTCACTTTAGTACCCCTCCCTTTCAACATGGCACAGTGACTATGTTGACCCTCTGTATTGCTCTATTATTTTTCTTTTCTCTGAACCTACCTCTCAGTACGTGTGTTTTAACTATATATTGTCACACTTCGGCTACACTCCCATATTTATTTTTATTTGATGCTGTATTTTTTTTTTTTTTTTTTTTTAAACTTTATTAAAGTATAAACAATTAATGTGTTTAAGTATTTATTTTTGCAAAAAAAGGGTTTTGGTTTTATTGAACTAGCATCCACTTTTGTTCTGTTTTGTTTGGAGGCTACGATAACATGATAAATACTTTCGTTGCACCCTTAGGCTAGTGTCTGACCAGCATCTTTGCAGAGCAGAAGGAACGTCCGTGAGTGGACGTTCCTTCCATTCGACATCCGTCTGGCCACCTTGCTGAGCGCACGCAGTGCGCTCAGCACTATAAAGCGCGATCCTCCTATGGTGGAGGTTCCTCCAGATGATGATTTTGAACCCCCCCCCCCCCCCCCCCCCCATGATTCCCTGCCACTCAATCAACTTCTTGGGGGGGGGAACAATGTTTAATTTTGACGGCATATTTTTAAAATAGTTTTACCGTAGATACTCGAATATAGCGTGATCCGAATAGAAGACGAAGGATGGAGATTTATTATGGAAATGGGTGAAAACTCAAGACTTCAATATAACGCGAGGAGCAAACGTTTACTGTACCGGTAAACAATTAAAATCCTTCGTGAGTCTCTTAACACAGGCTACCCCTCAGGCCAGGTTGTTCTGCTCAAGAACGATTGCAGCTGTTACGAAGTATGAAGCCACCTGTCTTCTTAATTAGCGGTCTTTAGATGGCCAGCGGAGGCAAGCGAGGTTAATGATTGTGTAAGGTATGTCAAAATCAGGTACCCCATAAACATACAATAATAAATGTTACATGACAAAGTAAACTAATGGCATTTCTATTAAACTGCCAGTAGATGGCAGCAGAGTGAAAAGCCTGAATGATGAGCACGTGTTCATGTAAGATGCTTCTTGAGCAGGTGGGAACCAAAAGAGCAGAGCTTTCCTTCCTGGTAGGAACCAAATATCAAGTGCAAATCTTACCAGAACTGAAGTCATGCTTTGTGTTGCAGGTAAGAGGGAGCATATCCAGGGTTATAAACAGGGCAAAAGTGATTTAATACACATCCCTGTGATTTAGAAAAGGCTGCTGTCAGTGGATTGTGCCGATGTGTCATAGCTCACCAGCATACAGGGAATGTGGTGACTATAGGAGCTCATGTTATACTGTTATTGATTTATATTGCACCAGTAGCCTACTATAATGTAAATTGTGTAATCCTATATACGTTTGTTTGTTTTCTAGAAGAACATTATTCCTGCATAGGTGAATGTTACTGTATATATCTAAACATGTTTTAGTGTATAAGGAACCAAATATCAAGTGCAAATCCTTCCAGAACTAAGTCATGCTTTGTATTGCAGGAAAAACGTTTAAATAAAAACACTTCTGACTTCACCCAGCCCGCTCCCTTCGCACATTGGAATTATTGACCATACTTTCAGCATATGTGCAACAATTGGCCTAAACCAAGCATGCCCTCGGGCCATGATGGATACCACCTCTCCCGAATCCAGGAGTTCCTGAAGTGTTTGTAAGCATCAGGGAGCCTGCGTTCACTTCAGCGAGACTACCAGAACTTCGGGGAGACTTGGGATCCAGAGCCAGGCAAGGTGTTTTTTTTTTTTGTTTTTTTTAAATCCATTTTGCCCAAAATACAGTGAATTCACTATTTAGTGAATGGTCACTGTATTTGGCTGAAACTGGAGTCGCCGAAGCCTTTGAGACGTCAGCGAAAACTACCAAATTGCACCTATAACTGCCAAATTGGCATTGACAAATTCCACTGAACTGGAGGGAAGAAAAGTCTTATAGCGTAAACCAATTTTATAAAAAATAAAACTTGTTTTTTGCCAAAAAAAAACAAAAAAAAAACCCTGTCTTATTCAATTTTTATTAAATTACATTGAAACCTAATGAGGTTCACCTGTTTAAACCTGTTGCTGTGAAACACTGGAAATCAGGGCCATTGGACACTCTGTGCATAGAAGACACGATCGTCTCTTATGGGACATTTTCGGTGCCGGTGAATTGCACCGTATTTCACTGTATTTGGCAAAAAGACAGCTTCGTGAATAAAAGAATTGCGTGAAATTCACATATTGCATTTCGGAGGCTTAGTGAGTAATATAGTCTTCTGAATAAAATGCCATTTAGTTTTGGTCGTCTAGATTTAGCTTTTAGTCGACTAAAACAATTGATTTATTTAAAATGTAACTTGTTTATTCTGCATTATTTAAGAATTTCTCTAGAATTTCCACGCTCCTTATATCCTCCTGGATTAACATCTTATCTGAATATAGAAATCTCAATTTCTCTCTAACTCAAGTTCGAATTGGATCTTCCCAAATAGCCCCTCTCTAATTTTAATTACTCAACTAAAATGTCATCATTTTTTTTTTTTTTTTTTTCCTCCGTTTTAGTCATCCTGACTAGGGATGAGCTGTTCGGGTTCGGAGTTCGACCCGAACTTTGGCAGTTTGAAAGTTCGCGAATTTTGAACTTTTTGGGCGTGTTCGGTTCAAGTTCGAATTTTTTTTTTTTTTTTTAACTCCAGGACTGGCGTCATCTTGCTATGCTTAAAGAAAATACTAAAAAAATCTAGAAATAAAGACTCTTTACTGCAGAATATTATAAGCAACCGTTTATTAGATATTGGATTATCAACTCTAAATGACCTCTGTTCACAAACTGGCATAATGCCAGGTATTTTTAGTCTGGTAATCAATTTGATACATTGTACAATATAGTGAGGTGGTGTCTGCTGCTGATTGAGAATTGAGAATTAATTTCCCTCCTAAAACATCCTAATATGCTGCATTTAACCCTTTCGCTGCTGAGGCTTTTCACACCTCTGTGCTGAGGTCATTTTTACCGCTTTCGCTCATGTTTAACCGCGTTTTGTAGCCATATTTTGATATATGACCCAGACATATTATATAGCGTTCTTTCCGGCAGACTTGGCAGATTCATAATATGTCATTATATGTATACGTTATGTCATGTCTGTATATTATAACAAAAAATGCAATAAAATTAGAATTTTCAATTTATTATGTGTAAAGTGTTTTTTTTTTTTTTCACATTTTGTGTGGGGTGCACTTGATAAAATTAGAAATGGGGTCTCTTACTTTTTTTTTTTTTTTTTTGGGGAAAATTTCGCTTTTTTTAATGCACCGCAGACAAAAATCGTTAGTGTAGCATTATTGTTCACATTATAATTGAAATGGGAACAATATTGCTGCATTAACAAAACAAAAAACTTGTTTGTTTTTTATTTATTTTTTTAAAAACATTTTTCATGCTCATGTTTAGTATCCTTGGCAAGGCCATGCTCTGGCCGATCCAACGATATCAAACATTAACCCCTAGCTGCCACGGATCGGGAGATGGGGGATTCATTGGAACCCCCTATCTCCACCATTGGCAGCTAGGGGTTAACTCCAGGACTGGCGTCATCTTGCTATGCATGATGACACCAGTCCTCAGGGGGAGTTCCTGGAGGCTTGGCCGACAACCAAGATGTCGGCCAGCTCCAGGAGAGGATCTCGATCCGGCGCTCTTCAGCGCCGATTCGTGATCCGGCTCCCCAGGGGTTGTGGTAAATGGAGTTTATTCGGCGCAAGGTCTTGTTACCAGTGGGGTACCTCAGGGGTCAGTACTTGGACCCATTCTTTTTAATATTTTTATTAGTGATATTGCAGAAGGTATTAATGGAAAAGTATGTCTTTTTGCTGATGACACAAAGATTTGCAACAGGGTTGACGTTCCTGGAGGGATCAGCCAAATGACAAATGATTTAGGTAAACTAAAAAAATGGTGGGAGCTGTGGCAATTGAGTTTTAACGTGGATAAGTGCAAGATAATGCACCTGGGACGTAAAAACCCAAGGGCTGAAATATAGAATATTTGATACATCTGAGGGTTGGGATTTAGGGGTTATTATTTCAGAGGATCTAAGGGTAAGTAGTCAATGTAATAGAGCAGCAGGAAATGCTGGCAGAATGCTTGGTTGTGTAGCGAGAGGTATTAGCAGTAGGAAAAGGGAAGTGCTCATGCCACTGTACAGAGCACTGGTGAGACCTCACTTGGAGTACTGTGTGCAGTACTGGAGACCGTATCTCCAGAAGGATATAGACATCTTAGGCTAGGGTCAGACGAACGCATTTTCACGTTGTCTGTGAAAAAGTGCGTTCGAACGAATGGACGTATTTTTTCACGGAGTACGCGATAGCGGTCATACGATGCGCATTTGCGTTCGTGATTTTGTACGAATCATCAATAAAACTTTTTGCGTCTGGACGTTATGTTGGCCGGACATTAGCAGTGTCTGACATCTCCAAATCACGCACACACGCCGCTAGCGGACGCAGCGCACTCTGTACGTCAGTACTAGCGGTTTTACGTTCTCGACAAAATGCGTTCGTTTGCCACTTGCGTTGCGCAGCCGGACTTTTGTGCGACCGTACTTTGTATATTGGCCGTCATTGCCCGGCATTTGCTGCTACTACGGCCGTGATTAAGTGCGCCTGCACGCGCGCTCGCACTGCGCTCGTCTGACCCTAGCCTAAGAGAGTTCAGAGTAGGGCTACTAAAATGGTGTACGGCTTGAAGGAGAAAAGTTACCAGGAAAGGCTTAATGATCTTAACATGTACAGCTTGGAAAAAAGACGAGACAGAGGAGATATGATAGAAACATTTAAATACGTAAAGGGAATCCACAAGGTAGAGGAAGGGAGTATATTTAAAAGGAAACAAAGTAGCAAAACAAGAGGACATAGTCTTAGATCAGAGGGGCAAAGGTTTAAAAGTAACATCAGGAAGCATTATTTTACTGAGAGGGTGGTGGATACATGGAACAGTCTTCCAGTAGAAGTGGTAGAGGCCAAAACAGTAATTGAATTGAAGCAAGCATGGGATAGGCATAAGGCTATCCTAAACAAAAGATAAATCCAGGTCAAGTATCCATGTAATTGGGCGACTAGATGGGCCGAAAGGTTCTTATCTGCCGACATTTTTCTATGTTTCTATCACAGCCACCGTTTGGAAGGGGCCCCTCCTCCCTTTCAGGCACTTCCTCCGCAAATGCGGGGGGACGCCTGAATTAGATGTCATCGCGCCGCCGCGATGACATCTAATTGCTCCGCCGGGGTCCCGGAGTGCTGGGCTGACATCCAAGATGTCAGCCCGCACCGGGGGGCGCAGCAATTCGCCGAAATCCGGCAGATTGCTGCCTCCTGTGCATGGACGCGCTCAGCGCGTCCATAGCACAGGAGAACCACTTGGCTGGACGTGCTGAACGCGTCCATAGCAGCCAAGTGGTTAACTGGTGTTTGAAAAAAATCTAAAGCAATGTTATTTTTCACCTCGGGATTAAACATTCACAGGGTTATTCAGAGAGCGGTGAAAAGCAGGAGAATAACTGGAGAAGTGAAAATTCTAGGTCAAAATAGCCAAACCAGAAAAATTCTCCCATTTATCTCACTTTCCAAATTGGCTATTTGGTCTCTAGATTGTTCTCTTCTCCTGCCAGTTCTCCTGGCTTTCACCTCTCTCTCAGGGTTGTTCAGAGAAAGGTGAAAACCAGGAAAATGGCAGGAAAAGAGAACAATCTGGACCAAATAGCCTATTTGGAAAGTGAGATAAGGCTAGGGTCAGACTAACGCATTCTTCGCAGCGACCATCAAAAAGTGCGTCCGAACGCATTGCCGTATTTTTTTTCACGGATTGCGCGAAAACGGTCATACGATGCGTATTTTTGTGCGTGATTTTTTTACGGATCCAAACCAGGAAACTTTGGGTGTCTGGACGTTATGTTGGCCGGACATGAACAGGGTCTGACGTCTCCAAATCACGCACACACGCCGCTAGTGGACGCAGCGCACTCTGTACGTCTGTACTAGCGGTTCTGCGTTCTCCAAAAAATGCGTTCATTTTCCACTTGCATTGTGCAGCCGGACTTTCGTGCGACCGTACTTCGTATATTGGCCGTCATTGCCCGTCATTTGCTGCTAGTGCGGCCGTGATTAAGTGCGCCTAAACGCACGTTAAAAATTCGCTAGTCTGACCCTAGCCTAAATGGGAGAATTTTTCTGGTTTGGCTATTTTGACCTAGAATTTTCCATTCTCCAGTCATTCTCCTGCTCTTCACCACTCTCTGAATAACCCTGACAGGGTTATTCAGAGAAAGGTGAAACTCAGGAGAATGACTGGAGAATGGAAAATTGTAGGTCAAAATAGCCAAACCAGAAAAATTCTCCCATTTATCTCACTTTCCAAATCGGCTTTTTGGTCTAGAAGTTTCCATTCTCCTGCTTTTCACCGCCAAAAAATCAGTAAACTTTTTCTGCGTGTCCGAAAATGTCTCCTCTTTTCATACAGACTGCCGCCCCAAGCAGTTGTTTATGGATAGATTAAAGGAAAAGCATTTACCGTCATTTGAAATGTCATTTTTTTGTTTTTTACATATTTCTACACATCCTAGAAATCCGCCACTTCACGGGCAGATTATGGGGACCTCCTAGGAAAGCTATTTGAAGGAATTTTTCGTTTTTATTTTTAACCCTTATTTCATGGAAAACTCACTGTCCCTTTAAAAACGCTTTTTTTTTAAAACTTTTTGTCCTTGTTTCCTGTCCCCCAGGGCACTACCCGGACCCCCATACACCTTTTATGGCAAATATGTAGCATATATGCCCTCTTGGAGGGCACTCCAAAAAACCGAATTTTCAGCCCCATTGACTTGCATGGGGGTTCGGGTTCGGTCCCGAACAAATGGGAAGTTCGGGTTCGGGCTCGAACCGAACTCGGGGGGTGTTCGGCTCATCCCTAATCCTGACCTTTTTTTATTTCAGTATATTTTAATCACAAAACCGTGTCTCCTTCATGGCAATCTGCAGACCAAATAAAATTAAAACCATAAAAGCGGTCGACCCTATTAGAGGTTGGAGAAGTGTATATATACTTTGAACTGAGAGAATAAAGAGCTAATGGAATAGGCGATTAATCCTTTCGCTGCCATTTCACGCCTGTGTGCTGAGGTCCTTTTTTACTGGTTTCGCTCATGTTTTAAACGCGTTTTGAAGCCTTATATAATATGTCTGGGTCATATAATAAAATATCGTTCTTTTCGGCAGATTTATAATCCATCATTTATTATATGTATACGTCATGTCCTGTCTGTATAATTATAACAAAAAATGCAATAAAATTAGAATTTTCAATAATTTACAATGTGTAAAGTGTTATATTCACATTTTATCATGCGAGCGTTTGCGGTTATTTTCTATGAGTTGCGCTTGTTAAAAAAAATTAGAAATGGGGACTCGTTACTTTTTTTTTTTTTTTTTTTGGGGGGGGGGGAAAATGACACGATTGTTAACAAACGCACCCCATACAAAAAATCGTTAATGCAGCATCATTGTTCCCATTATAATTGAGATGGGAACAATATTGCTGCATTTTTTTTTTTTATTTAATTTACATTTTTTTTGTTTTTTACATATTTTTTTTAAAAAAAAAAACATTTGTTACTTTTAAGATGGTCCAACGCAACGATACCAAACATTAACCCCTAGGTGCAACGGATCGAGAGATAGGGGGTTCCAATGAGCCCCATAACTCTACTCCTGATGACTGGCGCCATCGTGCATAGCGCAATGTCAGTTTTAGATTCCGGAAGCTTGGTCGACATCCAAGATGTCAGCCAGCTCCGGGAGAGGACCCCTTTTTGGCGCCAAATTGCGATCCAGCCCCCAAGGGGTTAAAGCCAGGCACTGTTTGGAAGGGCAGGCTGTGCCCTTCCAAACGATGCCTGCCTTTTAATCGCTGGCCCCAGGCGATCGGGAGGGAGGGAGGGAGGTCCGAGGGACCTCTCTTTCCCCCCCCCCCTTTCAGGCACCTCCTCCGCACTCATGGGGGGGGCGCCTGAAATGGATGTCATCGCGGCGGCGCAATGACATCTATTGTCCCAGGCTGACATCCCACACCGGGGGGGGGGGGGGGCACAGCAATCGGCTGGAATCCCAGCCGATTACTGCCTCCTGTACTTGGATGCGCTCAGCACGTCCATCGCACAGGAGGAGCACTTGGCAGGACACGCTGATCACGTCCTCTGCAGCCAAGTGGTTAATTAACGAGACTTTTACATTGTAAGCAACTCCTTAGCATATCAAAACCTCACTTGCACCTCTTTAGAGCGATATTAATGCACCCCCCCCCCTGTCGGATATAATCTCTGCACCTGAATACAACACGTTATATATATTGGACTTATCAGCCAAGCCTCCAATATGTCTATATTGGACTTACTGGACCTACCTCGGCAGTTGCCTCCAATATATCAGTCGTCTATATTTCTTAGAAATTATCCTGAATTCTTTTAATTGTCTGTTTTGCTTTAAAAAATACAATAATCAATAATTGGATAAAAATATATATATTTATTACGTATACAAAAAAGTTTCAAATCTCATATCATAAACAACAATTTTATAAACCACAATCCATCAGCATATAAAAACTAGCTTCACAATATATGTATCTCCGGTTAGTAACTGCATATATGATTAATATCATTTACCTTCTAAGTTAGTAACTAATACACAAATGGTTAATAAACATTTCTGCTTAATACAACATGCATTTCCCAGCAAACAATGTTTAACCAGCCAGCTCTTAGAGAGATATATATATATCTCTATATCTCTATCTCATATATATATATATATATATATATCTCTACTACATGGATCAACAAAAGATGAGCTAATTTAATAAGTAATAACTTATTTAGTGAATCCTCCCCTAATCTCGAGAATTAAACTTCTAATCTTTTGCTTTTTATTTTGTAGTTATATAATTCCTTGCTTATTAATTTTAATCACAGTAATTTCCAAATTCAATATATATTGGTATCAATCTTACATTTCTTTTAGGAATAAATCCTTATATCCACTTCTTCATATTTCTATCTGCAGAATAGAAAATACTTAGAATTTGGATCTAACCGAATCTGAGAAGTCTCAGTCTACGTTGCAAGAATATTTACATTAATTCCTTAATTTCATACATTACCTGTCCAATTTGGATGTTGATAAGTCTGCCTTGAAATTCCTGATGTAATATTTTTGGAATGTGTTAAGATTATCTATCAGATAATCAATGCATGTGAGTTAGAGAGTTGGTGAGAATCTTGATTGCCTCATGTCCTGGGATCTGCTATGTGTACTGGACATCTGAATGCATTGCGGTGTGAGTCTCTGAATGCTGGAATCTCCGACTGACTTGCAACCAACACTGCCACTTATTATAGCCAATTTGACGTCACTGGCAATATTATTGATACATCAAATCTAATATTTACTATCCTCTAGAGGGCAGTATTGCACTTAATTAATTCCATTTCTTTTTAATATTCTTATCTCGGGTCAAAAGTTCAATCTACACAAAAACCTCTTCTCCCAACTAGACACGGTCTCTGTCATACTTAATTTATATCCCTACTCCCTTTTGCTTACTCAGTCCTATCAGCTAAATTCTTTTCTGGTTAACTCAACAGAATCTATTCTTTAGTAATTTTTATTATTTACCAATTATATACTTTCTACAATATTTATTGGAGTATGTATTTCCTACTGTAAATATAATAAAATATACCTTGATTTTATAAACATATTTTGTGAATATAAATCTATATTACAGAATATTAACTCTTATTCCTATACCCAAAAGACAAAATATCTTTTTGTTTTAAAAACTTAAGACAGACCAATAAATTTAATTATGACACGTCTTAGCACTTAACTCTAGCCTTATCACACACAAACATTCTAGGTTCCTTCATGTCTGGCACTTCTTAAAAAAAAATATAAAAGACTTCACCCAGGAATGAACTCTGTAAAAATAATCTCGTTCATTTCTAAACCTAGAGAAAGTTTTTTTTTTTTTTTAAATTTGTCTTTAACCCCTTCACTGCTAAGGACGCGCTCAGCGCGTCCAACTGCATGTCACGTTCCATGTGGTGGACGCGCTGAGCGCGTCCTCTCTTTGGGGTCAGCGTTCGGCCAGGTTCTGGCCGATCGCTGGGCCCCCCCCCGGTGCGGGCTGAAATCCTTGCTGTCAGCCCAGCATCCGGAACCGCCGCCGGAGAAATTAGGTGTCATCGCGGGGGCGCGATGACACCTAATTCAGGCCCCCCCCGCATGTGCGGAGGAGGTGCCTGAAAGGGAGGGGGGAGGTCCTTCGGACCTCTCTCCCTCCCGATCGGCAGCGTTGCGGGGGTTAACCCAGGCACCGTTTGGAAGGGCACAGCCTGCCCTTCCAAATGGTACCTGGCATTAACCCCATGGGGGCCAGATCACGAATCGGCGCTGAATAGCGCCGGTTCGTGATCCTTTCCCGGAGCTGGCCGACATCTTGGATGTCGGCCAAGCTTCCGGGAACGCCCCCTGAGGACTGGCGTCATTGTGCATAGCACGATGACATCAGTCCTGGAGTTAACCCCTAACTGCCACCAATGGTGGAGATAGAGGGTTCATTGGAACCCTCTATCTCCCGATCCGTGGCAGTTAGGGGTTAATGTTTGGTATTGTTGGATCGGCCAGAGCATGGCCGTTCCAACGATACCAAACATGAGTATAACAAAAGTTTGTTTTATTTTTTATTTTTTTCACAATGTAAAAGTAAAAATAAAAAAATATTTATAAAAAAAAAAAAATTTCTTTTTTTGGTTTGTTAATGCAGCAATATTGTTTCAATTAATGATTTTTGTATGCGGTGCGTTTGTTAAAAATCGTGTAATTTTCCCCAAAAAAAAATGTAACGAGACCCCCATCTCTAATTTTTTTAACAAGCGCACCCCATACAAAATATAACCGCAATTGCTCGCATGTTAAAATGTGGAAAAAAAACACTTTACACGTTGTAAATTATTGAAAATTCCTATTTTATTGCATTTTTTTGTTATAATATACAGACAGGTCATGACGTATACATAGAATAATGACCTATTATGAATCTGCCGAGTCTGACGGAAAGAACGATATATAATATTTCTGGGTCATATACTAAAATAAGCCTTCAAAACACGTTTAAACATGATGAGCAAAACCGGTAAAAATGACCTCAGCACAGAGGCGGGAAATGCCTCAGCAGCGAAAGGGTTAAAGACAAAATGGCTACAGGCATCCATTTTGAAATTCCTTTGTGTAATATACCTGACACCCCCCCCCCTCCGGGTGGAGAAGCGAAATACACTGTCTTGCTGCTCTCCAGTCACCCTGGAGTGAGAAGAAAACAAGCTTCAAATGGCAGCCCCAAACCTCACTGCAATAAAAAGCTCGAACACTTTACTGCAACCAGGGATTAGTCAGAATACAGAGAGCTGTGTGGTCACTCGCTGCTGTACAGGGATAAGATTCAGGGGGATATAATGAGTGTAAATCTGTCAGGTATATTACACAGAAAAGAAAGGAATTTAAAATAGATGCTTGTAGCCATTTTGTGTGAAAGACCGTTTTTCTTTCTAATTTCTCTAGGTTTAGAAATGAACGAGATTTTTTTTACAGAGTTCATTCCTGGGTAAAGTCTTTTATATTTTTTTTAAGAAGTGCCAGACATGAATGGAACCTAGAATGTTGTGTGTGATAAGGCTAAGGTTTAAGTGCTAAGATGTGTCATAATTAAATTTATTGGTCTGTCTTAAGTTTCTAAAACAAAAGATATTTTGTCTTTTGGGTATAGGAATAAGAGTTAATATTCTCTAAAATAGATTTATATTCACAAAATATATGTTTATAATTAAGATATATTTTATTATATTTACAGTAGGAAATATACTCCAAAATATAGTATAGTAATTTTTTTTATTATTTACCAATTATAAAGAATAGATTCTGTGAGTTAACCAGAAGAGAATTTAGCTGATAGTAAGCAACCAAAAGGGAGTGAGGATATAAATCAAGCATGACAGATGGAGACACAGTGTCTATACATTGGGAGAAGGTCTTTGTTAAGTCAGTCTGACCTTTTTGACCCGAGATAAGAATTAAAAAGAAATGGTGGAATTAATTTAAGTGCAATACTGCCCTCTAGAGGATAGTAAAAATAATGATTCATATTATCATTAATTAACCGTGACGTCAAATTGGCTATAATAAGCGGCAAAGGTCTTTGTGAGAGTCGGAGATTCCATCAGACAGACGTCCAGTACACATGACACTCTGAAGTCGGAGATTCCAGCAGACAGACTCACATCGCAATGCATTAGACATGACACTCTGAGAGTCCAAGATTCCAACACTCAGACTCACACTACGCTGCAGGCAGATCCCAAGACATGAGGCAATCAAGATTCTCACTAAATTTCTGACTCTCACCAACTCTCTAACTCACATGCATTGATTATCTGATATCGATAATTTTCACACATTCCAAAAATTACTACATCAGGAGTTCCAAGGCAGACTTATCAACATCCAAATTGGACAGGTAATGTAATGTATGAAATAAGGAATTAATGTAACTATATATTTGTAGAGATTCTTGCAACGTAGACTGAGACTTCTCGGATACGGTTAAATCCAAATTCTAAGTAATTTCTATTCTGCAGATAGAAATATGAAGAAGTGGATATAAGGATTTATTCCTAAAAGAATGTTGTAAAATTGATACCAATATATATATTGAATTTGGAAATTACTGGGAATTATAGAACTACAAAATAAAGGGCAAAAGATTAGAAGTTTAATTCTCGAGATTAGGGGAGGATTCACTAAGTTTTTATTACTTATCATTAAATTAGCTCATCTTTTGTTGATTCATGTAGCATAGAGATATATATATATATATATATTATATATATATATATAGCTATAGCTATAAGAGCTGGCTGGTTAAACATTGTTTGCTGGGAAATGCATGTTGTAGTAAGCAGAAATGTTTATTAACCATTTGTGTATTAGTTACTAACTTAGAAGGTAAATTATATGAATCATATATGCAGTTACTAACCGGAGATGCATATATTGTGAAGCTAGTTTTTATATGCTGATGGATTGTGGTTTATAAATTGTTGTTTATGATATGAGATTTGAAATTCTTTTGTATACGTAATAAATATATATATGTTTTTATCCGATTTGATTATTGTATTTTTTTAAAGCAAAACACAGACAATTAAAAGAATTCAGGATAATTTCTAGGAAATATACGAGACACAAATATCAATCGTTTTATAAGTTTCTTATGAAATAATAATCCCTGATATATTGGAGGCAACTGCCGAGGTAGGTCCAGTAAGTCCAATATAGACATATTGGAGGCTTGGCTGATCAATCCAATATATATAAACGTGTTGTTTTCACGTGCAGAGATTATATCCGACAAATCCCTGTTCAGTACAGATACAAGGTGTCGTTGTAATTGCCATACACAGGCATTATGCGGCACATACAGATACAAGGTGTCGTTGTAATTGCCATACACAGGCATTATGCAGCACATACAGATACAAGGCGTTGCTGTAATTGCCATACACAGGCATTATGCAGCACATACAGATACAAGATGTTGCTGTAATTGCCACACACAGGCATTATGCGGCACATACAGATACAAGGTGTTGCTGTAATTGTCATACACAGGCATTATGCAGCACATACAGATACAAGGTGTTGCTGTAATTCCCATACACAGGCATTATGCAGCACATACAGATACAAGGTGTTGCTGTAATTGCATACACAGGCATTATGCAGCACATACAGATACAAGGGGTTTCTGTAATTGTCATACACAGGCATTATGCAGCACATACAGATATTGCATTGCTAATAATCTCATTCTGATCACTACAAACCCCCATAAGCAGGAGATCTCACCATTTTATTATCGGTTTGCAGCACATTTATTGTCACAAAGGCCATTTCTGATAATGCAGACCCCGTGTGACATTGTGCCAGATAAGGGACGCCATCTAGAGTTTAGAACCTGTCATCCCAGCAATTGATCTGTAAAGCATATACGAATACAAGAAAAAGTGAAAACAGAGTAAATGTACATTATTTTATTATTGGATAGTGTGATAAAGTGCATGGTATAATCTGTGATGGTGTGTACATCCCCTCTAAAATGTTTAGAAGGAATGTACATCACAGATTATACCATGCACTTTATCGCAATAGATATATAGATAGATGTTGGCAATAGAGATGTAATTGCAGGAATAACGAATCGGAACAAAAAATGAAATTATTTGTTAAGTGTTGTTTCATTGTCTTTTATTTCGTTACGAATTAAAAGAACACTCAATGTTCTGGAACCCAGGACATACTTGAAAACGAGAGAAATCGCAATGTATCCTTCCTGGTAAAATCCTTTATAAATAAATAAATAAATAGGATATGATTTTTAGATCATATGTCATAATGTTCCGAAAATAACAATCCGGTAAAAATTCAGCCGAATTGTCATTCATTATGAAACTAAACATGTCTGGTATTTAAACGCAGGACCAATAAATTAAAAAAAAAAAACATTATTATATGTCTGTGCTGGTGCGATGAAATGTCATGTCACGTCTTCTTTATCGCTCATTTTTATGCGGTGGCACAATACATAAACATTTTCAATAAATGTACACAAATTACTTTTTACAACGGCGGTACCCGGAAAGATGTCAGATGATGAGTGTGGCATGCTGCGCTTCGGTGCTTACAGGACGTATAATTTGCGTGTGATAAAGACACGTATTTTAACTGAGGAAGAGAGAGGGTTCCGGGCGCACCCTAGTGGTTATGTACTAAAACAGCATCTTACATATAAAGTACAGGAGGGGTGGGGTCACACTTATTCCCCTATCGGGTGGCTGCAACCACCAAATGTATCCAGCCCAGTAACATGTATACAACATAACGAGAAAAAAAATGCACTTATTCCAATTATACCGTGTGACACTAAACGTAATTAGAGGCTTTGATTTTTGTTAATGGCTATTAAAAGATTAAGCTCATCCGCTGAACGTCAAGGCACCTCTAGTGAGGGTGAGTCCTATCCAAAAAATGAAGCCACAGGCTGCTGTGTAGCCAACCATAACTTGCCCATGCTGCTTGTCAGTCATGAGGTAGACTGGTGGACTTTTATTTAAGCTCCCCCAGAAACAAAATCTGCCTTGGGATCAAAAAACAAAGACTGGAAGCGTTTATATATATATATATATATATAATTTTAAAAGCAGTTTGCAAGAGAAAATATATACTGAATAATTCACACAGAGGATGAAAGTACTGTAAGATTGTAATATTTATAATTATTTTTTTATTTTTATTCTCTTTTCCTTGGTTCTGGCGATGTGTTCCGGCATGGGAAGGACGAATAAGTGGGCCCCTGAAAAAATGTGTATTGGTGAAAAAGACCAGGTAACAAGACATATATAAATAAAAAATATAAACTTTTTTTTAGATTTATTTCTGCCATATGGCTTTTTTAATCTAAAAAAAATTTTTTGTATATATAAATTTTATATTCATATAAATATGATTGTATATATAATTTTTTTAGATTTATTCCTGCCATATGGCTTTTTTAATATAAATAATAAATATAAACTTTTTTATTTAAATGTCTTGCTGCCTGGTCTTTTTCATCGATACACATTTTTTCAGGGGCCCACTTATTCGTCCTTCCCATCCGGGAACCTGGAATACATCGCCGGAACCAAGGAAAAGAGAAGAAACCAACTAAATAGAAGTATTCCAATCTTACAGTACTTTCATCCTCTGCGTGAATTATTCAGTATATATTATATTTTCTCTTGCAAACTGCTTTTATTATATATATGTAAGATGCTGTTTTAGTACATAACCACTAGGGTGCGCCCGGAACCCTATCGTGTCTTTTGAGGTGTGTGGACACTTTATATTTTAGCGGCAGCATCCACCCTAATACTTTATCCCTACATACAAGATAAAACACATATACAAGCGCTGTCTCCTCATTTCCATTCCTTATTAAACTGAGGGTCGAAAATAAATAGATTCCCTGACTCATTTTATTGGCATTATTGCCATGTTTCCGTAGTGAGAGGAGCTTAACGATACCCAGAAATGTCTGCCATTCATTATCAAGGGAGTGGAGTTAAATCGGGAATTGGATACAATAGGGTTATTCCAGGGGTGGGGAACGTCCGGCCCTCAGAGCGCCACAGCAAGGGGGTGCAAATTCCCTCTCCCGCGGCCTTTTTACCAGTCCGCGGCGAGTAGCAGAATGAGGGGGCGGGGATTATCCCTGCTTCCCTCACTAGCTGCTGCGCGCCGGATCTTCAAACACGCTGCGCCCCTCATCTTCCAGGCGCAGCGTGAAGGAGGATCCGGCGCGCTTCAGCGAGTAAAGGGAGCGGGGATAATTCCCGCCCCCCCTCATTCTGCTACTTGCCGCGGTCTGGTAAAAGGGCCGCGGGAGAGGGAATTTGCACCCCCTTGCTGTGGCGCTCTTAGGGCCCCCTCATTCTACTACTCGCCGCGGTGAGGTAAAAGGGCCTCGGGGTGGGTGGGTGGGGCTGGAATAAATTTTAAAGGGGGAGGGTGAAATGAATTAAATGGGGAGGGGTGAGATTAATTATATGGAAAAGGGAGGGTGAATTTAAATGGGGAGGGGTGAGATTAAATGGGGGTGAAATGAATTGGATGGGGAGGGTGAAGAAATTCAAGGGGAGGGTGAAATTAAATGGGGAGTAGGGTTAAATCAATTAAATGGGGAGGTTGAAATTAAATGGAGAGGGGAGGGTGAAATTTATTAACTGGGGAGACAGGTGAAATTAATTTTTATGAGGGGTGAAATGAATTAAATGGGGAAGGGAGAGGGTGAAATTTATTAAATGGGGATGGGGTGAAATTAATTAAATGGGGAGGGGCACAAACCTGGAAAATTGCAAGTAACAACATGATCTGCACCAGTTAACATTGCGCGCCTCACCAAAAGAGAAGCAGTTCCAGCCATCACATTAGGGGGTGAGTTAATTAATTTCATCCTAAATATAGCGGCTAAATTTTAAGTTGGTAATTTTGTATCGCCCTCGAATGATCTTATAAATCTCCAAATGGCCCTTGGCAGAAAAAAGGCTCCCCACGCCTGGGTTATTCGCTGCTTGAATAGGAGTCCCAGGGTCCAATCTGCATCTCCAGCATATCGGTTATGCATGGTGGGACACTTTAGCTAACAAGGGCCTCGATTTAATTCCTTTGGATGAGTTTCTTCAAACACTTACAACCTGTTAGAAAAGCCTCAAATGATTTATCTACAAAAATTCCATGGACTGTAACGGAAACGCACAGGGTTCTGTCCAAAAATCTAGGACCAGAACCAGCCCATTATTGTATGATAATTGATGAACCCGCGCATGCACAGATCCGATCCATTGCTGCCTCTCTTTAATTAGGCAAAATAGGCTTTGACCGGGGCAGCACATGATAGAATTTGTACGGAGCGTCTCGAATCACGTACACATAGACTCTCCACACAAATACACTCAAGCACTCAAATAACACTATCTCGCAAGAACCTCCTTTAATGATAATTCAGATAGACTTTTTCTTCATTTTTTCACAGGAAAAATAGGACCTTACATTGGAACCCGACAGAACGTCTGCCGCCACCTTAAAATAATGAAAAGATTCCAGTAGTACGACAGGTGTGGACTTTACTCTCTGACTACCCAGCCAGGACTGAACTCCATATCCTGTGACCTATTTCCTGTCCAGGTTGTACATGACAGGATTTAAGGTGGACCAATCCATTAACTGTTTAAGGTGGAACAGGGTAGTAACATAAAAACATTTAACATCAGAGAATTCACAAACATAAATGAGATGTATCACAACCTCTCACCCAGACCTCAAAGTCAAGTAAATCAACCCTAATGTGTCATTATGCGAGAAGTGAATACGGCTGAAAATTCTTCATTCCACAAATATCAGTCTCATTCCTCAGCAAAGGTCACAGAGTCAGTTTTACAGAAACCCCTGGCTGTTCACGCCCATCTCGCCCCTAGACCTCACACAAAAGACCTATTGAGGGCAATGCGTGCCCAAAAAATACATTTAACCTCCCTGGTGGTCCGATTCTGACATTCATTTTGGCCCCCTAGCGGTATAAGTGTGGGGCGGGGGTTATCTTTCAATACTGAAAGCGGTATCCCCAAGCCACACTCGGGCCGATACTTACATGTCCTGCGCTCCCTCGCTGTCCCCGCAGTCACACTGCAGCCGATCGCGACGTCACACTTCCTGGTTCACTCCTCGCGAGAAGAAATCCAGGCAGTGCGATGTTGCGAGCGGCTGGAGGAGACTGCAGGGATCAGCGAGGGAGCGCAGGACATGTAAGTATCCAGCCCGAGTGTGGCTCCGGGAAACCGCTTTCGGTACAAAAAGTTAACTCCCGAGCCACACTCGGGAAAACCGTCAGGGAGGTTAAGAGAAAAGGTGCAAGGTTTTGCCAGGCAGAGAATTGGTGGAGAAATGCAAATTTTGGACTAAATTCATCAAACAGAAGGTATTTAGCAGATGGAGAAAAGTATAAAATTCAGCTGTTTTGGCCGGTCTCAGTTTGTCCCCAATACATTCAGTGGTGTATTTAGGTTTTGTGCTGCCCTAGGCCTGACTAAACTCGTGCACCCCATAATTTAAATTTGAGGCACCCCTGTCTGTCAAGGGCACACCTCTTCTTGGTTAATCCCCACCCTTCCTCTTTAAGCTCCACCTTTTCCTCTTAGAGCTCCGCCTTTTCCTCTCTTTATATTAAAAGTGGATACCAAGTGCCTACTTGTATATTTTGTATACCATTTCAAATGTATCTATTGAGATAAATAAAATGATGAAATGTTT
This sequence comes from Leptobrachium leishanense, assembly GCA_009667805.1. Lineage (NCBI taxonomy): Eukaryota > Metazoa > Chordata > Amphibia > Anura > Megophryidae > Leptobrachium > Leptobrachium leishanense. The sequence goes on from CM019064.1 coordinate 16,020,629, forward strand.
AAATTCAAGCATTTTTACAAAGAACAGCCACGCATGTCAAGTATACTGGATCACAGCCGCTCTAATTGGTTGAACAATAAAATCCACAGAAACGTGCACTGCATATGAGCGTATCACAGAGCTGCACAGCAATAAAACCCACAGAAATGGGCACTGTGTATGAGCATATCAGAGCTGCACAGCAATAAAACCCACAGAAATGTGCACTGTGAGCATATCCCAGAGCTCCAGGGCAACAAAATTCACAGTAATATGCAGTGTGTATCACAGAATCCACAGCAATAAAACTCCCAGCAATGCAATGTGCGGTGTGTATGAGTGCATCAGAATCCACTGCAATAAAACTACCAGCAGTGCAATGTGCGGTGTGTATGAGCGCATCAGAATCCACTGCAATAAAACTCCCAGCAATGCAATGTGTGGTGTGTGTCAGCGTATCAGAATTCACAGCAATGCAATGTGTGGTGTGTGTCAGCGTATCAGAATCCACTGCAATAAAACTCCCAGCAAACCGAGTGTATATGAGCACAGAGCAATTATTTATTCTATATTTACCGGCTTCCGTCCGTGGTAGGGCTGTGTGCAGAGTCAGCAGGGACTGTGTACGGACTCAGCAGGAGGTCCCTCCAGGCCACGTTAGGATCGCGGCTGTGCCTGTGCGTGGAGCCATCTTGTCAGCAGTGGGGTGCCACTGCCAGAGGGTGCACCGTGGCTTTGATTCCCTTCCCGGTGGGCGTTCAGTCCAGAATAGAGTGAGAGTCCGTGTTAACGAAAGGGCGGGCAGCTGCGTGCGTGTCATGTGGTTCAGCCAGTCAGGTGGTACTGAGACTCAGTACCACCTGACTGGCCGGACCGCGTGACCTGCACGCACGCAGCCTCACCAGGAGCCAGGCAGCTCAATGACAAATTTCTATCACTGCAGTGCTGGTTAAGGAAAGGTCCACTTTAAACAGCAGTAAGCAGACAGGGCTTCATGTTCTGCTGATACCCCCTCTTTACCTGCCGTTTACTGTCATCTTCTCTCTCTGCATACAAATCACATCCCCTCCCCTCTCCTAGAGCTGCTGCGGGGCAGGGGAGGAGCTACGGAGGGAGGAGAGGGCGATTTTTATTCTATTCGATTTTATTCTGTATGCAAACGCCCTGCTCCGCTGCTCGTTGTTTGAGAACACAGCTGTCACGGGGACCCAGGGGATGCGGCGCCTGGCAGCAGCTTCCTCGCTGCTCGCTGGCCAGGCGCCGAATGTAAGCGCTTCCGGGCCCGCTCACGTGGGACGCCAAGGGGCGGGGCCTGGCGCTGTGACGCGGACCCGCCGGGTTTAAAACCCAGTCTCTCCCATACACCGGTGCCCTGACGTGGTATTCACCTCCCGCAGAGCTCTTGTGTGATTTTGGCTATCTCCTGTGGTTAACCCTGTGTATGACCCTTGGCATTGGCAAACGAACCCTCCTGTGTATGACCCTTGGCATTGGCAAACGAACCCTCCTGTGTATGACTCCTGGCATTGGCAAACGAACCCTCCTGTGTATGACCCTTGGCATTGGCAAACGAACCCTCCTGTGTATGACTCCTGGCATTGGCATTTACTCTGTTCTAGGTTCTGCCCTTAACGTTGGTACCGAGGTCAGTCTGTGTGGCACCCTAAGCACACATCAGACTACCTCTGCTATTACTAAAGTCCTAGGAGGACTTGTGATCTGGTCTGTACCCCTGTCTGGTATTTCCCTTTCTTTGTCTGTTACCTGTTTCGTTGCCTTTATAGCTTTGCCGACCATTCAAGGATCGGAAGAGTAGAAAGGGAGCTGCATAAAGAGATTTATATCTTAGTAGTCAGAAAGATTCGTGACAATACTCTATTCCATACCTCTGTCTGGTGTTACCCCTTGATATATTGTCTGGTTATTTGTCTTTAGTATCACCGACCATTCAAGGATCGGAAGGGTAGAGAGCGGTCTGCGTAAAGGGACCACACTTTTGGTAATCAGGGGGATCCGTGACATTACGTCAGGGCCAATGGATCCCGCAGACCTCTCTAACCAGCTGGCACGTATCGCAGCCAGACAAGAGGAACAGGACCATAGGATGGACCAGATTTCTCTCGCTCTGCAAACCCTGCTAAATCGGTCCAATACAGGTACCACAAACCCTCCAGATCCAGTGTTACCTAGGGTCAGTCCGGTCTCCCCTGAAGGACATAGGCTTAGTATGAAGGCACCCCTACGCTATGATGGTACACCAAGCCTATGTCGGGGGTTTTTGACTCAACTCGAGATTCTGTTTGAGAACAATCCAGGTTCTTGTATGTCTGATAAAGCTAAAGTAGGATATCTGATTAATCATTTAACAGAAAAAGCTTTATTGTGGGCTACGCCGTTGTGGGAAAATAAGAAACCCATCATTTATGACTATGAGGGTTTTACCTCTGAGTTAAAACGTACCTTTGATCCCTCTAGAAGGGCTACCAATGCGGGTAGGTCCTTGTTTCATATCAAACAAGGTAATAAGAGGGTTGCCGATTATGCCATAGAGTTTAAGACTTTGGTTTCTGAAGTACTTTGGCCGAACGACGTTTTAACCTTAGCCTTTACCGAAGGCTTGAACGAGGCTTTTATGTTTGAACTGGCTCCCTTAAAATTACCAGAAAGTCTGGACCACCTGATAGATTTCTGTATAGCCATGGACGATCAAATCAGGAAAGGAGACACACCAGAGATAGACCCAGAAGGGTCTTGCCTCCTTTACCCTCGTTACCCAGACACCCCAGTACATCAGGTGGTTCGGAGAATGAAAAAACTGATTTACCGGTCGTTGAACCCATGCAAATAGGGAGGACAGGTATTTCAGAAGCAGAAAAAGCTCACAGAAAAGAAAAGGGGCTCTGCTTTTATTGTGCAGGGGCAGATCACTTCCGCCTTCGATGTCCTCAGAGACCCAGGGTTGGCAGGGTTGAACATAGCAGAGTGGGATTCAGAACAGGAGACACCCAGGTTGTCGGTTCTCTGTGTGCCTCCTTTGTGGATAATGAGAAAAAAAAATCCAGGATTCTGTTACCGGTCTCCCTAACCTGGGAGGGGGTTCACCTCAAGACTGAGGCGTTTTTGGACTCTGGGGCCTCAGGCAATTTTATGGATAAGAATTTTGCTGCCAAAAACCTCATACCACTGGTTCTCAGGGAAAGGCCTCTAAGGGTGGAGGCCATAGATGGTAACCCTCTGGCATGTCCTCATATCACTCACGATACAGTCGATGTATGTATGAAAATAGGAGTTTTGCACCAGGAGACTATAAGATTTCAAATCATTGAATCACCCTCATGTCCTGTCGTCCTTGGGTTTCCATGGCTAACAGAGCACAACCCAGTAGTCGATTGGGTCCAGAGAGACATAAAATGTTGGGGTCAGAGTTGTCAGTCTAAGTGCCTAGGCACAGTTAATGTGATTGGTAGCCTCAATATTGCCACAGCCCCTCCTTTGTCCACAGAGGTCCCTGAATGTTACCGGGCATTAAAGGAGGTGTTCTCTAAAGCCAGGACTGAGGTTCTACCACCACATCGTCCATATGACTGTGCCATTGACTTGCTCCCCGGTACGATGCCTCCTAGGGGTCACGTATACCCTTGTCGCAAAGGGAGAACGACATTATGGAGGAATATATAAGGGAGAATCTGGAACGAGGATTCATTAGACGGTCCTCCTCTCCAGCAGGAGCAGGTTTCTTTTTTGTCTCCAAGAAAGAGGGAGATCTGCGACCTTGCATCGACTATAGGGGTTTAAATAGGATCACTATAAGAAATGCATATCCCATACCCCTCATAACAGAATTGTTTGACCGATTAAAAGGGCTCGTGTCTATACTAAGCTTGATTTACGCGGAGCGTACAACCTGGTCAGGGTTAAGAAGGGAGACGAATGGAAAACGGCTTTTAATACACGTAGCGGGCATTACGAATACCTGGTGATGCCTTTTGGGTTGTGTAATGCGCCAGCCGTCTTTCAGGACCTTATAAATGACACTCTAAGGGAATTCTGCAAGAATTCGTCATAGTATATCTGGATGATATCCTGATATACTCTCCTGATATGGACACTCATCATGTCCACGTAAAACAAGTGTTGAAAAAACTATTGAAGGCTGGATTGTACTGTAAGCTAGAAAAATGTCTATTCGACATAGTAACTGTGCAATTCCTTGGTTATATTATAACTCCTGGGGGTTTCAAATGGATCCTAAGAAGCTCTCAGCTATTCTTGACTGGCCTTTACCCCAAGGACTTAAAGCCATTCAGAGGTTTCTGGGGTTCACGAACTATTACAGAAGGTTCATTAAAGATTTTTCGGCCTTGGTGGCCCCTCTCACGGCTATGACAAAGAAAGGGGTGGGAAATCAGAAATGGACACCTCAAGCCACTCAAGCCTTTGAGACACTAAAGCAAGCCTTTACTACTGCTCCTGTTCTCCGGCATCCAGATCCGGCTCTGCCTTTCCAATTAGAAGTTGACGCCTCCGAACTAGGTCTTGGTGCAGTCTTGTCCCAAAGGGAGGCTCCTGACAAACCCTTGCATCCATGCGGCTTCTATTCTCGAAAGTTGTCCCCGGCAGAGAAGAACTATGACATTGGAAATAGAGAATTGTTAGCAGTCATCGCGGCCTTGGCCGAATGGAGATACTTATTAGAAGGGTCTAAGGACCCCGTTGTTATCATAACCGACCATAAGAATCTCACGTACATTGGAGATGCCAAACGTTTAAACTCCAGACAAGCGAGATGGTCATTGTTTCTTTCAAGTTTTAATTACGTACTTACCTATAGACCTGGGTCCAGAAACATTAAAGCAGACGCATTGTCGAGACAGTATGAGTCTTATGAACATAATATCCAAGATCAGCATCCCATTGTACCCCAGGAAAGGATTATAGCCGCTACCACGATTAGTGTCTCGTCTCCTCTAATGAAAAGGTTGCAGACCGTCCAGGGTGCAGCTCCTGGGGGAAAACCTCCTGCGAAACTCTTTGTACCTGAGAACGAAAGAGAAGAGGTACTCAACATCTATCATGACAATAAAACTTCCGGGCATATGGGTATCACCAAGACTGTGTCTAGTATCAGTAAACTCCTCTGGTGGCCCACGTTGCGCCGAGACGTCAAAGATTACATTGCCGTGTGCGAAGTGTGCACAAGGCAGAAAAGTCCCAAAACAGCACCCATTGGCTTACTGCAGCCTTTGCCGATCCCCGAACGACCCTGGTCACATGTAGCCATGGATTTTATAGTAGAGCTACCTGAGTCAAGAGGGAATACAGTGATACTTACGATCATAGATCGATTTTCCAAGATGGGTCACTATGTTCCTCTTCAGAAACTACCTTCGGCAGCTGAACTGGTGCCCATATTCATTGCCAATGTGGTCCGCATTCACGGTGTCCCTCGGGAGATAGTCTCTGATAGGGGGACCCAATTCATCTCCGGATTCTGGAGAGGGTTTTGTAAGAACGTGGGAATAGACCTCTCTTTCTCTTCGGCTATCACCCCCAGACCAATGGAGCAGCAGAACGAGCAAACCAAAACGTAGAGAAATATCTCAGGTGCTTCATCTCAGAACAACAAGATAACTGGTCAGATCTGCTACCGTGGGCAGAATATGCTATTAACAGCGCAGTAAGTGAATCCACAGGTCATTCTCCTTTCTTCACTGTTTATGGCTTTGATCCTCCCGTGCTCCCCGCCACGTTTCCTGATACCACGATTCCTGCTTTAGATAAACAACTGGCATCATTGAAAGAGACTGGGGGAGAGTGAGACGGGCACTGGAGGAAAGTAGTGCCATCCAGAAAACTAAGGCCGACAGACACAGGAGGCAGGCACCCGTGTATCAAGTTGGGGACAGGGTTTGGCTGTCTTCACGTAATATCAAGCTCTTAGTGCCTTCCATGAAGTTGGCTCCTAGGTATATCGGCCCCTATAAGATTCTACGGCGACTCAACCCTGTCTCCTATGCTTTGGCGTTACCCCCCCATTTTAAAATACACAATGTGTTCCATGTAAACCTTCTGAAGCCGCTGTTATGTAACCGGTACACCAAAGTCCATGCTCCACCGCCTCCTGTCTCTGTGGAGGGCGAGGAGGAATTCGAAGTTAAGGCCATTCTGGGTGCCAGGCTGTCTAGGGGGTCCTTGCAGTATTTGGTCGATTGGGTGGGGTACGGTCCAGAGGATCGTTCTTGGGTACCGGCTGCGAAGGTCCATGCTCCTAGGCTAGTGAAGGCCTTCTATTTGGCACACCCCCGTGCCCCTGGGGGTCGTCCAGTGGCCGCCCCTGGAGGGGGGGGTTCTGTCACGGGGACCCAGGGGATGCGGCGCCTGGCAGCAGCTTCCTCGCTGCTCGCTGGCCAGGCGCCGAATGTAAGCGCTTCCGGGCCCGCTCACGTGGGACGCCAAGGGGCGGGGCCTGGCGCTGTGACGCGGACCCGCCGGGTTTAAAACCCAGTCTCTCCCATACACCGGTGCCCTGACGTGGTATTCACCTCCCGCAGAGCTCTTGTGTGATTTTGGCTATCTCCTGTGTTAACCCTGTGTATGACCCTTGGCATTGGCAAACGAAAAACCCTCCTGTGTATGACCCTTGGCATTGGCAAACGAACCCTCCTGTGTATGACTCCTGGCATTGGCAAACGAACCCTCCTGTGTATGACCCTTGGCATTGGCAAACGAACCCTCCTGTGTATGACTCCTGGCATTGGCATTTACTCTGTTCTAGGTTCTGCCCTTAACGTTGGTACCGAGGTCAGTCTGTGTGGCACCCTAAGCACACATCAGACTACCTCTGCTATTACTAAAGTCCTAGGGAGGACTTGTGATCTTGTCTGTACCCCTGTCTGGTATTTCCCTTTCTTTGTCTGTTACCTGTTTCGTTGCCTTTATAGCTTTGCCGACCATTCAAGGATCGGAAGAGTAGAAAGGGAGCTGCATAAAGAGATTTATATCTTAGTAGTCAGAAAGATTCGTGACAATACTCTATTCCATACCTCTGTCTGGTGTTTCCCCTTGTTTATATATTGTCTGGTTATTTGTCTGTTTAGTATCACCGACCATTCAAGGATCGGAAGGGTAGAGAGCGGTCTGCGTAAAGGGACCACACTTTTGGTAATCAGGGGGATCCGTGACAACAGCTCAAAGCTGACACACAGTGACAGTGGACCTCCTAGTACCCCCTAATGACACCCAATAATCACTGGTACCTAGGGCGGCCCGGCCTCCGCCACTCCCTAAGTACACCACTGCTCTGTGATATGCTCACAACAAGTTGGCGAACTGCCAGCAAGTACGGTGCGGTTTGAAGGCATTGCAAATCCCCATAGAGAAGTAATGGTTAATATATTCAGAGAACACCAAACAGCAGAGAAATGTCAGCGAAATGCCCTGATGTTCGGTGGTTTCAATCAGCAGGTTTATTCAGACGAACCCCATAGGTTTCAATGTTAAAAATATTCCTGTTTTTATGCAATATCTAATAAACCATTTATTATTTTAATCTGCATTAAAAAGTCTTTATTTATTGATTTTTCTTTTTTTATATCCTTTTAGTCATTTTTCCGATTTTTGGCAAAATTTCCCCCCCTTTTTTTTTAATAGCGGTTTTTCTTTTTTCTGTAACAGAAATTTTTATTATCACATCATAGATCTTATATGTAAATTCCAGACATTTTCATTCAGTAGTTCTTTTGAAAACAGCAGGCCACAGGTTTGCTATGGCAGCATTCAGCGGCTGACTCCATGCACTTTGGGGACCCTGCGGTAAATGGTGAATTCACCGCAGGGTGGGGAAATTTTATTCCCCGAAGTGCAGGGAACAATAGAACATCAAAATGTTGGCGTCATTTCGGTGCTCTGTGAGTAACCCATTTTGTGGTGAGGTTTTTTGCTGCCCCCTGGAAAGTGCCAGCCTAGGCCTTGCCTACCCAGGACATACTTGAAAATTAGTGAAATCTCAATGTATCCTTCCTGGTAAAATACTTTGCAAAAGTAAAAAACAAACAATTTTTTTTAGGGGTGGGGCCACCTGGTGCTGGCCGCCGCCCCCTGAAAATACACCACTGAATACATTGTGAGTGAATCACTGGAGTGCAGTGGTGACTCTAGGAACAATATTTAGGGGGGGCGGATAGGATACCGCAGTCAAAACTGGGGGGCACTAATAATTTTCACCACTAAATCATACCACAGAATAAAACTAAGGGCCCTATCACCTGGTGTGAGCTAAAATGCCATCACTAAAGGAAAAATTTAGTGTGAGTCGCTAAAACGTGGTGCCTGACAACCTACTAACAGATGACCTTATTTATTTATTTATAGAGGATTTCACCAGGAAGGATACATTGAGATTTCTCTCGTTTTCAAGACCTTGTCCGCGGTAGTCCATGAACAAGCTTCGTTTAGCGCACGCTAGGGAAACTAGTGCGGTTGTGTGCAGGGTAGAACTGTTTTTTTTTCCAGTGCAGAGTGCCGGGCCATACCTATCCCCCGCCCTCACAAGCTTGAATATGAACACATCCAGTGAATAACCTCACACCCCTGCATTATTAAAATCCTCCAAGGTGGTCGTATCATCCATGTGACATGTTAAAAGAACTAAACTGGCCGTCGCTGGAATCTAGACGCACTCTTCACCTTTGCAACCTGGTGTTTAAGAGCATTTCTGGGAAGCTACCACCCTACCTGAATAGACTGCTTCCCCCGGCAGTTCCCTCATCCTATAACCTCCGATCCAGGACCAGCACCTTACTTGCAATACCACAATACAAAAATAAAGCGGCTCGATCCTCATTTTCCTACAGAGAAAGGTCACGACGAGTCCCATTGGGAGACCTAGATGATCTAAGAGAACAGCTGGCTGAACTGAAAAGGACCAAAGTAATTCAGGATTCCAGGAGTCCTTATGCCTCCCCTATTGTGTTAGTTCGCAATATCGCGCATAACGACGACATCATCGCGCAATATCACTCAATGTCGCGAATATGTTGCGCAGTGTGAACGGGGCTTTACGGCGTGAATCAGAGGATTTCTGGGTACAACGCTTACAGGGTAATTCAAAGAGATTCGAAAAGTCACCGCACATTCGGTGACTTTTCGTTCTCTTCAATTCGGTTCCTTTTGCCGATCCCATTTCGGTGACCCTGTGGTGTATTCAGCAAGCACCACAGGGTCCCAGAATTGCAGGGAAAAGCTGCCGCAAACCTGCCGAAAACTAACCGCAAAACCCGGCGAATGCACGCCGAAAAACCGCAAAAACATCTGGATTAACCTGCCGAAAACCACGGAAAAACCCGAACAGGAGCCGATCGCAACCGCCGGAAAAAGCCTAGACCGCAGAAGAGGCAGTGAATAAATTAGGAAAACAGTTTGCATGAATGTTTGAAAAGTGAAACAATGTTTGCAAAGAAACTACTGAGCGAAAATGTCTGACATGTACATATGATCCAATAAATGATAATAAAAAGGGCTCTTACAGAAAAAATAAGTAAACTTAAAAAAAAATAATAATTAAGAAATCGGACTTTTAAAAAAAACCAAAAACTGAAAAATGCTTAAAACATCCTAAAAAAATCTATAAATAAAGAGACTCTTTACTGCAGAATTTTATAATGAACAGTTTATTAGATACAAGGTGGAAAGCCTGCCCAGAGGGCAGTCTATTGTGGATACACTGCCCCAGCTCATGGATATACTGCCCCAGCTCGTGGATATACTGCCCCAGCTCGTGGATATACTGCCCCAGCTCGTAGATATATGCCCCAGCTCGTGGATATACTGCCCCAGCTCATGGATATACTGCCCCAGCTCGTGGATATATGCCCCAGCTCGTAGATATATGCCCCAGCTCGTGGATATACTGCCCCAGCACGTGGATATACTGCCCCAGCACGTGGATATATGCCCCAGCACGTGGATATACTGCCCCAGCACGTGGATATATGCCACAGCACGTGGATATACTGCCCCAGCTCGTGGATATACTGCCCCAGCTCGTGGATACTGCCCCAGCACGTGGATATACTGCCCAAGCTCGTGGATATTGCCCCAGCACGTGGATACTGCCCCAGCTCGTGGATATTGCCCCAGCACGTGGATACTGCCCCAGCTCGTGGATACTGCCCCAGCACGGGGATACTGCCCCAGCTCGTGGATACTGCCCCAGCACGTGGATACTGCCCCAGCTCGTGGATACTGCCCCAGCACGTGGATACTGCCCCAGCACGTGGATACTGCCCCAGCTCATGGATATTTGGCCCCCACCTCTCATGGATATATGCCCCAGCTCATGGATATTTGCCCCCCACCTCTCGGATATTTGCCCCCCACCTCTCATGGCTATATGCCCCCCAGCACAGACCCCAGACCAGACATGGGGCGGCTGTTCGAATGCTCTATCTGCATTCGGACAGCCGCCCCATGAGCTCCTCATACTTACCTTCCCGAGCAGCGAAGTGAAAGTTTCCCCGCTTCCGCTCGTTGAAGGACCCAAGCCGCGGTCACGTGACCGCGGCTTGGGTCCTTCAAAGAGGGGAAGCGAGGGAACTTTCCCTTCGCCGCTCGGGGATGGATGCGCGCGGCAGCTGGGTAGAGGCTGCGAGCGCAGCCTCTACCAGCTGCTGTGTGCATCTTGTAACCGCCGCGGCGAGCGCACAGCCGGCTCGTGCCGCGGCGGTTGCATGCGCGCGCAACCAACCGCCGCTGGTTGAGCGGCATGCGCATCCAACCCCCGAGCGGCGGAGAGAACTTTCCCTTCGCCGCTTGGGGGTTGGATGCGCGCGGCAGCCGGTAGAGGCTGCGAGCGCAGCCTCTACCCAGCTGCTGTGTGCATCTTGTAACCGCCGCGGCGAGCGCACAGCCGGCTCGTGCCGCGGCGGTTGCATGCGCGCGCAACCAACCGCCGCTGGTTGAGCGGCATGCGCATCCAACCCCCGAGCGGCGGAGAGAACTTTCCCTTCGCCGCTTGGGGGTTGGATGCGCGCGGCAGCCGGGTAGAGGCTGCGAGCGCAGCCTCTACCCAGCTGCTGTGTGCATCTTGTAACCGCCGCGGCGAGCGCACAGCCGGCTCGTGGCGCGGCGGTTGCATGCGCGCGCAACCAACCGCCGCTGGTTGAGTGGCATGCGCAGAGTAAGGCTTGGCGACGGACACGCCAAGCCTTACTTAATTATATTATAGAAGATTTAATTAAAATGGGAATATTTTTAACATTGAAGCCTATGGGATACTCCTGAATAAACTTGCCGAATTAAACCACCGAATGGCAGGGCATTTCGGGAACCTTTCACTGCTGGTTTTTGTTCTCTGAATAGCCGAAGCATTGCTTCTCTATGGGGATTTCACTGCCCTCGAACAGGCACCGAACAGGCACCGTATGTGCAGGCAATTCGCCAGGATTTGGCGAAATGCCTGCTCTCTGAATAGCTGAATGGCCAAGAAAGGTAACCGAACGCTGATTTTCAGCGTTCGGTTACCTTTCTCAAGCAATTCGGATCTCTTTGAATTACCCTGTTAGTGTTCGGCAGAATGTGTCACTGCTTTATATAAAGTCACATTCCTGGCCTCTAAAAAGAATTGCCTGGATACATTGTTACACCCAAATTCACGAACAGGTTTAGCTAGGCGTGTGGGTCACATGACTGCGCCGTCCAATAGCCTGGTGCACTTGGCCCAGGTAGAACGATCTTTAAAGTCCTGCTATAAGAGGCGAGAGGACAGACAGGTGCCTGGGAGCAGTTAGGAGGCGACGGCAGGAGATCTGGGTGAGTTTTTGGGGGGACCCGCATGTCTTTTCCCAGCCGGATTCCTCGATTTCATGCGCTTTATATTGCTCGTTATGTTATTTATTACATCATATGCGATACGTCGCTCCGATCCATTAGGAATTGCTGGAGAAAAAATTCTAATTTTGGTAAAATTTGTGACATTTTCTTTTTTTTCTTCACATTTGACTGTTTTATTCTCTTGGCCACATGGCCATTTAATTTTATTTTTTATAATGTGGTGACGTCTGTGACAGATGGGGTACCCCATGCTCGGTACCCTCCGTCTGGATGCCCCTTTCCGTTGAAATTAGGAGATATTAGTAACCACACAGAGTAGACGAAACATAAACTGTGAGGAGGTCTTTGCAGATGGAACACCAAAATGGAGAATTCTTTATTTACAGGTTTTCAGGTACAGACACATTCAAATGTAAAAACCACACCCCTCCTGGTCTAACAAAGGGAACTGATAAGGCCTGTGATTCAAACCAGAACTGGGGGAAGGGTAAAGCAAACATGGGCACAGAAAGGAACAAAGGAATCCATTACTTACACCGGGGGGGGGGGGGGGTTGGAGGCAGACAAAAGGTTAGATTGCAAGCTCTTGAGCATGGTGCTCTCCTACTGTTTTGTGAGTGCAATATATAACAACTTATAGCTGCAAAATACAGATACACAGTTTGACAACAGCATAGCACATCACACAACACTCTACACTATATACAGAGACAAAAAACTGTAAAGAAAATAACTGCAGATAAATATTGGGGCAGCTGTTTCGTCACAACGACTTTTCATGCAACGCTTTACCCAGAAACCAAAATCTACCATTTACCCTTTCTATCGCTTTGATGGTTGAGTGTACGGCTGGGTTGGGTAAAGACTGGAGCACCGAGCTTTCAATTTATGTATGGTTTGGGTTACTAAGGGTTAAAACAGGTTTATTTCTGGTGTGACAGGACACAGGACACACCGTTGTTGCCAGATCGCCAATGTTTTGCCTGGACACACATTACTATTTCATGCACACTGAAAAATGCTGCCCTGCAACATATATAATTAATATGCTGCAGGAAGGAAACCTAAAGGTGGGTCATGTGGGATTGCTTTTTGATTTCTTATGGATTCTACATGCTGCAGGCTGGAATTTTTCATGCACTGCCCATTAGTATGAAGAAATTTATAGGTGGTAGATGTGGCAGTCGTAGTGTACGGGCAGGGCAAGTAAAGCCTGTCGTTCTGTGCATGGGATTTGCAACATATGGTGCGGTCTGCTAAGGGTTAAGTAGTTTTTGTTTCTGGTGTGATTGCTTTATTAACCCCTCATTAAACTGCAAGGCGTAGTGTTATAGTCGTGATTTTACATATCCAGGATAGGGCAGCCATATCTGCCAGCAGGTTCTACTTTATACATGCTGTGGGGCAGACAGGGCGGCCCTGCCGTATGCAGAATACAATTACAATTAGTTGTATGATAATTACCGGGGATGCTCTGGCACCTTTAACTCTCTTCCTCTGCTGTGCACAACTATACAATGGGCAGGGGATGAAGCTGGTGCGTTTTCGATCCGGAGGGAGACGTCCGCGTTTTAAATAATTAATTTAATCAAAATTCCTATTCATAGTTACCAAACAAGCAAGATAAATCTGTTTCTGCTGTCGTACTGTTTCATATATAAAGACTCAGCGCTATCGCAGGTGCTACATTGGCCGCCAATTGGAGAGCAAAAGAAAACAACCACTAAAGGTAGAAAGTAGAATTGCTATCAAAAGAGTCTGTTTATCAATCTCTAATATAACAAAAAGTGTGTGGTATAACAGCCACTCAGGAAACAGATATTGTCAGAGTTAAAATGGCACGGATTCATTTGCCACATCAGAGAAGAATAAACTTAACCACATCTGGTTCACATTAATAGCATAAAGACATTTCTTCACTATATCTGCCCCGCAACAAATGGGGGAAGCAAGGGGGGCCATTTTGGTACAGGATGTGGCTGGTTCTAATTAAGTTTCAATAGGACATGGTTACGAAGGATTTTAAACTAAGCACTAAAAGGGGACATATTGACTAAGATATGTATTTGAATCAAAATATTTATATATTCATACAGGAAATTAAAAAGATAATTATTTCTTTCAGTGCTCTCTTTCAGTTCTCTCTTTGATCACATACACAATTGAGATCACTCAAAAGGATAAAACAAAACTAGACAATTAAACTAATTATACCTGTGGCCACAGTGTCATCGCTTTATACCCATAGGTCAATCTAGATGCCCAGAGGGGGAGATAAAAATCTAGTAACTACTCATGGAAGGGGAATGGAGGAAAGAAATCAAGGAATGTGGGGAGAAAATGCAGGGTAGGCAGGGGCAGGAATGATACTTATGAAATACCTCAATACCTTTATGGTGTACTAAAGGGATTCACCAAGGAGGCCCTTTATGAGCATAAAATACACTTATCTATAATAAAATCTAGATTCACTCTTCCAGCGAACCACACTTGGAGCCTGGGTCAAATGCCTAATCTAGACATTAAATAACTATTAACTCCCATTTCCCAAATGAACTTCACCGAACAAGAAATATAGATGAACTTTTAAATTCAAGTTATTATATCTAATAATCAGCATGAGTCAGATCTATATCTGTGTGTCTTCTTATGTTCAGCTTCACTCCACAAAACGCATATACACCTGCATTCACACACACACACACTCAAGAAATACATTCTCATTTTCCCAAATCCAACCCTTTCTCACACTTATCTAATGCTGAAATTCAGAGTACGGTTACATTTCCTGGCCATTAGGCTATCCAGAGAGCAGGCAGTCTGCCAAATGTTGGCAAATTGCCTGCACATATGGTGCCTGTTCGGTGCCTGTTCGAGGGCAGTGAAATCCCATAGAGAAGCAATGCTTCGTCTATTCAGAGAACAAAAACCAACAGTGAAAAGTTGTCGAAATGCCCTGCCATTCGGTGGTTTCATTTGACAGGTTTATTCAGGTGAATCCCATAGGCTTCAATGTTAAAAATATTCCTGTTTTAATCCAATATCTAATAAACTGTTGATTATAATATTCTGCAGTAAAAAGTCTCTTTATTTTTAGATTTTTGAGGATGTTTTAGGCATTTTTTGGGGATTTTTTGCAAACTTTTTTCAGTTTTTTTTTAATCGTTTTTTCTTTTTTCTGTAACAGCCCTTTTTATTATCATTCATTGGATTTTATATGTAAATTTCAGACATTTACGTTCAGTAGTTTCTTTGCAAACAGCGTTTTACTTTTCAAACATTCAAGCATACTTTTTTTTTGTTCACTCCGTTAGTCTGCAGTGTCGAATTGTTCCGGCGGCTGCTCTGCGCTGTGATCGGCTCCTGCTCGGGTTTCTCCGGCGTGTTCAGCAGGGTTAATCCAGATGTTTTTGCGGGTTTCGGTGTGCGTTCGCCCTGGTGTTGCGGTGAGTTTTCAGCAGGTTTGCGGCGACTTTTCCCTGCATTACGACGACCCTGTGGTGCTTGCTGATTACACCGCAGGGTCGCCGAAATGGGATCGCCAAATCGTGCCGAATTGACGAGAACGAAAAGTCACCGAACGTGCAGTGACTTTTCGAATCTCTTCGAATAACCCTGTAGATATGTCATAAAACTTATTTATGCAAATGCATTAAGTTATATGTTCCTAGATACATTATTTAACTCTAAATTTAATTGAATGTGATCTCCAGAATCCTAAATAGGAATTGTAACCACACAACAAGAATAATAAAATATAAAATATACAAAATAATTATCACTTAGAACAACACAATAATGATTCATCAGCATATAAAATGCAATGTGTTTTCTTCTTTTTTTCTCTTGTTTTCTTTGTCTTCTGTCTTATTGGTTCAAAATCAAATACAACTGCCTTGTCAAAGTGTAATGCCAATAGTTGATAACTTTATTTGCAGAGATGATATGTTTGAGCTTATTTTCTTAATTCCAAATCAATGATCTCTTTAATCGCATGAGCTTTGTTGATGATAAAATTTCTTCTTTGGTTAATGGATAATCTTTCAATATGACAGGATGTAATTGTGATATTAATGTAGAACACAATGCACTGTAATAGCTGAAAACTTTCATCTGAGTGAATGGTGTAATCGTTCTTTGTCTTCGCTAGCATTGAATCAGAGAATAATTCTGGAAAAAAAACCTTATTTAATATCCTGTAAAAAGGAAAAAGAACTTCAGGGGTTAACAGATATACCATCACAGTCTTCTATCAGGGTTATTCAAATAAATTCAGCGTACGGTTACCTTTCCTGGCCATTCAGCTATCCAGAGAGCAGGCAATTCGTCAAAACCTGGCGAATTGCCTGCACATACGGTGCCTGTTCGGTGCCTGTTCAAGGGCAGAAGCACTGCTTCATCTATTAAGAGAACAAAAACCAGCAGTGAAAAGTTGCCGAATTGCCCTGCCATTCGGTGGTTTAATTCGGCAGGTTTATTCAGGCGAATCCCATAGGTTGCGGATCAGCGCTGCGGAATATGCTGGCGATTTATAAATAAAAAATAATAATAATAAATAATAATAGGCTTCAATGTTGAAAATATTCCCATTTTAATTCAATATCTAATAAACCGTTCATTATAATATTGTGCTGTAAAAAGTCTCTTTACTTATAGATTTTTTGTGATTTATTTTATTATTTTTTTTAAGCATCTTTTGGGGATTTTTTTGCCAAATTTTTTTTCCGATTTATTATTTTTTTTAAACGTTTGTTCTTTTTTCTGTAACAGCCCTTTTTATTATCATTCATTGGATCATATGTAAATTTCAGACATTTTTGCTCAGTAGTTTCTTTGCAAACAGCATTTCACTTTTCAAACGCAAACTGTTTTTTTTATTCACTCCATTCGTCTGCGGTGTCGGCTTTTTCCGATGGCTGCTCTGCGTTGTGACCGGCTCCTGCTCGGGTTTTTCCGCCGTTTTCAGCGGGGTTAATCCAGATGTTTTTGCAGGTTTTCAGTGTGCCTTCACCGGGTTTTACGGTGAGGTTTCGGCAGGTTTGCTGCAGCTTTTCCCTGCATTACGGCGGCCCTGTGGTGTTTGCTGAATACACCGCAGGGTCGCCGAAATGGGATCGCCAAATCGCACCGAATTGAAGAGAACAAAAGTTACCGAACGTGCCGTGACTTTTCAATTCTCTTTGAATAACCCTGTATGTTTTCATTTCTTAAAAGGGAGGGGAGGATGGGGAAAAGGAGGGGGCGAGGAGGGAGAAGAGGGGGTTGTGAATTTTTTTTGCAATGGTCATTCTTCCTTAAATTCTCTTGAATATTCAAATAAAAACAAAACATAACACAGCAATGCTCATTACTTACAGAAACATACATACAAATGTATTTTTTATATTACAATTCAAACAAACGTCCTGAGTCCTCAACTTTCCCTCCAGTTTCATGTCGCCTGGTTTTTATTTTTATTATTTCACTCATATCACGCACACTCAAACACATGTTGAAAGAGCGCTACCTGGAAATAACCACTAGCGTTACCCTCTCTGTTCCTTGTCCACCATTTTAGATAGAACTGTATAAACTATTTTCTAACAGCTATGTGTAGCCTCTAATATCTTGTTTTAAACCTGATTTCTGCTGACTGAAGAATTACCTCTTCTCCCTCCGCAGGTCTCTAAATATTCCTAGCTAAGCCATAAAAGTTGCTTAATATATCAAGGCCGCAGACGGAATGGATAACCCATGTAATTCCACAGCTGGCCTTATCTGATTTGAAAGGATGACTCCTTTATTGACTAGACAGGGAATCCAAATAGCCTCCGGTGGGCTCAAAGGTCGTGTCTTTGAGGTGAACCTTGCTGACTTGCAAAATGATGAATAAAGTCCAATATGTATAATGAAGATTGATATGGGAAGTGGGAGGGTAACCTGAGGAGGGGAATAAGGTGTGCATTTTTACTCGCCATGTATAAATTCTTTGTTTCTCTGGCTCGGGACTTGAGCTTTGATTGCGAGCAAGACTTGCAGCTCTTGTCCGGTACCGAATAAAACCTTTTTTCCTTTCAAGAATCTAGGCCTCCGTCTGGCATTTCTTTTGTCGAGTCATCACTTAAATACCCGGTCAGATAGCCGTAACAATGTCACAGCACACAATTGCAACTTGGATTCTGTCAAATTATCAAGCTCCATCCATACCGTTTATCAACTGCATTCAAGACAAGTCACAAGAATAAGACAAAACAAAGTACAGCCAATATCCGTTACATGCATATATATATGTGATG
Source organism: Leptobrachium leishanense (assembly GCA_009667805.1). Taxonomy (NCBI): domain Eukaryota; kingdom Metazoa; phylum Chordata; class Amphibia; order Anura; family Megophryidae; genus Leptobrachium; species Leptobrachium leishanense. Next base: position 16,038,712 of record CM019064.1, read on the forward strand.
CAACGCTGTAGCATTAAAGTCCAGTGTGTCTCTATAATCTAGACATCATCAGGGATTTAACTCTCAACTAAACAAATTAACATCTCACCATAAGCAAACATTCAAAACACACATATCACGATGAACAATTGGTAGTTTAGCCTTTAAACCAGAGAAATTATTCATTGTGTGATATATCGGTGCTAGGGATCACGCAGGATAAGGCATTAGCGATCTATACTGATATGATATCTCTCTGAAATCCTTGTGCGTATGCAATCTATATATCAGAATCATTAATGTGATTAAAAACAATATGTAAACTTCCTTTGTACAGTGCAACAGAACTTGTTGGCGCTTCCCACACAGCCAACATAAACTCCACTGCTTCAAATTCTCTATTAACCCTCACCTACTGTGTCACCCTATCCTTTTAGGTTGTACGCTCTTAAGCAGGTCCTCCCGCCTACTGTACTGTGTGTTGTACTGTACTGTACTGTACTCAGCGCTGCGGAATATGCTGGCGCTTTATAAATAAAGAATAATAATAATAATTGAACCTATAATATATATATATTTGTTGTTCTGCCTCCCATTATAATGTCAAAACAGGACGCATTCCAGAACCCACAGCTAAATAGATTTTTATTTTTTTATTTATTTATTTATAAAGGATTTTACCAGGAAGGATACAGTGAGATTTCTCTTGTTTTCAAGCATGTCCTGGGTTTGAGAACATTGAGTGGTTACAGAAATACAAAATAGTAAAATGCAAGATATTAACACAAGACCAAATATACAGATTAACAGAAAAATAAATATGTAGGAAATAAAGTCATTATGTTACATGTTTACAGGTGCATTTCGTATTGAGGTATGTTAATAGGGAAGTCTTAAGGGACTTTAGACTGGGGGAAGATTTGACGGTGTCTGGGAGGTTATTCCATAGTTGTGGTGCTCTGTAGGAAAATGAGGATCGCGACACTTTCTTTTTGTATTGTGGTATTGCAAGTAAGTCGCTGGTCCTGGATCTGAGGTTATAGGATGAGGGAACAGCCGGGGGAAGCAGCATATTCAGGCAGGGTGGTAGCTTCCCAGAAAAGCTCTTAAACACCAGGTTGGAAAGGTGAAGGGTGCGTCTAGATTCCAGCGATGGCCAGTTTAGTTTTTTTAACATGTCACAATGGTGGGTCATGTAGTTACATTGTAGCACAAAGCGACAGAATGAGTTATACAATGTAGTAAGTTTCTGGAGGTGTGTTTGCGGGGCGGCTGCATACACTACATCTCCGTATTCAATGGCTGGCATAAGCATTTGTTGTACAATCTGCTTTCTTACCGCGGGGCTCAGGCAGGATTTGTTTCTGTACAGGGCACCTAGTTTGGGGTAGAGTTTAGATGAGAGTTTTTCGATGTGGGGGCCAAAAGATAGATTTGGGTCTAACCCCATACCTAGATATTTGAGAGAAGTGACTGTGGTCAGCGTACCATTTGATTTTGTCCTGACACATAGATGGGGTGTTTGCAATTTGTGTAGTTTAGGTGCGGTTCCAAAGAGCATTGTAACAGTTTTGTCAGTATTTAGAAAAGGTTTGTTATCTGCGATCCACTTTTCTACCTCTGTGAATTGTTCTTGCAGCACGGCCTCCAGCTGTGGGAGATTTGGTTTGCTGGTATAGATTACAGTGTCGTCTGCGTACATGTGTACAGTTGAGGCTTTGCAGACATTGGGCAGATCGTTTATGAATATAGTGAATAGCAGGGGGCTGAGTATCGAGCCTTGGGGTACACCACACGTGACTGGGAGGGGAAGGGAAGTGCTGTCAGAAATGGACACAAATTGTGACCTATCAGACATATGATTGGAACCAGGTTAACGCGCTATCACCAATACCAGAGTTTTTAAGTTTTTGTAATAGGATGCCATGGTCTACTGTGTCAAAAGCCTTGGCAAAATCAAGGAAGATGGCTCCAGTTAGGTTTCCTTGTTCCATGCCCGCTTGGATATCATTACAAACTTTTAAAAGGGCAGTTGTAGTTGAATGATTTGGACGAAAGCCTGATTGATCCGGGGTTAAATAGTTCTGATACTGATAATAATCACGTAATTGAGTGTAGACACATTTTTCCAGAATTTTTGACATTACAGGGAGCAGTGATATTGGGCGGTAGTTGGATACCAAAGTATTGTCTCCACTTTTATGGATAGGTACCACCCTTGCAGTCTTCCAAAGTTTGGGTATGTATCCGGTCGCCAGTGATTCATTAATTAGGGTTGCGACAGGTTTTGCAATTGCTGGTGCACTGATTTTCAGCAGCATTGCTGGGATTTGATCAGGTCCAGACTGGTATTTCATTTTTTGGTTACGGAGAAGTTTAGTGATGGCACCGACAGGCACAGGCCTAAAACTGAATAGGTCTGGGTTACAGGGTTTTTGCACTGTTGGTGGGTCCTGACCTTCGTGCGGCCTTTCTGATTGCGTTTCATTTCCTAGCTTAGCAATGAGGGTGGTGGCGCATCCAACAAAATAATTATTAAAAGCATTTGCTACATCTAGGGGGTGTTGTACAGTTTGGTTGTTTACTTTTAAAGCAGCCGGTTGGGAGTGGCTGGGGGGTGCTTGTATGTTACTTATGATTTTCCAAAAATTTCTGGGGTTTGATGTTATTGTTTAAATTTTCATTGAAGTATTGGGCTTTAGCCATTTTTGTTTCTTTTGTGCATTCATTCCGGCATTTTCGGTATTCACAGTGATCGTTCATGGATCCAGTACTCTTGAACTTTGACCACAGGGAGTCTCTAAACTGGTACATATGCGTGAGGTCAGCTGTAACCCAGGGGAGATGGGCCCCTTTTACTCGCACTTTACGCAGCGGGGCATGGGAATTCCAGACTTGCAGGAGCTCAGACTGAAAGTATTCAACTGCACAGTCTAGGTCTGGGATTAGGTTTAGCCTGTACCAGGGGAGCTGTTTGAGATCACTTAGGAAGGATTCAAGAATAAATTTCTTGAAAAACCTGGTGGTTATTACCTTTGGGGGAGATTTCAAGGCCTTTATTTTGCGCACGCAATACACTAGACAATGGTCACTGATTTGGACGAAAGCCTGATTGATCCGGGGTTAAATAGTTCTGATACTGATAATAATCACGTAATTGAGTGTAGACACATTTTTCCAGAATTTTTGACATTACAGGGAGCAGTGATATTGGGCGGTAGTTGGATACCAAAGTATTGTCTCCACTTTTATGGATAGGTACCACCCTTGCAGTCTTCCAAAGTTTGGGTATGTATCCGGTCGCCAGTGATTCATTAATTAGGGTTGCGACAGGTTTTGCAATTGCTGGTGCACTGATTTTCAGCAGCATTGCTGGGATTTGATCAGGTCCAGACTGGTATTTCATTTTTTGGTTACGGAGAAGTTTAATGATGGCACAGACAGGCACTGGTCTAAAACTGAATGTCTCTGCATTACAGGGTCTTTGCACTTTTGGTGGGGCCTGACCTGTGTGTGGCCTTTCTGATTGTGTGTCATTTCCAAGCTTAGCAATCAGGGTGGCGGCGCATCCAACAAAATAATTATTAAAAGCATTTGCTACATCTAGGGGGTGTTGTACAGTTTGGTTGTTTACTTTGACAGCAGCCGGTTGGGAGTGGACAGGAGGTGCTTGTATGTTACTTATGATTTTCCAAACATTTCTGGGGTTTGATATGTTATTGTTTACATTTTCATTGAAGTACTGGGCTTTAGCCATTTTTGTTTGTTTTGTGCATGCATTCTGGCATTTTCAGTATTCACTGTGATCGCTCATGGATCCAGTACTCTTGAAATTTGACCACAGGGAGTCTCTAAACTGGTACATATGCGTGAGGTCAGCTGTAACCCAGGGGAGGTGGGCCCCTTTTACTCGCACTTTGCGCAGTGTGGTATGGGTGTTCCAGACTTTCAAGAGCTCGGCTTAAAAGTATTCAATTGCACAGTCCAGGTCTGGGATTAGGTTTAGTCTGTACCATGGGAGCTGTTTGAGATCATTTAGGAAGGATTCAAGATTAAATTTCTTGAAAGATCTGGTGATTATTACCTTTGGTGGACATTTTGTGGCCCTTATTTTGCGCACACAGTACACTAAGCAGTGATCACTGAAACTGTTAGCGAGAACGCCTGCCTCCTGTATACGATCAGGACATGAGGAGAGAATCCAGTCCAGCAAGGTGTGGTTAGGGCTTTTCATATTAATGTGAGTGGGGAGGAGATTAATTGTGTTAGCTGCAAAGCCTTAAACAGTGAGCAGTGTTTATTGTTTTTAGGATTCAGCCAATCAACATTAAAATCGCGAGGACCAGCAGTTCACTTTTTTGGTTTTGAGCGACTAATTAACTAAGAATTTGGGTTATGTCAGAAAGGGAGTGCACTGGGGAACTCGGTGTCACGTATCCCCCTGAATACCAGAATATTGGTCCCTATACGCAAGACGCTCTCTAGCCTTCCGATCCTTAAGTGGTCGGCACGTCTAGAAAGATATTTCGGTTCACAAGACAGAGTACCCACAAGGGTTAATATCAGACAGATATACAAGGCCTTTAGATAGTTTGTTCTCCCCAGGACTTTAGTAATATAAGAGGTAGTCTGCTGTATGCTTAGGGTTACACACAGACTAACACCGGTACCAAAGTTAGGAGCAGAACCGTTAGAGAAGTCGTTGCCAAAATCAGGAGTCATACACAGAGGTGGTTCTTTGCCAATGCCAGGGGTCATACACAGAGGTGGTTCTTTGCCAATGCCAGGGGTCATACACAGAGGTGGTTCGTTGCCAAGACCAGGAATCATTCACAGAGAATATTATGCAGCCAGAAACAAAGGTCAGACACGGACAGTACCAAAAATCGCAAGAGCTCTGCGGGAATGCAATACCACGTCAGGGCACGGGTAAAACAGTGAAGCCGGGTTTTAAAACCGACGGGTCCGCGTCATCACGCCAGGTCCCGCCCCCCGGCGTCCCACGTGAGCGCAACCGGCTGCAATATCAATCGGCGCCTGGCCAGCGAGCAGCGTGGAAGCCGCTGCCAGGCGCCCAACGGATCGATACGTTACAGAACCCCCCCTCAAAGGGCGGCCACTGGACGACCCCCAGGGGCACGAGGATGAGCCAAATAGAAGGCTTTCACCAACCTAGGAGCATGGACTTCCGTAGCCGGGAGCCAAGAACGATCTTCTGGACCGTAGCCCTCCCAGTCAATCAAGTACTGTAAAGTCCCCCTAGATATCCTGGCATTCAGAATGGCCTTAACCTCAAACTCCTCTGCACCCTCCACGGAGACAGGAGGAGGCGGAGCATGGACCTTGGTATACCGGTTGCATAACAATGGCTTCAAGAGGCTCACGTGAAATACATTGTGTATCCTGATATGAGGAGGCAATGCCAAAGCATAGGAGACCGGATTGAGTCGCCTCAGAACTTTATAGGGGCCTATGTATCTAGGTGCCAACTTCATGGAGGGCACTAAGAGTTTGATATTCCGCGAGGAAAGCCAAACCATGTCTCCAACCTGATACACAGGTGCTTGCCTCCTGTGTCTGTCTGCCTTAATCTTCTGGATGGCACTGCTTTTCTCCAGTGCCTCCTTAACTCTCCCCCAAGTCTCCTTCAAGGATGTCAAATGCTCGTCTAAAGCAGGTATTGTGGTATCCGGAAACGTAGCGGGGAGCACGGGAGGATCGAAACCGTAAACAGTGAAGAAAGGTGAATGTCCTGTGGATTCACTCACTGCATTGTTCAAAGCATACTCTGCCCATGGTAGAAGATCAGACCAGTTATCCTGTTTGTCAGATATAAAACATCTTAGATACTTTTCTATATTCTGATTAGCGCGTTCTGCTGCTCCGTTAGTCTGGGGGTGATAGGCCGAGGAGAAAGATAAGTCTATCCCCACATTCTTACAAAAACCCTTCCAGAATCTGGAGACAAATTGGGTACCCCTATCGGAGACAATCCCAAGAGGAATACCATGTATGCGGACCACGTTGTTTATGAATATGGGCACCAGTTCGAGTGCCGAAGGTAGTTTACGAAGAGGAACATAGTGGCCCATCTTGGAGAACCGATCTATGATAGTAAGTATTACTGTATTACCTCTTGAAACAGGTAACTCCACTATAAAATCCATTGCCAAATGCGACCATGGTCGTTCTGGGATTGGCAGAGGCTGGAGTAAACCAATGGGTACTGTTTTGGGACTTTTATGTCTTGTGCACACCTCGCATACAGCTATGTAATCTTTTACATCTTGGCGTAACGAGGGCCACCAGAAGATTTTACTGATGCTGGACACCGTTTTGGTGATTCCCATATGCCCAGAAGTTTTATTGTCATGGTAAATGTTTAGTAATTCCTCTCTTTCATTTTCAGGTACAAAGAGTTTCGCGGGAGGTCTCCCCTCAGGAGCTGTGCCCTGAACGGTTTGCAACCTTTTCATCAAAGGAGACGAGACATTAATCGTGGTAGAGGCTATTATCCGTTCTTGGGGTACAATGGGATGCTGATCTTGGATATTATGCTCGTAAGATTCATACTGTCTTGATAGTGCGTCTGCTTTGATGTTTCTGGATCCAGGTCTATAGGTCAGGACATAATTAAAACTCGAAAGGAACAACGACCATCTCGCTTGCCTGGAATTTAGACGTTTAGCATCTCCAATGTATGTGAGATTTTTATGATCAGTTATGATAATGATGGGATCACTAGACCCTTCCAGTAAGTATCTCCATTCTGCCAAGGCTGAAACGACTGCTAACAACTCTCGGTTTCCTATGTCATAGTTCCTCTCTGCCGGGGACAGTTTCCGGGAATAGAAGCCGCATGGATGCAAGGGTTTATCGGGTGCCTCCCTTTGGGACAAGACTGCACCAAGACCTATTTCGGAGGCGTCAACTTCTACTTGAAATGGCAGAGTCGGATCTGGATGTCTGAGAACAGGGGCAGTAGTGAATGCTTGTTTGAGCGCCTCAAAGGCTTGACTGGCTTGGGGTGTCCATTTCTGATTTCCCACCCCTTTCTTTGTCATAGCCGTGAGAGGAGATACCAAAGCTGAAAAGTCTTTAATGAATCTCCTATAATAATTAGTAAACCCCAGAAACCTCTGGATGGCTTTCAGCCCCTGGGGCAGAGGCCAGTCAATGATTGCTGAGAGCTTCTTAGGATCCATCTGAAAACCGTCAGGAGTTATTATGTAGCCAAGGAAATGTACTGTTTTTATGTCAAATAAACATTTTTCCAGTTTACAAAACAACCCAGCCTCCAACAGTTTTTTCAATACTTGTTTCACATGGACATGATGGGTTTCAATATCAGGGGAGTATATCAGGATATCATCCAGATATACAATGACAAAAACTTGTAGAAATTCTCTTAGGGTATCGTTTATGAGGTCCTGAAAAACGGCTGGCGCATTACATAAACCAAAGGGCATCACTAGGTATTCATAATGTCCACTTCGTGTATTAAAAGCCGTTTTCCATTCATGGTCTTTTTTGACCCTTACCAGGTTGTAAGCTCCGCGTAAATCGAGCTTAGTATAAATTCTGGCCCCTTTTAGTCGGTCGAATAGTTCCGTGATAAGAGGTATGGGATATGCGTTCCTTATGGTTATCCTATTCAAACCTCTATAATCAATGCAAGGTCGCAGATCTCCCTCTTTTTTGGAGACAAAAAAGAAACCTGCTCCTGCTGGAGAGGAGGACCGTCTGATAAATCCTCGCTCTAGATTCTCCCTTATGTACTCCTCCATAATGTCGTTTTCCTTTTGCGACAAGGGGTATACGTGTCCCCTAGGAGGCATAGTACCGGGGAGTAAATTTATTGCACAGTCGTATGGGCGGTGTGGTGGTAGGACCTCAGTCCTGGATTTAGAAAACACCTCCTTTAATTCTTGATAACATTCAGGGACCTCTGTGGATAAAGGAGGAGCTGTGGCAATGTTGAGGCTACCGATCACATTGACCCTACCCAGACATTTTGACTGACAATGAGGACTCCAATATTTTATGTCTCTCTGGACCCAATCAATAACTGGGTTGTGTTCTACCAACCATGGAAACCCAAGAACGACAGGACATGAAGGAGATTCAATGATCTGAAAACATATTGTTTCATGGTGCAATACTCCTGTTACCATACATACATGAATAGTGTCGTGAGTAATACGTGGACAGGATAGCGGGTTCCCATCTATGGCTTCTACCATTAGAGGTTTTTCTTTGAGAACCAGAGGTATGAGGTTTTTTGCAGCAAAATGTTTATCCATGAAATTACCTGAGGCCCCAGAGTCCAAAAACGCCTCAGTCTTGAGGTGAACCCTTTCCCAGTTAGAGAGATTGGTAACAGAATCCTGGATTTTTTTTTTTCATTATCCACAAAGGAGGCATAAAGAGAACCAATAACCTGGGTGTTAGCTGTTCTTTGGCTTGATGTACCACTGTCACCCCTGCTACCCCTAGGTCTTTGAGGACATTGAAGGCGAAAATGGTCTGCCCCTGCACAATAGAAACATAGCCCCTTTTCCCTTCTGTGAGCTCTTTCTGCGTCCGAAATACCAGTTTTTCCTATCTGCATAGGTTCTGCACCTGGCATTTCCCCTCTTACATTTTCCTGGTTACTGGATGTGCTGGTATTTCTAGACAATAGAGGTAAAGGAGGCAAGACCCTTCTGGGTCTATCTCTAGGATGTCTCCTTTCCCTAATTTGATCATCCATGGCAATACAAAAATCAATAAGGTGATCAAGTGTCTCTGGCAATTTTAATGGAGCCAACTCGAACATAAAAGTATCGTTTAGGCCTTCAGTAAAGGCTAATGTTAAGACATCGTTAGGCCAGAGAACCTCTGAAGTCAGAGTTTTGAAGTCTATAGCGTAATCAGAGACTCTCCTATTCCTTGTTTTATATGCAACAAAGACCTACCCGCATTAGTAGCCCTTCTAGAGGGGTCAAAGGTCCGTTTTAGCTCTGAAGTAAAACCCTCGTAGTCATAAATGATAGGTTTCTTGTTTTCCCACAAGGGTGTAGCCCACAACAAAGCTTTCTCTGTCAGATGGTTGATCAGATAACCCACCTTGGCTTTATCCGTCATACATGACCCTGGGTTATTCTCAAACAAAATCTCCAGTTGAGTCAAAAAACCCCGGCACAAACTTGGGGTACCATCATACCGTAACGGCGCCTTCATACTAAGCCTATTTCTTTCGGGAGAGGCCGGACTAACAATAGGCAATACAGGGTCCGGGGAGGTTGTGGTTCCTCCACTGGACCGATTCAACAAGGTCTGAAGAGCAAGAGCAAACTGGTCCATTCTATGGTCCTGCTCTTCTTGTCTGGCTGCGATACGTGCCAACTGTATAGAGAGGTCTGCGGGATCCATTGGCCCTGACGTAATGTCACGTATCCCCCTGAATACCAGAATATTGGTCCCTATACGCAAGACGCTCTCTAGCCTTCCGATCCTTAAGTGGTCGGCACGTCTAGAAAGATATTTCGGTTCACAAGACAGAGTACCCACAAGGGTTAATATCAGACAGATATACAAGGCCTTTAGATAGTTTGTTCTCCCCAGGACTTTAGTAATATAAGAGGTAGTCTGCTGTATGCTTAGGGTTACACACAGACTAACACCGGTACCAAAGTTAGGAGCAGAACCGTTAGAGAAGTCGTTGCCAAAATCAGGAGTCATACACAGAGGTGGTTCTTTGCCAATGCCAGGGGTCATACACAGAGGTGGTTCTTTGCCAATGCCAGGGGTCATACACAGAGGTGGTTCGTTGCCAAGACCAGGAATCATTCACAGAGAATATTATGCAGCCAGAAACAAAGGTCAGACACGGACAGTACCAAAAATCGCAAGAGCTCTGCGGGAATGCAATACCACGTCAGGGCACGGGTAAAACAGTGAAGCCGGGTTTTAAAACCGGCGGGTCCGCGTCATCACGCCAGGTCCCGCCCCCCGGCGTCCCACGTGAGAGCAACCGGCTGCAATATCAATCGGTGCCTGGCCAGCGAGCAGCGTGGAAGCCGCTGCCAGGCGCCCAACGGATCGATACGTTACACTCGGTTGGCGGTAGAATCCAGCAACAATAATTGTTTTACTGAACGGGATCTCAATAATACCAGAAAGGAAATCAAATGTGGCCGGGGAGCTAGGATTCTGCAACGGGGTGAACTTTATGGAGTTGTCAACATAGATAACAATTCCCCCTCCTCTCTTAGCTCTGTCCTTTCTAGAGCATGAATACCCTTGTATTGCTATGGCAGAGAAAAAGATCTCTTGTGTGCCCACACACTGAAAACAAAATATATCAAATGACATAAATGTGTCTTTTAATTGATATACAATCCTTCCCACAGTGGTTTAAACCATACTATATCCCTCATGTTTACAACAAATGACTACATATCCCACAATCCCCATCTCATTATATCCCGTTCCTTGCATTAAAAAAAATCACATATGGTTTAAATCAAAGGAGACTATCAGGGTTATTCAAAGAGAGCCGATCTGGCCCCGAAATGTAAACGGACACTGAAATTCAGTGGATGGCTACATTTCCTGGCCATTCAGAGAGCAGGCAGTTGGCCAAATGTTGGCGAATTGCCTGCACATACGGAGCCTGTTCGTTGCCTGTTCGAGGACAGTGAAACCCCCATAGAGAAGCAATGCTTCATCTATTCAGAGAACACAAACCAGCTGAGAAAAGTTCCTGAAGTGCCCTGCTGTTCAGTGGTTTCATTCAGCAGGTTTATTCAGGAGAATCCCATAGGCTTCAATGTTAAAAATATTCCCGTTTTTATTCAATATCTAATAAACCGTTTATTATTTTACTCTGCAGAGAATTTTTTTGTGAACTTTTTTTCCGTTTTTTCTTTTTTATAAACACGGTTATCCTGGCGGTAACGCTTACTCATCCAGACGCTAGCCGTGGCTTTCACTGGGAATGGAGGCTTTTGTGTTGTTGTCGGTTTGTGTCGTTTGTAGCTCTTGCAGGTCATGACTGATTTCGGGGGGCTGTCCTTTGTCTTTTTGTGTTTTTGTTATAATGTCGCATAAGGAAGCGGCCTTCAAGCTGTTCCACATCGCCCCGGGTTAGTTTTCTTTGAAGGAGCGGCTGCTGATCTGCATCACTGGCTATAAATAGGCCGTGCGGCCTGTCTGCGGGAAAGCTGCGCGCGCCCGCCCGTCTGCGGGGAAAGCTGCGCGCGAGCCTGTCTGCGGGAAAGCTGCGTGCACGCCTGTCTGCGGGAAAGCTGCGTGCACGCCTGTCTGCGGGAAAGCTGCGCGCGAGCCTGTCTGCGGGAAAGCTGCGCGCACGCCTGTCTGCGGGAAAGCTGCGTGCACGCCTGTCTGCGGGAAAGCTGCGCGCGAGCCTGTCTGCGGGAAAGCTGCGCTGTACTTCGGGGACTTTACAGACCTCAAAAAACTATGCACTTATCTAGGATCCTAATATCCCCGGGAAGCAGCAGGTCTGGCATTGACGCCATCATTTATCACAGCGCATTACTGTTCCAGGTATTTATAAAGCGCTAACAAGTTCCATAGCGCTGTACAATGGGAGAGAGAGAATAACAAATATACATACAAGTTAAACACACAGAACAGTAGGAGGGACTGGGAGGACCCTGCTCAAGAGCTTACAATCTAAGAGGAGGTCCCTGCTCAAGAGCTGACAATTGTAGAATTGTATTGTCTTTACCCAATGTACATTTATTTTTATTTTTTTGTACCGGGCTGCAGAATGTTTTGGCGCTAAATAAAAATAACATGGAGACCTTTTTATTCACCATATATCCAGGTACAGACACACGTTATCACTTATTTTATGGCAGGGATTCCAAAGCCCTGGGTTGGGATCACAGAAGTAGGACATGCAGGCACCTGGTGTGCCCACCCTCGCTCTAATACCCAGTGAGCTGGTCCAGCGTGTCCTCCATCTGGGTCCAGACCTGCTCCTTTTCAGGGTATCTCTCATCTGATTTCCTAAGGTCTAAGGTGACCATATCCCTCTATACCAGGGCTGTCAAATCCCTATGCTATTTGCCTACAGTTCCCAGAATTCTTCAGTGCAATAGATGGGCAGTGTGACAGATCTCAGTACCCCCACAGGATCACATCTGCCAATGCCGCTTCCTTGCTGGACCCCCGTGTCCTCCTCAGGACTCTCGTGCCTTTCTTCCAGTCCTTAGCCGCAGCTTAAAGACGGGCACACGTAGAGAGCCTCGCTAGCACCCCCCCCCCAGAAATAAGCCGTGGCTGTAGATGTGGAGCTTTACGCTGGAACAGCGAACAGAATATAGCTGCTACCCAAACCATGAGCCGTGATGGCATGTAGGGTCAGAATAGAGCTGGTTTAGTCAGGGACACACAATTGGGTCATTTACATACACAAAAAGCATCCCCTAGAAACTGCTGGGGGGGGGTCCAACCAGACCAAAACAGACAATAGGACACTTTCAAAGAGATACGAAAAGTCACCACATGTTCGGTGACTTTTCGTTCCCTGCACTTTGGGGCCATTCGGCGATCCTATTTCGCCGACCCTGCAGTGTATTCAGCAAGCACCGCAGGGCCCCCGTAGTGCAGGGAAAACCGGCCGCAAACCCGCAGAACACTCTGCGCAAAACCTGGCGAACACTCACCGAACACTGACCAAAACCTGCAGAAAACAGTTCTATTAACCACGCCGAACACGCCGGAGAAACCTGACTAGCCGCCCATCACAAAGCAGAGCAGCTGCCGGAAAAAGCCGACACGCAGATGATCGAGGTGAAAAAAAACAAACCAGTACGCTTGAATGTTTGAAAAGTGAAACGCTGTTTGCAAAGAAACTACTGAACGAAAATGTCTGGAATTTACATATAAAATCCAATGAATGATAATAAAAAGGGCTGTTACAGAAAAAAGGATTAAAACGATTAAAAAAAATAAAGGAAAAAAAATGTTGACAAAAAATCTCAGAAAATGCCTAAAAGATCCTAAAAAAATCTATAAATAAAGAGACTTTTTACAGGAGAATAAAATGATAAACGGTTTATTAGATAATGAATTAAAACGGGAATATTTTTAACATTGAAGCCTATGGGATTCTCCTGAATAAACCTGTCAAATTAAACCACCGAACAGCAGGGCAATTCGGCAACTATTCCCTGCTGTTTTGTGTCTCTGAATAGATGAAGCATTGCCTTCGAACAGGCACCGAACAGGCACCGTATGTGCAATTCGCCAACATTTGGCGAACTGCCTGCTCTCTGAATAACCGAATGGCCAGGAAAGGTAACCGAACGCTGAATGTCACTGTTCGGTTACCCTTCAGGGCCAGATCGGCTCGCTTTGAATAACCCTGTAGGTCATTCCCAGCCTTTTTCGATGACGTCACAGCACATCAGGGCTGTTTTTAAGTCAATAAAAATGTCTTTTAGAGCCGGCTTCCATGGTGGTCCTGTGACGGCAGGGTATACCAGAGGATATCGGCGAATTGGTAACATCAAAAGATACCTACCTTTATATGCCTGTTACTTCCAACGCTCAGTGAGTGAATTGGTACGAAGTTACTGATATCATATTATCGATATTGCATGGATAATATGGACTTTATGTTTTCCCAATGCCAGTGTGTTTACAAATAGGGATGAGCTTTTCGGTTTGGACGGTTCGGAGTTCGGCCCGAACTTTGGTTGTTCGAAAGTTTGCGAACATTCGAACTTTTTGGGTGTGTCCGGTTCGAGTTCGAAAAAAAAAAAGAAATTTTGAAAAAAGTATAGAAAATGGTTAAAAAAATACTAAAAAATCTAGAAATAAAGAGACTCTTTACTGCAGAATATTATAAGCAACGGTTTATTAGATATTGAATTAAAAACTAAAGTGTACGTGCACAGATTCTCATTCAACTCTAAATGACCTGTGTTTTTCAAACGTCATAACAACAACAGATGTTTTAGTCTGGTTTAATCAATGTGATACATTGTAGACTATACTGAGGTACTGAGGGGGTGGGGTAGTGTCTGCTTCTGATTGAGAGTTGAGAAGTGCTAATTTCCCTCCTAAAACTTCCTAATATGCTGCATTTAACTGCTGTGTGAAAAAAATACAAAATTTCCTCATTGCCCGCCTTTAACATCTAAAGCAATGTTATTTTTCACCTCGTGATTAAACATTCACAGGGTTATTCAGAGAGCGGTGAAAAGCAGGAGAATAACTGGAGAAGTGAAAATTCTAGGTCAAAATAGCCAAACCAGAAAAATTCTCCCATTTATCTCACTTTCCAAATCGGCTATTTGGTCTAGATTGTTCTCTTCTCCTGCCAGTTCTCCTGGCTTTCACCTGTCTCTCAGGGTTGTTCAGAGAAAGGTGAAAACCAGGAGAATGGCAGGAAAAGAGAACAATCTGGACAAATAGCTGATTTGGAACGGGAGATAAGGCTAGGGTCAGACTAACGCATTTTTCACAGCGACCGTCAAAAAGTGCGTCCGAACGCATTGCCGTATTTTTTCACGGAATGCGCGAAAACTGTCATACGATGCGCATTTTTTGTGCGTGATTTCTTACGGTTCCAAACTAGGAAACTTTGGGTGTCTGGACGTTATGTTGGCCGGACATGAGAGGTGAAACTCAGGAGAATGACTGAAGAGAAAATTCTAGGTCAAAATAGCCAAACCAGAAAAATTCTCCCATTTATCTCACTTTCCAAATCGGCTATTTGGTCTAGAATTTTCACCACCAAAAAATCAGTAAACTTTTTCTGCGTGTCCGAAAACGTCTCCTCTTTTCATACAGGCTGCCGCCCCAAGCAGTTGTTTATGGATAAAGGAAAAGCATTTACCGTTATTTGAAATGTCATTTTTTTGTTTTTAAGTGTTTCTATACCTCCTAGAAATCCGCCACTTCACGGGCAGGTTATGGGGACCTCCTAGGCACGATATTTGAAGGAATTTTTCGTTTTTATTTTTAACCCTTATTTCATGGAAAACTCACTGTCCCTTTAAAAACGTTTTTTTTTTACTTTTTCTCCTTGTTTCCTGTCCCCCAGGGCACTACCCGGACCCCCATACACCTTTTATGGCAAATATCTAGCATATATGCCCTCTTGGAGGGCACTGTAAAAACTGAATTTTCAGCCCCATTGACTTGCATTGAGTTCGAGTTCGGGTTCGGATCCGAACATATGGAAAGTTCGGGTTCGGGGCCCGAACCGAACTCGGGGGGTGTTCGACTCATCCCTATTTACAAATAAGTAGACACCAATTGTTTGTTTCTAATTTTATTGCAAAGTATCTTAATTACAGAGCGCGATTTCTAACAGCGTTTAATACAGTTTACAGACCCATTGCTGGGAGTTTTATTGCTGTGTGCAGCTCTGTTATACACAGCCTGAATATATGGAAGAGCCCCCGAAAAGAGGGATGTCGGGATTGTAAGGTGGGGCCTCCTGAGCCGCGCTCAGTTGATTTGTAATTTATAGAAAATCCCTTTCTCATACATTGAGCAAACATGACACAAATTCCTGAAGAAGGCCGCGCGGCGCACCCTAATTTTATAAACCGCCTTCCTTATCGTTGGTAGCCGTGATAAATATATGTAAGGACACTTGTGGTTTTACTGATACAGGTAGCAGGATTTTTTTACATTTTATTTTTTGATCCTGTGGATAAAGAAAGATGATGCTGACTGTATCGCAGCATGAATTAAACTGTATTGCCTTGGTGACCAGAGGACTGAGAGGATCAAGATTAAATACAGTCATAAAGAGGATAAGTGTTTTTTGGTGTAGGAGATATTTCTCTCATTCTTGGAAAAGTTTGTAAAATTAAAATCTATGGTCAGAATCTAAATAACCACTTTTCAGCATCAAAAAATATTTTACCGAATATTTTTTTTATAACTTATTTTTTTTTTTTTTTTTAAAAAAGCAAAGAAATATATGCAGGGTTATTCAAAGAGATCCGATTTGCTGGCGAAAGGTAACCGAACAGTGAAAATCAGCATACGGTTACTTTTCCTGGCCATTCGGCAGGCAGTTCGCAAATGTTGGCGAATTGCCTGCACATACGGTGCCTGTTCGGTGCCTTTTCGAGGGCAGTGAATTCCCATAGAGAAGCAATGCTTCGTCTATTCAGAGACACCGAACAGCTGGGAAAAGTTGCCGAATTGCCCTGCTGTTCGGTGGTTTCATTCGACAGGTTTATTGAGGCGAATCCCATAGGCTTCAATGCTAAAAATATTCCTGTTTTAATTCAATATCTGATACCGTTTATTATAATATTCTGCAGCAAAAAGTCTCTTTATAGATTTTTTAGGATCTTTTTGGCATTTTTCGGGATTTTTTTTCCCGTTTTTTCATTTTTTCTGTAACAGCCCTTTTTATTATCATTCATTGGATCAAATGTAATTTTCAGACATTTTCGCTCAGTAGTTTCTTTGCAAACAGCGTTTCACTTTTCAAACATTCAAGCGTACTGTTTTTTTTTTTTTTCACTCCATTCGTCTGCAGTGTCAGGTTTTTCCGACGGCTGCTCTGCACTCTGATCAACTCCTGCTCGGGTTTCTTTGGCGTGTTCGGCGGGGTTAATCCAGATGTTTTTGCGGGTTTCGGTGTGCGTTCGCCGGGTTTTGTGGTGAGTGTTCGTCGGGTTTGCGGCGGCTTTTTCCTGCATTACGACGGCCCTGTGGTGCTTGCTGAATACACCGCAGGGTCGCCGAAATGGGATCGGCAAATCGCACCGAATTGAAGAGAACGAAAAGACACCGAATATGCGGTGACTTTTCGATTCTCTTTGAATAACCCTGAATGTGTTTGGTGCAAGCTAAAACTTAGCAATGCATCGCAATGCCCAGAAATATATTCCATTATGTGGGCGAGAGGTGGAATGAGAAGGACGGAGTGAAAAATATGTGGTTTAAAAAATAAATAAATCATGACCCGTAAAATCTAATCTGTTCTTTAACCTTTCCTTAATTTCACCACCTGGAGTAAAGTAATAAAAACAAAAAGTAATGTAGGTGTAAATTATTATTTTTTTCATTATTTTAACCCGTTAAGGAAAGGTTAAGATACGATTTTATGGGTTATGAATCTTTTTCTTCTCAGATTAGAATCTGGGATAATTCTATATTTATGGAGTCCTCATACTGGCCGGGGAAGGTCTTCTATTCGATTTGTCTTGTATAGGATCGCTATAATCGTGAAATCCGGTTTCATGTTGAGCGTGTCGTTCTTTTTAAGAATACCAATGCGAACATCTCCCTGTTTTTCGGAGGTATGAAAGACATGCGGGGTGGGTATCTGTAATCTGGACAAACTGGTCCGGCGTCGCTCGATCGACTTCCTAGATCATGGGTCAAGAAAAGCGAAGGAAGTGAAGCGTTGTACAATATGCGATAAAATACCGGCTGTGATGCTCGGTGTGCCGCTTATTCAGTGACATCATGCAACATTTTATTTTTATTTCTGTTTTTAGGCTTCGGGGTAATCCACGATGGTGGCCGGTGGCTCGAGTGTCCGGTGTTTCCAAGGCCTTCTCATTTTCGGGAATGTGATAATTGGGGTAAGGAGGGGGGAGTATATAGACTCCTGAGTTTAAGTATGGGGCAAAAAGATAAAATGAGTTTTTGCGGCTTCAAGCAGGCGATTGCCCGATGGAATCTCAATTGCTTTTGCTCCGTTGGTTTATGACCATTTTGGTTTTATTACGAAATGGTTAGAATATGGATTTGCTGCTCAAATTCCCATCATCTAGTCCTTGTCGAGCGGAGAAAGCACCGACCTTGTTACCAGAATGGTTATGTGCTACCGGGTACCATAAATAAACCAGTGTCCGCAGATAGGTGCATGAGGTGCCCGGAGCGGCAGTAAATTCTACACAAAGTTTACGTACGAGGAAGAGACCCAGTACTTCGATCCGAATGATGAGCAGTTTAATGGGTTAGCAACATGTCGTCCGATACTATAGCCCTTCTCGAGCTGCTGCATCGGCTGACACCTTGCTAACCCAATAAACTGGTCATCGGTTGGGCTGGAGCGCTGGGTCTCTTCGTTGGGTGTAAATTGCTTGTTTTATGTAGTGATTTTAATAATCTCTAATTCTGGTTTTCCTTTTTTCCCAATTGTCCTGCCAGCTCTGTGGCCTTGCCCTTACAGCTGAATGCATCTTCTTTGTGTCCGATCAACAAGGTCTTTACCCACTGCTGAATGCCGACAACAACGATGACATTTTCGCAGCCGCCTGGATCGGCATCTTCACCGGCTTCAGCTTCTTTCTCTTGTCCATCATGGGGATCATTGGGATCATGAATTCGAATCGGCGGTTGCTGATGGCTGTAAGTCTCTTGCACGCTTCTGTAACTTGTGTTTGGATAAAGGGTGTCAGGTCTACCCCTCTGGTGATGGCGAATAACTCAAGGGACGTCGTGTGAAACAAGGCACAAACCGGTAAAGCAGGAGTCGGTAGTCGTGGTCACAATCTGGGTCATATACGGATCAATCTGCAGGACATATCTCAGAGCTAGGTAAAGGAGTACTGTTTCAATACAGGAGCGTGGATGGAATGGCATTCTGGCCTTTTAAACCCTGTGTCTCCCTCTGGTCCAATCGGAGGCCTGTGATGTCATCAGTGCACGCCACGCACGGGGCGCCATCTTGTTGGAGCCCAGTCGCATGCGCGCACCTGACCAGAGGCCCAGGCAAGGCCTGGAGCCTGGCACTGCGGCGGAGGCCGCTGCCCAGCTGCGGCGATGCCGCCGGCATCCTGACCCCGGAACAACAAGAGGAGGTGAGGTCCTGACCCCGGTCTGCGAGGACGCCCGCGCAGGCTGCCTCACCGAGACCCGAGCGATAGCGCTGGGAACCCAGAGAGGCGGCCGCACCAGGCGCTGACAGGCCAGCGGCCCTGACAGAACCCCACCGGAAAGCGGGACCTCTGGACACGCAAGGGACCGGGACACCCCGGATGAGCGAGATGGTACTCGCAAACTCGAGCAGGGGCACGGATCCCATCAGCTGGTTCCCAGGAGCGGTCCTCAGGGCCGTAACCCCGCCACTCAACTAGATACTGAAGGATGCTCCGGCGCCAACGAGAGTCCAGAAGGCGAGCCACCTCGAACTCAGGGGACCCATCGATCGACACCGGAGGAGGAGGTGGCAACGCGCAACCTGGAAAGGGGTTGGGGCGCACCGGCTTCAAAAGGGACACGTGTACCACAGGATGAAATCGATAACGTTGCGGCAAACGAAGACGTACAGCAAACGGACCAACCAAGGCAGCAACAATAAAAGGACCAATATATCGAGGGCCGAACTTGCGAGAGGGACAGGACAGATGTAAAAAATGGGTTGAAAGCCATACCTCCTGCCCGACCTGATAAGAGGGGGATGCAGAGCGGAGACGGTCAGCATAAGCCATGTAGGTGGCCTGGGCCGCTAGAAGGCTTTCTCATACCGCAGAGCAACAGCGCTGCAGTGCCTGCAGCAGGTCGGAAACGCTAGGAACGGGTGTACCCGAAGGTAAATCGGGCAAAGGGGATGGATGATACCCATACAACATATAAAACGGGGAACACTGAGTGGAATCGTGAAGGCGAGCGTTGTAAGCAAATTCTGCAGTGTCTAACAGGTCAGCCCAGTCGTCTTGTGGGTATGTAGTGTAGCAACGAATGTAGATCTCTAGGGATTGGTTAACCCTCTCTGTCTGCCCATTAGTGTGTGGGTGGTATGCCGTGAAGAGATTGACCGCTATCCCTAATGCGTGACAAAAATGTTTCCAGAACTTAGAAGTAAACTGGACACCCCTATCTGACACAACTGATTCAGGTAACCCGTGAAGACGAAAAACCCCCTGGAGGAAGAGAGAGGCAGTTTTAGATGCCGTGGGAAGACCAGAAACCGGAATGAAATGGGCCATCTTTGTCAGGCGATCCACCGTAACCATGATGGTGGAGAAGCCCCTTGAAGGTGGTAGGTCTACTATAAAGTCCACTGTAACATGAGACCAGGGGATTTTGGGAACCGGAAGAGGTTGTAGAAGACCGGTGGGTTTAGTGTGAGGACTCTTCATTCGAGCACAAACCGAATAGGAAGAGACATATTGTTTCACGTCACGAGAAAGACATGGCCACTGGAAGTATCGGGTGATCAGTTCTTTTGTTTTTCACTCTCCAGGATGGCCACTGCTGGGAAGATCATGGAAAGTCTGTAGGACTGCCAAATGGTCTTCTTGAGGTACAAATACACGCTTTTGACAGGAAGATGATATTGACCCCGGGTTCTGTGGATGGGTGGCAGAATGTTCTTGTATGTTTTGCATTAAAGTGGTGGCAACACCAAGGAAGTGTTGCTGTTGTAGGATTGTCACCTCTGGTGTTTCCTGCAGACCTTTCGCTGAGAGACGAGACAGGGCATCTGCCTTACCGTTCTGGGTTCCTGGTATGTCACATGAAAATCAAATCGTGAAAAGAACAAAGACCATCGAGCTTGTCTAGGGTTTAAGCGCTTGGCAATACGGAGATATTCCAGGTTCTTGTGGTCTGCTAATACAGTGAAGGGGTGTTGGGTACCCTCCAAGAGATGGCGCCATTCCTCCAAAGCATTCTTTATTGCTAGCAGTTCTCTGTCACCAATATCATAATTCGCTTCAGCGGGTGTTAACCTTTTTGAATAATATGCTACCGGATGGAGGGTAGCAGCGAGGGGTTTTCTTTGGGACAAGACTGCTCCGAGTCCGGTCTCTGATGCATCGATCTCCAGAATATAAGGCAACGTAGGGTCTGGAATGGCTAGAATAGGCGCAGAACAGAATTTCTGTTTGAGAAGCTCAAAAGCATCTTGTGCTGAGGGTGTCCATTGAAATCTGATGGCATTTCTCGTTAGGGTGGTAAGAGGCATGATGATCGTGGAGAAATCACGGATAAACCGTCTGTAGAAGTTGGCGAACCCTATCAGCCGTTGTACTGCCTTTTTATCATTTGGCTCCGGCCATGTTTGTATGGCTTCTACCTTCTTCTTATACATTGCCACGCATCCAGGAGTCAGTTCGAATCCAAGGAACTCGATTCTGCTTGATTCAAATATGCACTTCTCGATTTTAGCGAACAATTTATGCGTGCGGAGACAGTTTAACACCGTGGTCATGTGTATTCGATGTTCCTGTAGAGATGAAGAAAAAAACAATATGTCGTTGAGGTATACGACTATATAGCTATCAAGAAGGTCACGAAAAATATCATTCAAAAATGCTGGAATGTAGCAGGGGCATTGAAAAGGCCAAACGGCATCACCATATATTCTAAATGGCCGTATCGTGACCTAAAAGCCGTCTTTCATTCATCTCCCTGACGAACAAGGTTGTATGCACCTTTTAAATCAATTTTCGGGTAGATGTTGGCTCCTCGTAGGCGTTCGATCAATTCGGGAATGCGTGGCAAAGGATATCTGTTCTTAATTGTAATACAGTTCAGGTCTCGATAGTCCACACAGGGCCGAAGAGCTCCATCTTTCTTTGCCACAAAAAAGATACCTGCTCTTGCGGGAGACGTGGAATGACGAAGAAAGCCTTTCTCCAGGTTCTCCTGTATATATCCTCTTAATACTTCCAATTCGGGTTCCGACAATGGGTATATTCGGCCGGAATTCTGTGACAACTGGTCTTCGTCCTTGCCGTAGTGTTCGAAGGACAGACTCGGCGGTACTAGCACGAAGGGGATCGTCGAACATGTCACACATTGCAGACTGAAAGGATGTCCAGGTGTCTAAGACAGGGTTCTGGGTTCTCAATAAATTGTGTGCCCACGTTTGTGCCTCGCCAGTAAGGAGCGATATGGTGGTTCGCACTTTGACGTAGTCGTTATAGTATGTTCGAGGGTTCAAGGAAAATAGCAGAACACATGAGGTGATGAATGCTTGATAGTGATCTCGTCGACCGGTATACCGTTCTGGCATCGGTACCCGAGGTTCTGGCACATGACCAGGATCAGGAACATTACTGGCCGAGGTGGTTTGGAAGGCATGGATCTGGTCCTGCAGATGTCGATGTCCATTCTGTAGGTCTCATATGGAGCAGGATAAGGAGGACACTTGCTGGGATAGGGTGTCCAAGGCACCAGCGACATCAGAGAGTTCCATGGCTCCAGTATTCTGTCAGGTCTACCCCTCTGGTGATGGCGAATAACTCAAGGGATGTCGTGTGAAACAAGGCACAAAAGGGTAAAGCAGGAGTCGGTAGTCGTGGTCACAATCTGGGTCAT
Organism: Leptobrachium leishanense; assembly: GCA_009667805.1. NCBI lineage: Eukaryota > Metazoa > Chordata > Amphibia > Anura > Megophryidae > Leptobrachium > Leptobrachium leishanense. The sequence goes on from CM019064.1 coordinate 16,060,963, forward strand.
ATACGGATCAATCTGCAGGAAATATCTCAGAGCTAGGTAAAGGAGTACTGCTTCAATACTGGAGCGTGGATGGAATGGCATTCTGGCCTTTTAAACCCTGTGTCTCCCTCTGGTCCAATCGGAGGCCTGTGATGTCATCAGTGCGCACCACACCCAGGGCGCCATCTTGTTGGAGCCCAGTCGCGCGCACCCGACCAGAGGCCCAGGCAAGGCCTCGAGCCTGGCACTGCGGCGGAGGCCGCTGCCCAGCTGCAGCGATGCCGCCAGCATCCTGGAACAACAAGAGGAGGTGAGGTCCTGACCCTGGTCTGCGAGGCACCGCCAGACGGCCGCTTAGGCCACCTTGCCGAGACCCGAGTGATAGCGCCGGGATCCCGGAGAGGCGGCCGCACCAGGTGCCGACGGGCCAGCGGCCCTGACAAACTTGGAACTTCAATCCCTGCTGCTAAATTCCCTGTCCTCACCTCCAGTCATATGCTAATCTGCTAGAGTATGATTCACCTAGAGCTGTTGTAAAATATGTAGGAATTCCTTAATCCAGACACAAAGCTAAATTGTTGCTGGGACACCAATAGAAGGTCTCTCACCAGTAGAGACCTACCTGAAAATGTACTGTCTAAATTGAGGTGTAACCTATAATTGGATAAAGTAGATGTGATTGATTTTGTACTGTTCCTCAGGAGTATAACTGTCGGGTCTCCTAATCCATGTTCTTCTTGCTAATGAATTCACAGGTAGAAATTGTGAGTGACGGAAACTGGTCCACCATTTCCAAACTGCTGTCCCATTTTCTCGTTTCAGTATTTGATCCTGATGTTTGTCGTCTATTGCTTCGAAGCAGCTTCTGCGATCACTGCGGCCACACAACGAGACTTTGTAAGTATTTATTCCGTCTTCAGCAAGAACTGTCATTCACTCAATGAGGCTCATCAACAGAAATGATACTAGCATTGGGCGATGTTAGACTGCATGCGGTTATTTACCTGTACGAGTACTTTTATAATATCCTTCTGTTGCTCCTGACTAGGGATGGGCTGCCGGATCGATTCGAATCGGACATCGGCCGTTGGAAAGTTCGGTGAACTTCGAACTTTTTGCGATGTTCGCAAAAAGTTCGACCGTTAGTGAAACATTTGTTTGCAAAAAACTACTGAACAAAAATGTCTGGAATTTACACATAAGATCCAATGAATTAATGATAATAAAAAAGGCTGTTACAGAAAAATGAAAAAAAATGATTTTTTTTTTGCAAATTCCAAAAAATGCTTAAAATATCCTAAAAAAATCCATAAATAAAGAGACTTTTTACTGCAGAATATTATAAGCAACGGTTTATTAGATATTGGATTAAAATGGGAATATTTTTAACATTGAAGCCTATGGGATTCGCCTGAATAAACCTGTCAAATGAAAACACCGAACAGCAGGGAATTTCGGAAACTTTTCACTGCTGGTTTGTGTTCTCTGAATAGACGAAGCATTACTTCTCTATGGGGTTTTCACTGCCCTCAAACAGGCACCGAACAGGCACCGTATGTGCTGGCAATTCGCCAACATTTGGCGAACTGCCTGCTCTCTGAATAGCCGAATGGCCAGGAAAGGTAACCGTACGCTGAATTTCACTGTTCGGTTTCCTTTCGGCAGCAATTCGGATCTCTTTGAATAACCCTGTTAGATTCTCAGTGTCGTGCACCACCGACTAAGACACAATTTTTATGCACTTGAATGTGACAGCTGCATATCATTTCAATACCTGCCCCTTCGACCCCGTTCCCTCACATCTTGCCAAAATACTTTTGGTTTCTCTTGTACCATCCTTGACCATACCTTTTAATCTGTCTTTAACATCTGGGGTCTTTCCTGCTCCCCTCAAACATGCCACAGTAGTCCCAATCCTAAAAAAAATCTCTGGATCCGACTGCTCCCTCCAACTACCGCCCCGTTTCCCTGCTCCCTTTCGCCTCCAAACTCCTCGAAAAGCTTGTGTACGCCCGTCTGATCTCAACACCCACTCTCTCCTTGACCCTCTGCAATCTGGCTTTCGCTCACTGCACTCAACAGAAATGGCTGTTGTGAAACTGACCAATGACCTTGCAACTGCTAAATCCAATGGGTGCTACTCACTGCTGATCCTTCTTGATCTCTCTGCCGCCTTTGATACAGTTGACCACTCAATCCTCCTTCAAACTTTTAGTGATATAGGCCTTCAAGGTGCTGTTCTTTCATGGTTCGCTTCCTACCTGTCCCAACGATCGTTTAGTGTCTCATTTTCTGGAAGTACCTCCTCCCGGCAGCCTGTCTCTGTTGGGGTGTCCGAAGGTTCAGTACTGGGCCCTCTACTTTTCTCAGTCTACACAGCCTCTCTAGGCAAACTGATCAGCTCCTTTGGATTCCAGTACCACCTATACGCTGATGACACCCGAATTTACCTCTCCTCCCCTGACCTCTCTCCGGGTCTCCTGGATCGAGTCACTGACGGTCTCTCTGCTGTCTCAAATTGGATGGCTTCCCGTTTCCTTAAACTCAATCTTGCCAAAACTGAAATTCTCGTCATTCCTCCCTCCAAGAAGATCCCAATACCATCCATCTCTCTACAAGTAAATGGAACACCCATTAACCCAACACCCCAAGCTCGCTGCCTTGGTGTCACTTTTGACTCTGACCTAACGTTATCTCCCCACATCCAGACAGTGACCAAATCCTGTTATTTTCAACTCCTAAACATTGCCCGTGTCCGCCCCTTTCTCACACAAGATACTGCAAAAGTGCTGGTTCATGCTCTTGTCATTTCACAACTTGACTACTGCAACTCGCTCCTTATTGGCCCCAACTCCCGTATCGCCCCTTTGCAATCTGTAATGAATGGCCAGGCTTATCTTTCTTACTAAACGCACCTCACATACGTCCTCACTCTGCCAGTCCCTCCACTGGCTTCCTGTACGTTTCAGGATACAGTTTAAAATACTGATGCTCACATTCAATTCACTCAATAACTCAACCCCTCCCTACATGTCTTTGTAACTCGACAAAGAACGTCCCATCTAGACAACTCCGTTCAGCAGGTGATCTCAACCTGTCATCGGTCTACACACGCACAGCCAACTCTCGCCTCCAGGACTTCTCAAGGGTCGGCACCAGTCCTCTGGAATGACTTGCCTCGCCCTATCAAACTCTCCACTGATCTTCAGGCCTTCAAGAAATCCCTCAAAACCCACCTCTTCAGATTATTGTACCACATCACTGATGCAACTCATCCCTTTGCTCACCTACTCACACTCAATTGAAGCCGCTTGTATGGCCCCACCATTCCCAAACCACTGGCACTAATGATCCTATCTAGTGAAATTCCTCTTGTCTTCCTCAACCCCAATCCCTGTAGACTGTAAGATCCTATGAGCAGGGCCCTCTACACCTCTTGTTAACATCTTATGTCCATTTATTTGTATTTCGTTCCCTTTAGTTATTGTAAAGCGCTGCGGAAACTGTTGGCACTAAATAAATGATGACAATAATAATAATAATATTTGACCGCAGGTTCCAACCCTGCACTCTTCTACAATACCTCAGAGGGGTTACGGTGTGAAGGCACTAGCTGGCACCAAAGGCCCAATATTTGGGTGCACTGACCCGTGTACCAGATGCATACAGGGTAGCCATCAAAAATGATGGGGCCCCTTACTGAACCTCTCACGATGGGGCCCCCCGTAAACTTCTTCAACCCGCAACAGCTTTTCGCCCCCTTCCAAAACAAAAAAAGGACATAACACAGTTCCACAACAATAAAACTCACAGTAATGTGTGGTGTGTATGAGGGTATCTGTCACGTCTGGGGCTCAGAGGGGGCCCCGGCACCCGGCGGCGCTATCGACATGCCGGGTGCCAGGAGTTGTGCCGGCTTCCGGAGCTCGCAGGCTGGTCAGGAGGTGGGGCGCGGCATGATGACGTGCGCCCGTCGAGTTTAAATACAGACAGCGTGATCCGGCTCATAGCCCTGTCGTGGAGTTTGCTTCCCTCAGTGCTGAGTGTCTCCTGGCGATTCACTACTTGGTTGATTTTTCAGTCTCCGTTGTTACCTGACTTGTATGAGAACCAACCCGTGTACCAGTCCTTGGCCATCCCTGACCACTCTAACACTGATTGATTTGGGCTTGTGTTAGAATGTGTCCTTGTAGACCGTCTGGCCTATTTCAGGTATACCCTGTCCTGTGTGTTGGTCAAACATTTCCCACTCGATGTTAGTCAAACATTTCCCACTCGTTGGTAATAAAACATTTCCCACTCGATGTTGGTCAAACATTTCCCACTTGTTGGTGATAAAACACTTCCCATTCGTTGGTGATAAAACATTTCCCATGGCTTCAAATCGTGTTTAAACATGAGCAAAAGCGGTAAAAATTAGCTCAGCGCACAGCGGTGAAATGGCTCAGCACTCAGCAGTGAAAGGGTTAAAAACACTTTAAAAAAAAAAAAGGCATTGTTTCCTGTCCCCCAGGGCAGTACCCGGACCCCCATACACCTTTGTTGCTTATATGCCCTCTTGGAGGGCACTTTCATTTTTGGAACATTCAACCCCCATTGACTTGCATTACGTTCGAGTTCGAAATTTTCGGCCGTTCGAGTTCAAACCGAACACGGGGGTGTTCAGCCCATCCCTCCTGACCTCACCATTCCACCATTGAGACAACCACAATCAACATACGGATTAATAACAAAGGAAGAAATTAAAGCCAGTAAAACACATGCTGTTTTTGTTTTTTATCCCAGCGGCACAAGGAGTGGGAGAAAAAGACATGATTAACAATTATTTATTTATAAAGGATTTTACCAAGAAGGATACATTGAGATTTCTCTCGTTTTCAAGTATGTCCTGGGTTCAAGAACATTGAATTGTTACAGAAATACAAAATAGTAAAATGCAAGATATTAAAAACAACACAAATATACAGACTAACATAAAATAAATATGTAAGTAATATAGCCACTATCTTACATGTTTACAGGCGCATTCTGTATATAGTCACTATGTTACATGTTTACAGGTGCATTCTGTATATATTCACTGTGTTACATGTTTACAGGTGCATTCTGTATAAAGCCACTATGTTACATGTTTACAGGTGCATTCTGTATATAGTCACTGTGTTACACGTTTACAGGTGCATTCTGTATATAGCCACTATGTTACATGTTTACAGGTGCATTCTGTATATAGTCACTATGTTACATGTTTACAGGCGCATTCTGTATATAGCCACTATGTTACATGTTTACAGGCGCATTCTGTATATAGTCACTATGTTACATGTTTACAGGTGCATTCTATATATAGCCACTGTGTTACATGTTTACAGGTGCATTCTATATATAGCCACTATGTTACATGTTTACAGGCGCATTCTGTATATAGCCACTATGTTACATGTTTACAGGTGCATTCTGTATATAGTCACTATGTTACATGTTTACAGGCGCATTCTGTATATAGTCACTATGTTACATGTTTACAGGTGCATTCTGTATATATTCACTGTGTTACATGTTTACAGGTGCATTCTGTATAAAGCCACTATGTTACATGTTTACAGGTGCATTCTGTATATAGTCACTATGTTACATGTTTACAGGTGCATTCTGTATATATTCACTGTGTTACATGTTTACAGGTGCATTCTGTATAAAGCCACTATGTTACATGTTTACAGGTGCATTCTGTATATAGTCACTGTGTTACACGTTTACAGGTGCATTCTGTATATAGTCACTATGTTACATGTTTACAGGCGCATTCTGTATATAGTCACTGTGTTACATGTTTACAGGTGCATTCTGTATATAGTCACTATGTTACATGTTTACAGGCGCATTCTGTATATAGTCACTGTGTTACATGTTTACAGGTGCATTCTGTATATAGTCACTATGTTACATGTTTACAGGCGCATATTCTGTATATAGCCACTATGTTACATGTTTACAGGTGCATTCTGTATATACAGTAGTCACTGTGTTACATGTTTACAGGTACATTCTGTATATAGCCAACTATGTTACATGTACATGCGCATTCTGTATATAGTCACTATGTTACATGTTTACAGGCGCATTCTGTATATAGCCACTGTGTTACATGTTTACAGGTGCATTCTGTAATACAGTAGTCACTGTGTTACATGTTTACAGGTACATTCTGTATATAGCCACTATGTTACATGTTTACAGGTGCATTCTGTATATAGTCACTATGTTACATGTTTACAGGCGCATTCTGTATATGTCACTATGTTACATGTTTACAGGTGCATTCTGTATATAGTCACTGTGGTTACATGTTTTACGGTGCATTCTGTATATAGTCAATGTGTTACATGTTTACAGGCGCATTCTGTATATAGCCACTATGTTACATTGTTACAGGTGCATTCTGTATATAGTCACTATGTTACATGTTTACAGGCGCATTCTGTATATAGTCACTATTCACATGTTTACAGGTGCATTCTGTATATATTCACTATGTTACATGTTTTACAGGCCATTCTGTATATAGCCACTATGTTACATGTTTACAGGTGCATTCTGTATATAGTCACTATGTTACATGTTTACAGGCGCATTCTGTATATAGTCACTATGTTACATGTTTACAGGTGCATTCTGTATATATTCACTATGTTACATGTTTACAGGCGCATTCTGTATATAGCCACTATGTTACATGTTTACAGGTGCATTCTGTATATAGTCACTATGTTACATGTTTACAGGCGCATTCTGTATATAGTTACTATGTTACATGTTTACAGGTGCATTCTGTATATATTCACTGTGTTACATGCTTACAGGTGCATTCTATATATAGCCACTGTGTTACATGTTTACAGGTGCATTCTATATATAGCCACTATGTTACATGTTTACAGGCGCATTCTGTATATAGCCACTATGTTACATGTTTACAGGTGCATTCTGTATATAGTCACTATGTTACATGTTTACAGGCGCATTCTGTATATAGCCACTGTGTTACATGTTTACAGGTGCATTCTGTATATACAGTAGTCACTGTGTTACATGTTTACAGGTACATTCTGTATATAGCCACTATGTTACATGTTTACATGCGCATTCTGTATATAGTCACTATGTTACATGTTTACAGGCGCATTCTGTATATAGCCACTGTGTTACATGTTTACAGGTGCATTCTGTATATACAGTAGTCACTGTGTTACATGTTTACAGGTACATTCTGTATATAGCCACTATGTTACATGTTTACATGCGCATTCTGTATATAGTCACTATGTTACATGTTTACAGGCGCATTCTGTATATAGCCACTGTGTTACATGTTTACAGGTGCATTCTGTATATACAGTAGTCACTGTGTTACATGTTTACAGGTACATTCTGTATATAGCCACTATGTTACATGTTTACAGGTGCATTCTGTATATAGTCACTATGTTACATGTTTACAGGCGCATTCTGTATATAGTCACTATGTTACATGTTTACAGGTGCATTCTGTATATAGTCACTGTGTTACATGTTTACAGGTGCATTCTGTATATAGTCAATGTGTTACATGTTTACAGGCGCATTCTGTATATAGCCACTATGTTACATGTTTACAGGTGCATTCTGTATATAGTCACTATGTTACATGTTTACAGGCGCATTCTGTATATAGTCACTATGTTACATGTTTACAGGTGCATTCTGTATATATTCACTATGTTACATGTTTACAGGCGCATTCTGTATATAGCCACTATGTTACATGTTTACAGGTGCATTCTGTATATAGTCACTATGTTACATGTTTACAGGCGCATTCTGTATATAGTCACTATGTTACATGTTTACAGGTGCATTCTGTATATATTCACTATGTTACATGTTTACAGGCGCATTCTGTATATAGCCACTATGTTACATGTTTACAGGTGCATTCTGTATATAGTCACTATGTTACATGTTTACAGGCGCATTCTGTATATAGTCACTATGTTACATGTTTACAGGTGCATTCTGTATATATTCACTGTGTTACATGTTTACAGGTGCATTCTGTATAAAGCCACTATGTTCCATCTTTACAGGTGCATTCTGTATATAGTCACTGTGTTACACGTTTACAGGTGCATTCTGTATATAGTCACTATGTTACATGTTTACAGGCGCATTCTGTATATAGTCACTGTGTTACATGTTTACAGGCGCATTCTGTATATAGCCACTATGTTACATGTTTACAGGTGCATTCTGTATATACAGTAGTCACTATGTTACATGTTTACAGGTACATTCTGTATATAGCCACTATGTTACATGTTTACAGGCGCATTCTGTATATAGTCACTATGTTACATGTTTACAGGCGCATTCTGTATATAGTCACTATGTTACATGTTTACAGGTGCATTCTGTATATAGTCACTGTGTTACATGTTTACAGGTGCATTCTGTATATAGTCACTGTGTTACATGTTTACAGGCGCATTCTGTATATAGCCACTATGTTACATGTTTACAGGTGCATTCTGTATATAGTCACTATGTTACATGTTTACAGGCGCATTCTGTATATAGTCACTATGTTACATGTTTACAGGTGCATTCTGTATATATTCACTATGTTACATGTTTACAGGCGCATTCTGTATATAGCCACTATGTTACATGTTTACAGGTGCATTCTGTATATAGTCACTATGTTACATGTTTACAGGCGCATTCTGTATATAGTCACTATGTTACATATTTACAGGTGCATTCTGTATATATTCACTGTGTTACATGTTTACAGGTGCATTCTGTATATAGTCACTATGTTACATGTTTACATGTGCATTCTGTATATAGTCACCGTGTTACATGTTTACAGGTGCATTCTGTATATAGTCACTATGTTACATGTTCATTCTGTAGTCACTGTGTTACATGTTTACAGGTGCATTCTGTATATACAGTAGTCACTGTGTTACATGTTTACAGGTACATTCTGTATATAGCCACTATGTTACATGTTTACAGGCGCATTCTGTATATAGTCACTATGTTACATGTTTACAGGCGCATTCTGTATATAGCCACTGTGTTACATGTTTACAGGTGCATTCTGTATATAGTCACTATGTTACATGTTTACAGGCGCATTCTGTATATAGTCACTGTGTTACATGTTTACAGGTGCATTCTGTATATACAGTAGTCACTGTGTTACATGTTTACAGGTGCATTCTGTATATATTCACTGTGTTACATGTTTACAGGTGCATTCTGTATATAGTCACTATGTTACATGTTTACATGTGCATTCTGTATATAGTCACCGTGTTACATGTTTACAGGTGCATTCTGTATATAGTCACTATGTTACATGTTTACATGTGCATTCTGTATATAGTCACTGTGTTACATGTTTACAGGTGCATTCTGTATATAGTCACTATGTTACATGTTTACAGGCGCATTCTGTATATAGCCACTATGTTACATGTTTACAGGTGCATTCTGTATATACAGTAGTCACTGTGTTACATGTTTACAGGTACATTCTGTATATACCCACTATGTTACATGTTTACAGGCGCATTCTGTATATAGCCACTGTGTTACATGTTTACAGGTGCATTCTGTATATAGTCACTATGTTACATGTTTACAGGCGCATTCTGTATATAGTCACTGTGTTACATGTTTACAGGTGCATTCTGTATATAGCCACTATGTTACATGTTTACAGGTGCATTCTGTATATAGTCAGTATGTTACATGTTTACAGGCGCATTCTGTATATAGTCACTATGTTACATGTTTACAGGCGCATTCTGTATATAGTCACTATGTTACATGTTTACAGGTGCATTCTGTATATAGTCACTGTGTTACATGTTTACAGGTGCATTCTGTATATAGTCACTGTGTTACATGTGTATTCTGTATATAGTCACTATGTTACATGTTTACAGGTGTATTCTATATATAGTCACTGTGTTACATGTTTACAGGTGCATTCTGTATATAGTAGTCACTGTGTTACATGTTTACAGGGGCATTCTGTATATAGTCACTGTTGACTCTAGGAACAATATTTAGGGGGGACACATAGGATACCGCAGTCAAAACTGGGGGGGGCACTAATTTTCACCACTAAATCATACCACTAAATCAAAGGGCCCAATCACCTGGTGTGAGCTAAAACACCATCGCTAAAGGAAAAATTTAGCACGAGTCGCTAAAACGTAGTGCCTGACGACCTACTAACAGATCACCTTCTCCGCGGTAGTCCATGAACAAGGTCGTTTAGTGCACGCTATGGAAACTAATGCGGTTGTGTACAGGCTAGAACTGTGTTTTTTCAAGCGCAGAGTGCCGGGCCATACCTATCCCCCGCCCTCACAAGCTTGAATATGAACACATCCAGTGAATAACCTCTTACCCCTGCATTATTAAAATCCTCCACGGTGGTCCTATCATCCATGTTTTGATGCACACATATATTAAGGCTGATGGGCATTGCATGATAAATGCCACCCGACAGCATGTAGAATCATTACACTGCATTTAATAGATCCAAAAGGAAGGCCAGGTGAGCCACACAAATTTCCCTGCTGCAGCATATAAATAATACATGTTTCAGGGCAAGACTTATTCATGTGTCCCTTTAAACATGGTCCACACGGTCACCCTAATAATCAACCGCTTCCATACTATGAATAACCCCCAGCATAAAATGTTTAAAATTAGGCAATATATTAGGATATATGTGGATAAAGGATACATTTATAATAGAGCCTACTGTAACAGCAACAACATTGATAAACAGTTCCATTACTATGGTGTTGGGGCCAAGAGAACAGCTGTCCTGCATTTCTTTCCATTGCCTGTTAATTTTGGGCAAGGACCTGTTTTTTCTGTCTTTTTGGAATTAGCACCAGGGTTGAGCAGTAGGTAAAACGTTGCAGTTAGCGCCCCTCAAAAAATTTAGCGCTGGCACCAAGTGATCTGTTAGCTGCAGAAGCGCTAGAGATCTCTAGCGCTGCCCATGTTAAGTAAAGGATGTGGAAAGTACAGTAAGCTCGCGGTACAAATCGCTAATAGCAACACGCTAAGTGATTTTTCTCGTTTGTAGCGGGAGGCAAACAATATGTTGGTCAGGCGCTAGACTCAATTAACCTGGCGCTATCGCGAAACCATGCGAACGCAAGGGTTAACCCACACCAGGTAATAGTCCCCTAAATAAGTATATATAAATAAGATTCCAAAACCCCAGAGTAATGTGATGCAATGAGTAATGTGATGCAATGAGTAATGTGATGCAGGGATACCTTTTTATTGTACTAACATGATACTTTATTTGCTGCAATTCGGCAGTTTTCGCTGAATGTCTGATTGCTGCTTCAGCGACTCCACTTTTAGCAAATTACAGTGACCATTCGCTAAATAGGGAATTCACCTTATTGTCGGCGAAATAAATTCCCTGAAATGTGACGAAAAGCAGAGGATATAAAGATGATTAGACCCTTTAGATTCTAACTTCCATAATAACCCCTAAAATGCCACAAAACCAGTGAAATACAATAAAATTAATAAACAATGTGGCATTTAGCAATAACCCCTTAACCCCTAATATGCAATTGATCAAGGGAAAACATGAAATGAATACACTGTGAGGCATGTAGCCAACCCATTAACCCCTAAAATGCCATTAATCAAGGAAAAAATAAAATGTATACTGTGAGGGATGAAGCCTGCCCATTAACCCTTAATATACAACTAAAACCAAGGCAAAAACTAACATAATACACAATGTAATGTATAGTCTGAACATTAACCACTTCACTGCTGAGCCATTTCAACCCTGTGACAATGTTTACGTTTAAGTGCACGTTTTTATGTAAAGTTTTATGACTATTACTTTACACTGAATATGGTCATGTTGTATATCATTGGAAAGGCCAGAATCTGCCCTTTCCAATGACACATCTAATTTCCATATACGATGCACAGGAACGGAGATATGGCAGTCCGAAAAGTGTGGGAAGCTGGATGCTGATTTTTGGTGGGGGGGGCAAGGAATAACCTAGGGGGGGCAATTGCCCCCCTTGTAGAGACGCCTATGGTCACTGTGTTACATGTTTACAGGTGCATTCTGTATATAGTCATTATGTTACATGTTTACAGGTGCATTCTGTATATAGTCACGATGTTACATGTTTACAGGTGCATTCTGTATATAGTCACTGTGTTACATGTGTACAGGTGCATTCTGTATATAGTCACTATGTTACATGTTTACAGGTGCATTCTGTATATTAGGGATGCACCGATACCACTTTTTTAAGACCGAGTACGAGTACAGATACTTTTGTTCAAGTACTCACCGATACCAATTACCGATACTTTTATTTTATGTCATGTGACGCTTTCCAATAAGAACAGACCTTCTATAAAGCCCCCAGGTCTCACGGATATTGCCCCAGCTCATGGATATCCTGACCCCAGCTCATGGATAATTGCCCCCCTTGCTCATGGATATGCCCCCCTTGCTCATGGATATGCCCCCCCTGCTCATGGATATGCCCCCCCTGCTCATGGATATGCCCCCCTTGCTCATGGATATGCCCCCTTACTCATGGATATGCCCCCTGCTCATGGATATGCCCCCCTGCTCATGGATATGCCCCCCTTGCTCATGGATATGCCCCCTTGCTCATGGATATGCCCCCTTGCTCATGGATATGCCCCCCCTGCTCATGGACATGCCCCCTTGCTCATGGATATGCCCCCCTTGCTCATGGATATGCCCCCCCTGCTCATGGATATGCCCCCTTGCTCATGGATATGCCCCCCTTGCTCATGGATATGCCCCCTTGCTCATGGATATGCCCCCCTGCTCATGGATATGCCCCCTTGCTCATGGATATGCCCCCTTGCTCATGGATATGCCCCCTTGCTCATGGATATGCCCCCCAGCTCATGGATATGCCCCCCTTGCTCATGGATATGCCCCCTGCTCATGGATATGCCCCCCTGCTCATGGATATGCCCCCTGCTCATGGATATGCCCCCTGCTCATGGATATGCCCCCCTGCTCATGGATATGCCCCCGCTCATGGATATGCCCCCCTGCTCATGGATATGCCCCCCACTCTCCGCTCATACTTACCTTCCTTCAGCGCCGCCGGTAAAGTGTTCGCGCGCGCGCGCTCCTTGGAAGGACCCCAGCCGCGACCACGTGGGACCATGTGATCGCGGCTGGGGTCCTTCCAACGAGCGCGCGCGCGGGAACTTTCCCGGCGTCGCTGAAGGAAGGTAAGTATGAGCGGAGAGCAGCTGCAGGGCCTGTCTGAATGCTCTATCTGCATTTGGACAGGCCCTGCAGCTGCTCACTTTGTTTAATACTTACCTTCCTGAGCGACGCCGGGAATGTCTCCGCGCGTGCACTCGTTGGAAGGACCCCAGCCGCGATCACATGGTCCCACGTGGTCGCGGCTGGGGTCCTTCCAAGGAGCGCGCGCGAAGACTTTACCGGCGGCGCTGAAGGAAGGTAAGTATTAAACAAAGTTAGGAGAGCAGCTGCAGGGCCTGTCCGAATGCCGATAGAGCATTCGGACAGCCGCCGCAGCCCCTCGGATACCGGCAAGCCGGCTCAATGCAGGCTTCCGGTATCGGAAAAAAATATCGGGGGTACTGCACGAGTACCAAGTACTCCTGCAGTAACCCGGTATCGGCACCGATATCGATACTAGTATCGGTATCGGTGCAACCCTACTGTATATAGTCACTATGTTACATGTTTACAGGCGCATTCTGTATATAGTCACTGTGTTACATGTTACAGGCGCATTCTGTATATAGTCACTATGTTACATGTTTACAGGCGCATTCTGTATATAGTCACTATGTTACATGTTTACAGGCGCATTCTGTATATAGTCACTATGTTACATGTTTACAGGCGCATTCTGTATATAGTCACTATGTTACATGTTTACAGGCACATTCTGTATATAGTCACTATGTTACATGTTTACAGGCGCATTCTGTATATAGTCACTATGTTACATGTTTACAGGCGCATTCTGTATATAGTCACTATGTTACATGTTTACAGGTGCATTCTGTATATAGTCACTATGTTACATGTTTACAGGTGCATTCTGTATATAGTCACTATGTTACATGTTTACAGGCGCATTCTGTATATAGTCACTATGTTACATGTTTACAGGTGCATTCTGTATATAGTCACTATGTTACATGTTTACAGGTGCATTCTGTATATATTCATTATGTTACATGATTACAGGTGCATTGCGTATTGAGGTATGATAATAGGGAACTCTTAAGTGGCTTTAGACTGGGGGAAGATTTGATGGTGTCTGGGAAGTTATTCCATAATTGTGGTGCTCTGTAGGAAAATGAGGATCATTGTCTTTTTGTATTGTGGTATTGCAAGTAAGGTGCTGGTCCTGGATCGGAGGTTATAGGATGAGGGAACTGCTGAGGGAAGCAGTCTATTCAGGTAGGGTGGTAGCTTCCCAGAAAAGCTCTTAAACACCAGGTTGGAAAGGTGAAGGGTGCGTCTAGATTCCAGCGATGGCAATATGGATGACCTCTCCATCCAATGTGCACCCTGGACGGTGTCTCTGTCCCCAATGTGCCCATTGGCACAAATTCCTGAATGGGCAAAAAACCCAGTGGGTGTCTAACAAGAAAACTGACCACCCTCTTCAAGCCCAGGGATACACCCTGGACCCTGGCTTGACATCCCAGACCAGGTCCTTGGTTCTCTATCATCACAATCCTGCCAAATTGTTAGGCTGGGTGTGGCCACTTACCTGTATGAGTACTCGTTTAATATCCTGCTGCGGTCTTACACCTGTCATGCCAGCTGGTGGTCCAGAGAGGGCGCCATGCTGGTAATCTGGCTACTGGGATGGCTGCACCTGGTCAGAGACCTAGGAGGTCTTTAAATACTAGTCACTGAGAGGGCTCTGAGCCCTGTCGTGGTTTATGTTACCCATCAGCGTGTTCCTGGTAGTTTATGCTTTTGATCGCCTGGTATGACTTCTGGCTAGTATTCTCGACTAGGGATGTGCGATTTGTTTAATTCCGAATTGAATTTCGTACAAAAATGACCATTATCGTTCTTTCAGGAGCATTTCCGAAACGAAATATCGGCCGCCCTAAATTACAAAATCCCGAATCAAAGTTTCAACACAAACAAAATCATTTCATTATGGGACCTAAACAAGATAAAACAGAAAGCAAATGATACGAAATGCTGAAAAATTAAACAAAACGATCAAAAACTAAAATTTCATAACGAAATGAACTGAAACATAACCAAAATGATCCGACATGGAAAAAAAAACCAAAATCATCTAAAACGAAAAAAAAAATGGAACAGGTCACTTTTTAATTAATGCAGATGCTCTCCCCCCATATAATATGTATTACATACAGGTCACTTTATAATTATTAATTAATGCAAATGCTAGGCTTTTTTTCACCATAGTTTTCAAACTTTTCAATGTTAAAAAAATCCTGTGTTTAACTGTTTATTAAATATATCTTAAAGCATTTATTATTTTTAATTGCAGCAAACAGCCTTTCTTTTAATTTATTTGTTATTTTTTCATTTTTCGGGATTTTTTGGGTGAAAGTTTAGGTTCCGAACTTATTTTAAATGGATAATGAGGTCTGTTTTTTTCTTCGCTGAACGCTGGATTATCTTCTTACAGTCCATATGCGTTCAGCAACGAATTTTGATACATTTTGTCAGTACAATGGATAGTAACAAGCCTGCCTTTATCCATGGTCCTGATGTGAAATAGACTGATAATGTTTCACATTCGGCTACTGTCCATGGTTCTGACTCAGATCAGAACCATGGAGAGTCGCCGATGGTGAAACGTATTATCAGTCTAACGGCAGGCTTGTTAATATCCACGGTACTGAAAAAATGTATTGTGTCAAATTCGTTGCTGAACACATATGGACGGACTGTAAGAAGATAATCCAGCAATATGCGTTCAGCAAAAAAAAAACAGACCTCGTTATACATTTAAAATTAGTTAAGAAACCTAAAGTTTAACCAAAAAAATCCTAAAAAATTAATTAAAGAAATGTCTGTTTGCTGAAATTGAAAATTATATGGTTTAAGAGAAATATTTAATACAAACGGAGATTTTTTTTAACATTGAAAGCTATGGTAGAAAAAAGCCTAGTTTCTTTAAAATAAATTAGGAAACCTAAAGATTAACCCAAATATTCCCGAAAAATCCTAACAAATAAATTGAAAGACAGGCTGCTTGCTGCAATTGAAAATAATAAATGGTTTAAGATATATTTAATAAACAGTTAAATACAGGGATTTTTTTAACATTGAAAAATATGGAGGAAAAAAGCCTAGTTTCTTTAAAATAAATTAGGAAACCCTAAACTTTCACCCAAAAATTCCAGAAAAATGTGCAAAAAATCCTTAAAAATATAAATAAGTAAGGAGACTTTTATTTTATTGGTAGTAATCTGTTTACTGTTCTGAAATAACCAATAAAAAAACAAAATAAGTCATTAAACTAAATACAAATCAATCCAAAATACAATTAAATTACTTACAAAAACGGGAAAAGGAAATAACCCATTGAAACAGACTGCCGAGTCATCCCGAATTGACGAGACGAAACGAAAAACTGCCAAAACGAAAAAAAAAAACAGGCTGAAAAAAAAAATTAACTGAACCAAAAATAAAAACGCGTGTACATCCCTATTCTCGACTGTGATTTCTGCGTTTATTCCAAGTACCGACCTCTGGCTTGTAATTGTACTACGATATCTCTCCTGTCCCTGCTCTGTACCTTTATGTATTGTTTGTCCGCTTTCTTTTGTTTAGTATCTGGCCATTATGAGGGGGGGGCCAGCTTCTCAGATTAGGGGTTTCCTCGCTTAGCTGGGTTTTGTCTGCGTGCTGGGTGACTCTCCATCCTGACAGCACCTTAATCATAATTTCGCACCTCACCTCACCATTCCAGCACTGGAACAACCGCAATCAACACAATGACACAGGAATTAAAAGCCGTCATCAGAGTAAAGTTACAATCACTTTTAAGCATATTATTATTTTTGCTTTTCCTTGACTAAATTTGAACTTTTTAATTGGTAACCGGTTTGGTCATTGGCCTTTCAGACCTATCATAATTGCAGATAACTTTTATGATTTCTGAATCACATCTTTCTACTAGTACTGGGGTTGAAAGACCTCGAGGGACTGAGACATGAAGTAGAGAGGGTCATGACGCTTACCTTCTACACCTGAGCTGTCAAACTCACGGCCCCCCAGATGATGATGCATAAAATTCCCAGAATCCTTTCAATGCCAATAGATGATGAGGGAATCATGGGAGTTTCAGTTCGGAAACATCTGGGGGAGCTGGAGGTTGACACCCGTGCAAGTTGCAGTTCCGTTCTTCACGAGCTGTTACTCTAGATTCGGATCGGTATTGAGTTTTCACTTTGTGCTAAAAGAAAATCCCCTTGGTCTTAATTAGTGACGTCGTGAATATTTACCCGGGTTTTCTTTCTTTCCAGTTTGTTAAGGAGTTATTCCTGAGGCAAATGTTGGACAGATACCAAAATAATGCATATAGCGCCAACGATGACGAACTTACTAAAAACAAAGGTGTGACCGGCGTCTGGGATAACCTCATGTTGCAGGTAAGTGAAGTGATTAGTCTATGGGTTTGCGCTTCAATGCATGACTGCCTAAAGGAGGGGACCTTCCCAATTCTGCCGAAACACATCCCATCCCATGACCAAAGCCAAACATAATAAATTGCACTGACACCTTCTTAGTGGGTAAAATAGCTTTGGCCACAGCTTTATTTAATATATTTTCATAACATCCAAATCCTAGTAAACATAACCCAACTGTCAGCAGGGGCGTACCCTGCCCCTGACAGGTAAAACCTTTCCGCAAAGTTCGACTTCCGGTGCGCCGTCAGCCACATCCGGAAGCCCCCTCTCCCAGTTGCTCACTTGAGCTCCAACTTCCAACTTTCTCCAATTTTCCGCTGGCCAGGATAACTTCCGCCACCGCAGCCTGAGCACCACTACTCCCTCAGGCTGCGCCCCTCCGCAGCCAGCGCCTCCTCAATCCCCACCTGCAAACCGACATTGAAAAATGTCCAGGCTGATGTCAGTAAGGTGAACACCGTCTGCACGCAGCATTAGCAACCTCCAATTCGCGATGACGAATAGCCTGACCACCCAAATGAGTTACGAAATGGGACACTGCGTGGTTAAGTTTACGGCGGGCACGTTCAAGGGCATGCACATCGCCCAAAGCAGACCAGGCAGGCCGAAAAAACACCACCTCCGACCAGACCAGAACAACCCCGGGCAGCAAAGACTGAAAACATACGAGATCCTCCTGGATGGAACGCAGCAGATCCAACGTACGTAGATGACCCAAATCGTTGCCCCCAGCATGGATTATGAGAACGAACTGGCCACTCACCAGTCGGCGCAAAGTCGAGACCTCCCTGAACAACTGCACCCACCGCAAACCCCGAATACCGCACCAGCGAACCCATATGTGGTCAGGAGAAAAAACAAGATTACGGCCATAAGGACGAACTGAAGCCCGTCGCCCCGCCCAATGGACAAAAGAATGGCCGACAATCCAAACCGTGCCAAAGGGAGAACCTAAGAGAACAAAACAGAAAGAAAAAAACAGGCACGAAGATAAACATGCGAGAGAAACGAGAATTACAACAAATGAGGATGAACAGAACTCCGATTCCGAGCCGACGACCAACGACCCACCCTCATAACTTCTTGCTCCGAAAGACCCAATCCCGCAGCTGCAGTAGCTGCGCCAATACGAAAGGAATGTGCTGAAAACTGCGCCACAGGAAGACCTAGACGCTCTAGAGACAGGCGGAAAATACGGACAAATTGAAAACGAGTCAAAGCCAAACCTGACTGACTCAAAAAAGAACCCGGAGTAGACCCTCGAAGACGGACATAGTCGGAAACACACCGCAACGGACACAAGGTACCCCCATGTCCCACCAATCAGTCTTAGAGTACCTCAGCCACAAATGTACACCCCTCCCAGATAACCAAACATCAGAAAAAAGAAGAGCGAAAGAGGAACCCACCCGTGGGGCAACTAGTTCCCCAATACGCAAAGCCCCATAAAACGCCACCACAAAAGCCGCCCAAAACAACACCACCTCGAACATAGAGGAACAAATTAACGGCAACACGTCCAGCAAACCTTCCAATACATCCATCGAGAGAGGACGGTGCCGATCGCAAACTCGCTCCAACCCCGAACCATCCTACGAATCAGAAACTGACGAGAAACATCCTCCCAACCCAGGGACTGAAACAGAAAGGACAAAGCAGCCAGCAACCTCTCGGCAGTCGCATATGCTTTACCCTCCCTGCGAAGCCTATTCAAGAAGACAAAGGTAGCGGTGAGCCGATCAGCTGAAGACAAAACCCCCCGATTCCGAAAGGGCAACCCCATACCAATCACACCAGACCCCAGCATACGACCTCAGAGTCGCTGGCGCCAAGGATACCTGGATGAGTTCAATCAGATGTCCGAAACGATGCCCCACAAGAAGTCCGGACACGGCGATCCCGATTCCTCTGCCTTCGGCGCCTACACCCGAAACCGGTCCCACTGAAAGTGAGTCAGCGATAACATTGGAAGCGCAGGGAATATGCTGAGCACGGACCCACACATTCCTCTCTAAGCACCACAACACCAGGAAACACAGCAAAGTCAACCCAGGAGGGGAACTCGACGAACCACGCGACAACACCTGAACCACCCCCATATTATCGGACCAAAAGACCACTCTACGATTCGTCAAAGCATCACCCTAAAGCACAATGGCCACCAATATGGGGAAAAACTCCAAAAAGGTCAGGTTAGCGGTTAACCCCCACGCCGCCCACTCCCTCGGCCAAGGCTGTGCACACCAAGCCCCCTTAAAATAAGCACCAAAACCGTGAACCTCAGAAGCGTCCGTGTACAACTCTAGCTCAACACTGGAAGCATCCGGTGACTGCCAGCAAGATGAACCATTATACACTGCCAAAAAACACAACCACACATCAAGGTCCGCCCGAAGCTGTCGGGTAACTCGAATGTAATGAGTAGGTGCCCTCACCCCCTTTGTAGCCAGTGACAGACGCCTACAAAAGGCTCTGCCCATTGGCAACACCCAACAAGCAAAGTTAAGGTGGCCCAGCAAAGACTGCATTACCTGAAGCTGAACTTTTGGCGAACCCATAACCCGGTGCACCAGAGTAACAAGGGAAGACAACTTGTCCACTGGAAGCCAGAAAACCATAAGATCCGTGTCTATCTCAATACCCAAAAAGGATAGGACCGATGAAGGACCCTCGGTTTTATCCTCAGCAACCGGGACCCCAAAGTCCTTCGCCACCCTGCGGAAAATGGACAAGAGGTCCATGCTAACCAACGACGCACATTGGCCGACAAACAAAAAATCGTCCAAGTAGTGAAGCAGCGATCTTCTGCCAGACACACTGGATACCACCCACTCCAAGAATGTAGCAAAGCGCTCAAATACTGGCAGGAGATCGCACACCCCATGGGAAGACACTTTTCATAGAAATATTGATCGTCCACAGCACACCCCAATAAATGATAGCAATCGGGGTGAATGGGAAGAAGCCGAAAAGCCGATTCAATATCCGATTTGGACAACAAAGCACCCTTCGCAGCCACCCAAACCAAGGCAAGAGCCTTATCAAAAGATGCATAATGGACCCGACAATCCCCCGGTGGGATACCGTCATTAACTGACGAGCCCCTCGGATGGGATAAGGGATGAATATTAAGTCGAAAGGAACCTGGGGACTTTTTGGGCACCAAACCCAGGAGGGAAACCCGCAAATTTGGAAAAGGGATAACATCAGAAGGACCCGCCATCCTGTTCAAGGAAACCTCCTTGCACAATTTTTCACGCACCACGTCCACCCTGTCGAAGACTGACCGCAAATTACGTGAAAACTGGGGAAGGTCAGAAAAAACAAAAGGAATTCTAAAACCATATAGAAACCCCTCAAAAAGCTCCCGAGCGACCACCCGTTTAGAGTACTGGTCGAGCC
The DNA here is from genome assembly GCA_009667805.1 of Leptobrachium leishanense. Taxonomy (NCBI): domain Eukaryota; kingdom Metazoa; phylum Chordata; class Amphibia; order Anura; family Megophryidae; genus Leptobrachium; species Leptobrachium leishanense. The sequence continues at coordinate 16,082,134 of CM019064.1, forward strand.
AGGGGCCCATCCTTGCCACGCTCACCGGCGTCACCCCCTCGAGCCCTACCGTCCCTGGAGGTAAGGCCCCCATTTCCAAAACCTACCGGCCTCCGAAAACACTTGAAGGCCGGATGTCCCCTGCCACACTGCGAACACTCGTGCAAGAAGCGACAGGATGTGTACCATCTGCAATGGCTCTCGTTAAAAAGTCAGCACACCCCTCGCTTCTGTTGTCGACCTGCAGGAGCTGATTGGCCTGAGGAGTCATGAAAAAAGGAAGATGGTCGCGCTGTACCTCCCGCTGAGTTATCAAAAAAGGGGGCAGGCCGGCTAAGAGTCATTAAAAGCAGCCAAAGACTGCCGTCCTGGACGTCAAACCTCATATCCGGACGCACAGCACATTTCAGACGAAACCTCTGATCATACTGATACCAACACTGCCCGCCGTATACCTTGTACGCCCCCCAAATAAGATCCAAACAAGTGAAAAGGGGAACGCTCAACGCTGGAGAGTGCTCACACAAAACACTTGCGTAAATCAAAAACCCCTGCAACCAGTTGCCAAACCTGCTGGGCAACTTCTTGTCGAGTTTTTCCTTTTCCTTATCACTCAATCCCAAAACTTTACGTGGCTGATCCACAGATTCGCGATCAGGGGGAACCAAGGACAACAAATCCTGTGGTCTCACCCATGGCACCTCCGCAGGAACAGGCTCTGCAGCATCAGCGCCCCTCCTGGTTCGACGGCCGTCCTGCACCGCTGGCTGCACACCTCAAAGCAGAAGGGCTGAGCCGTGATGGGGGTCTTGTCCGGCGACTGCATCTGGCTACATTGCTGGATACCTCCATACCTGCATTCTGCTCCACAGCAGCCACGGTCCCATCAGGCACCTGAACCCCCGCCATCAGCCTCTGGAAAGCTTGTTGGCCATGTTCTTGCGCCAGCAGTAGCGCTGATAGCTCACCCTCAGGAGCAGACATGCCAGTATCAGAATAGGAAAAAGTCCACCAGATAACACCAGGACACTACAGGATCAGGTAACTTCTCTGGTAACTGTTCACCGCTGGCATTCAAAGTGGGAATGCTACCTCCCACCTCATGGCATACATATATATATCACACAATAGAACAATATTACAACTTTAAACCAATCTCTGCGTAACTCCCCCCATCACACCCTCCCTCCCCCCCAGCCCCTGTACAGGGCCCTGTATGCAGTCATGGCCGTCTCCTTAATCAGTGCGCCTGGGCTTCCTTTAGGATCGTGTTCCACATGAACAGTGCAGTGACTGCCCAATTTGTGCGGGTGTGCTTTTCAAATGATAAATACAGGGCATTGTGGAGCTTTGTGATACCTTCTCTCTCCCCCTTATCCCTTCTCTCTCCCCCTTATCCCTTTTCTCTCTCCCCCTCTTGTCCCTTTTCCCCCCTTATCCCTTTTCTCTCTCCCCTTATCCCTTTTCTCTCCCCCTTATCCCCTTTCTCTCCCCTTATCCCTTTTCTTTCCCCTTATCCCTTTTCTCTCCCCCTTATCCCTTTTCTCTCCCCCTTATCCCTTCTCTCTCCCCCTTATCCCTTTTCTCTCTCCCCCTCTTGTCCCTTTTCTCCCCCTCTTATCCCTTTTCTCTCTCCCCTTATCCCTTTTCTCTCTCCCCTTATCCCTTTTCTCTCCCCTTATCCCCTTTCTCTCCCCTTATCCCCTTTCTCTCCCCTTATCCCTTTTCTCCCCCTTATCCCTTTTCTCCCCCTTATCCCTTTTCTCTCTCCCCCTAATCCCTTTTCTCTCTCCCCTTATCCCCTTTCTCTCCCCTTATCCCTTTTCTCTCCCCCTTATCCCTTTTCTCTCCCCTTATCCCTTTTCTCTCTCCCCCTTATCCCTTTTCTCTCTCCCCTTATCCCTTTTCTCTCCCCTTATCCCTTTCTCTTCCCTTATCCCTTTCTCTCCCCTTATCCCTTTTCTCTCCCCCTTATCCCTTTTCTCTCCCCCTTATCCCTTCTCTCTCCCCTTATCCCTTTTCTCTCCCCTTATCCCTTTTCTCTCCCCCTTATCCCTTTTCTCTCTCCCCCTTATCCTTTTCTCTCTCCCCTTATCCCTTTTCTCTCCCCTTATCCCTTTCTCTTCCCTTATCCCTTTTCTCTCCCCTTATCCCTTTTCTCTCCCCCTTATCCCTTTTCTCTCCCCCTTATCCCTTCTCTCTCCCCTTATCCCTTTTCTCTCCCCTTATCCCTTTTCTCTCCCCTTATCCTTTTCTCTCCCCCTTATCCCTTCTCTCTCCCCTTATCCCTTTTCTCTCTCCCCTTATCCCTTTTCTCTCCCCCTTATCCCCTTTCTCTCCCCTTATCCCTTTTCTCTCCCCCTTATCCCCTTTCTCTCCCCCTTATCCTTTTTCTCTCTCCTCTTATCCCTTTTCTCTCCCCCTTATCCCTTTTCTCTCCCCCTTATCCTTTTCTCTCTCCCCCTTATCCCTTTTCTCTCTCCCTCTTATCCCTTTTCTCTCTCCCCCTTATCCCTTTTCTCTCTCCCTCTTATCCCTTTTCTCTCTCCCTCTTATCCCTTTTCTCTCCCCCTTATCCCTTTTCTCTCTCCCCCTTATCCCTTTTCTCTCCCCTTATCCCCTTTCTCTCCCCTTATCCTTTTCTCTCCCCCTTATCCTTTTTATCTCTCCTCTTATCCCTTTTCTCTCCCCCTTATCCCTTCTCTCCCCCTTATCTCTCCCCTTATCCCTTTTCTCTCTCCCCCTTATCCCTTTTCTCTCTCCCTCTTATCCCTTTTCTCTCTCCCCCTTATCACTTTTCTCTCTCCCTCTTATCCCTTTTCTCTCTCTCCTTATCCCTTTTCTCTCTCCCTCTTATCCCTTTTCTCTCCCCCTTATCCCTTTTCTCTCTCCCCCTTATCCCTTTTCTCTCCCCCTCCCCCCTCTTATCCTTTTTTCCTCTATCCAAATAAGAATAATACATAAAGTGCAGCTGAAGGCATAAAACATCAAGGGCTAAATTACAATCTTCACGCAAACGTTTGCGCCGGTGCAAAAAGGCATTAACGCGAGGGGTAAAACCCTTTGCGCCGAATACCGTATTACAATGTCAGCGCAACAAACGTGCGTAATCGTCTACCGCGGGTGAACCTGCGTGAACCCTTTGCGAGTTTACTGTACTGCGCGCGTCCTATACTTAACATTGTGAGCGCAAATGCGTTTGTGCGCTGCTACGCGGATGGTATTACAATCTATGCCCAGTTTGTAACGCACAGCCTTTGCGCGTATAATTTTCGCAACTCCTAAAAGCTGGTGTTAATGGCAAATCTGAACAACCTGGCCGAAACCAATTACACCAGCCCAAAAAAAATACGCAGCAAAGTATAGTTACACATTCTACACATACCCAAACCAATAAAATGGATGAAGTTGTGTGTGCATTTATTATTGCTGCAGCATATATGCGCAGATTAAGTTTGACAGGCGCAATTTCTTAACGTGAGATAATTGTGGCTATTAATTCTGATTGGCTGAATCGCGTGAAAAAAACAGTGCGCACACTGATTTCTGCACGCAACGGTCCTGCGCGAGCATTTGGGCGCGTCCGGTTTACACACGTTAGTGCTCAACGGATGAAAAAATGAGCGAGGATTGTAATTCCAGCGGTGATTTGCGCGCGTAAACATTTAATTCACGAGTTGCGCGTGTGTTTTTGCATGAAGAATGTAATTTAGCCCCCTATGTGGGAGTGAATTTTTTTTTTTTAACCTGAGCGGGCAGGCCTACGCGCTCCCGACGTATTCCCAGCTCTGTGTCCATCGCTGATTAGATGAGCTCGTGTGTAAAACATCTGTCTTTGCAGAAAAATTGCTGCGGAGTGAACGGGCCGAAGGACTGGCAGGACTACAACTCCACCTTCCGCACTCTGAACTCCGACTTGGCTTTCCCCTGGCCTACGCAGTGCTGTGTGATGAATCCACCAGGGGTGCCAAAGGACTTGAATGCGTGTCGGGTTGGACTGCAGGGATATCTGAAAACAACGGTAAGTGCTGTGTGTGTAATGTATAAATATATATATTCACAATTAGAAGCTAAAATTACTTCGCTTTTTATTTATTTATTTATTACTAGGAAAAACATTCTGCATAAGTGATGTTCACGGCTGGTAAATCCCTCTATACACCCAAGGCTGGCCATCCACTGGGTCCGTAGTCGGACGACCGCCTGTTTTTTTTTTATAATTCTTTATTTTCAACAAGATGCTTGTACAATAATAAAACAACTCCCCATCAGGGATAGCTATCAGAAACAACTATCAGCATCCTTTTTCAGAGTTAATCAAAGAAAAAACAATATTCAAGTGAGGAAATAAAAATAAAGAGACCAGGAAAGACGAAGTTGGAAAAGACAGAGGAAGAGGGGAAAGAGAGAAAATAGAGAGAGGGGGGGGGGAGGAACCGACAACCCCAACCGCGAACACTTGAGGGGCCGCCCCCTGAAGTCCCTACTGGACGTTTCTATCCATCTTATCCTGGCTCGTATTCCAGCCAGGGGGCCCAGACCCTGTCGAACAGGTGCATGGTGTCATGGACCATCGCCGTCAATCTATCCATCGTCATGGCTTCTCTTATGTTAATTCGTACCCTTCTCCAAGGAGGGGAGGCTAGGTGCTGTCCACTGCTGCGCCACCGCTCTCCGAGCCGCCAGCGCGATTCTGTGAAGGAGTTTGTTCTCCGGCGGGAGCATGGCCTCCTGAGAGCGGTGGAGCAAGAATGACCAGGGATCCCTGTCGACAGGGTGACCCAACACTTCTTGTGTCATGGCATGTATCTGGGACCAGAAGGGCTGAATAGACGGGCATGTCCACCACATGTGATAGAAGGAGCCTTTCAGACCACAGTTTCTCCAGCAAAGGTCCGTGAGTCCCCGCCCCATATGTGACATCTGTGAGGGAGAGGTATACCAGCGAAACAGCATTTTATAGGCTTGTTCTTGATGGGCTACATTGATGGAGCAGTGGGCCACATTGTCCCATATATCCTCCCAATCCCCTCCCGGGAGTTCCTCCCCCACGTCTCTCTCCCAACGGTTCGTATATGTGAGTGGCCCCCATTCCGGGGAGCCCGAGATTAACGTGAGATAGAGAGAAGAGATCAAGGAGCGTGGGTGGACATACGTAAAACACATATTCTCAAAAAATGTAAGCGGGTTCGTAGCCGCTTTTTTCACCTCTGGTGACCGGGCAAAGTCCGAAATTTGTAGGTATCGAAAGAAGTCCGAGGGCCGCACTCGGCCTCTGTTCTGTATGTCCTGAAAGGTGAGCGGCGAGCCCTTGTGGTATAGATGATGGAGTCTCTGAAGGCCGAGGCCCTCTAAGGTAGCAAATGGTTTTTGGTTGAGTCCCGGTTGAAAGCTACGATTTCGGAATATAGGGGATAAGGCTGACTCATCAGAGGAAAGTGAATGTTTGATGCGGAGTAGATCCCATATCCTCAGAGAATTAATAGTAGCGGAACATGTGGAGCGGAGGATAGGTCTGTGTGCCTTGGGAAGCCAAAAATATAGGTTCGGAGTGTCCGGGGCGGCCAGGTGGGATTCCAGGTCAACCCAACGGTGGGTGCCTGAAGGGGCATGAAACATCACAAATTGCGTTAATTGCGCAGCATAGTAATAATATAATAAATTCGGTATGCCCAGCCCTCCCCTATCCCGGGGCCGGTGTAAAACTCGGCGTGCAACTCTCTGCCGTTTGTGCTGCCACACGAACTTGGCTATGTGCTGCTGAAGGTGCGCCAGGGAGGATACATCTACGCGGGTGGGCAGTGCCTGAAACAGGTACAACAAACGAGGTAGCATATTCATCTTAACGCAGGCCACTCTGCCCACCCACGAGATAGAGAAATCATTCCATCTGTCCAGGTCCTTAAACAAGCTAGCAAACATGGTATCGTAGTTGGCCCCGTGGAGTCTCCCGGGGTCGCTCGTCAGAAAGACCCCCAAGTATTTTAACGAGTCAAAAGAGAATTGGAAGTCAGTTAAACCGCGTAGCTCGGCAATTTCCTCCCGAGACAGTCCCAGCGGCATAGCCCTCGTCTTATCATAGTTCACCTTGTACCCAGAGATATCTGAGAAAGAGTCAATAGCAGTCAAAAGGGATGGGACCGAGTGCAGGGGATCCGCTATCGTTAGTAAGACATCGTCCGCATAAGCGGAGACCAAAAATTCCTCCCCCCCGACCCCCAGTCCTCTGATTGTAGGTGAAGCTCGGAAATTTGCCAGTAACGGTTCTAGGGAAAGGGCAAAAAGGAGGGGGGACAATGGGCAACCCTGTCTGGTTCCGTTTCCTATGGAGAAAGTCTCGGGGTTCGCTCCCGGGGTGAGGATCCTAGTTAGAGGAGCAGCGTACAGGGTCCCTAGGGCCGCTCGGAATCGGGGCGGGAAGCCCCACTGCTCTAAGAGTTCAAACATATAAGTCCATTCCACTCTGTCGAACGCCTTCTCCGCATCCAAGGAAAGGAGCAGAGAAGGCGTCCGGGAGGCCAGCGCCCACTCCATCAGGACCACAGCCCGCCGTGTATTCTCAAAAGCTTGTCTGGAGGGGATAAAGCCCACCTGGTCGGGGTGAACCAAGGAAGGGAGAAAGCCTCCCAGCCTATCAGCTAATAATTTCGTAAAAATTTTGTAATCCACATTTAGTAAGGAGATGGGTCGGTGGCTTTGGGGTAACGCCGGGTCCTTTCCATCTTTCGGGATCAGGATCACGTCAGAGCGCAAGAAATCCGGCGCCACCGGGGATCCCCCCAGCAATGCATTATAAAGCTTAGTCAGATGGGGAAGCAGTTTAGCGGAGAAGCTCTTATAATAAGAGGCCGAGAACCCATCCGGGCCTGGCGATTTATGTGGCTTCATACCTCGGATTACCGAGAGTACTTCAGCCTCCGTCACCTCCTCTTCCAGGCTGTCCAGGCAAGCCTGCGAGAGGGCCGGTCCCCTCCAGTTGGACAGGTAGTCTCTCACTCTCTGCATGTGAACCCGATTGGAGGGGATGTGAGTCGGGGAGTGGTTATACAGTTGCTTAAAATATTCCGTGAATATTCTGTTTACCTCCCCAGGCACTGTAGTGCACTCGCCCGAAGGAGTGCGGGCAGAAGTTACCGCGTGCGATCTATGTTGATTTCGTAATTTTCTCGCCAGAAAGGTGTGCGCCTTATTAGAGTATTCGTAAAATGACCGTTTCGACCAAGCCAGGGAACGGGCCGCGTCCGAAGTTAACTCAGCCCTAAGATCCTGTTGTACCAACAGGAGGGCCTCATAATCCCCCTGGGATCGGGAGACCTTATGTGCAGCCTCTCTATCTGCCAACAGTGCTTGCAGATCCGAGAGCCTCTGAAGCCTCTCTCGCTTGAGCCTACTCCCTATTTGGATGAGGAGGCCCCTGATGACCGGCTTGTGAGCTAGCCACAAGACATCCGGACGGATGCCTTCTGTTGCATTTTCTAAAAAGTATCTATCGAGCGCGGCCGATATTTCCGCTTTAACTTCCGAATTCTGCAGCAGGGAGAAGTTTAAGCGCCACGACCAGGGAGCCCTCCCCCCAGGCAGCGAGATCCACAATGATATCGGGGCGTGGTCCGACCAGCTAATATTACCGATATCCGAACGGGTTACCCATTGCAAAGAGGTAGGAGGGAGTAGGAACAGATCTATTCTCGAGTGGGAGGAATGAGGGTGGGAGAAGAAAGTGAAGTCATGCTCCCCTGGGTGCTGTAGTCGCCATACATCCAACAGGTGTGTGTCCGTCAGAAAGCGGGCCAGTTGTTTATCCTGAGGTGTCCCTGTGTGCGTCGCCCCAGGTGTCGGACCTCCCCTGTCAATCGCTGGGACCGGGGTTGCATTTAAGTCGCCCCCCACCACCACCAGGGAGTCAGTGGTGCCCTTCACCAAACTCTCCAGACGCTCCCAGAAGGCAGCGTCCGGCGCGTTCGGCGCGTACACATTAAGAAAGGTCACAGTATGCCCCGCCATCGTCCCCCGCAGCAGCACATATCGACCCTCCACATCACTTTCAGAGTGAAGCACAGTAAAATCAAATTTTTTATGTAACAATATCGCAACTCCACCATGTTTGGTATTGGCCGAGGCCAGGAAAGAGCGGTTGAATGAGCGGTCCGTGAGACTGAACTGGCGTATTTTGGTAAAGTGTGTCTCCTGCAAGAAAGCGACTTGACAGCCGGATCGTCGCAGGTCTCTTAAAACTAACCGGCGTTTCGTCGGGGAATTCAGGCCCTTGACATTTTGGGAGATTATTTTAAGGTCTGCCATCATGGCGGGCGCAGAAATGGCCATATCTCATACCCACGCCATGTCAGTGTCACCAGGAACGCCCATCCCCCCCAGATAAGGAGTAAAAGAAGAACAGACTGAGAAGAGCCAGAGAAAAAGAAAAAGGGGAAGAAAAACACAGATAACATATCAAAAAACATAGCAAAACCGGCCGGTCTTACGAATCGCCGGACCAATCGAGGGAGTGTTCCGGAGTCGTCGTCCGTTCTAACCAGAGTGGACGGACCAAAAAGCGACGTCCCCGGATCCTCCCCGTAACCTCCAAAAAGTGGGCACCCCCACCCTACCTCCCTCCAAACCCCTGGCCGCACGGTGACAGGGTCTCCACGAGTCATGTACAACCTGCCGTGACTCCAATTCTGCCATGTACAGGTGCCTCAGCTATAGTCGAAACGGAGAAAGGGCCCTCCAGGGTCGTGGAGGTAGGAAGTAATGGGCACGTGGGCAGCCACAGCCGCAACAAAGAGGACTATGTAGCATCTGTTCAATCGAGGCCTCGGTTCTCCTCTTCCCGGTTGCGGTCAGGAACTTTCTCCCATCTAGAGACCACGCAATGAGCCTGGAACGGTGGTTCAAAGAGGCTCCTGGCTCCCTCCAACGGCGGACAGGCAAGGCGAGAGAAGAATTTCTTCGGTCGGAGTGAGGGAGCAGGACCGCTGTCTTTCCACCTGCGAATGCCAATAATTTAAAAGGGAAGCCCCAGGCATATTTGATGTTAAGACTCATCAGGTGGGAAGTGATGGGGCGCCAGTGTCGTCGTCGTTGTAATGTTTCGGGTGCCAGGTCCTGGTAGAGGGCTAAGGTAAAGTTCTCATACGTCACATTCACCTCCCTGCTTTTCCTCATAAGGATCTCCTTCGTGGCATAATAATGAAGTCTCATAATGACGTCACGTGGCTGAGATTCAGCTCCTCTCGGGGCACGCAGTGCCCTATGCACTCTATCGATCAGGAGCCGCGCTGGGGGAATCTCCGGCGCCAGGCGTCCTAGAATGCCCAGAACTGTATCTTCCAGCTCCGGCACCAACACTGTCTCAGGGAGGCCCCTCAGTCTAATATTGTTCCTCCGGGATCTGTTTGAAAGATCCTCCATTGCCAGCTCTAGCCTTTCTACCTTATCTTGTAGAGTAACAGTCTCTTGTGCCACCTCATTATGGGCCACCACCATCTCCTCCGCTGCCTCCTCGAGGGCTGTAGTGCGTGCTCCCAGGTCTCTGATCTCTGACCGCACTTCGGACGCCATTTTGGACATTTCCTCGGCTAAGTAACGCTGCATGTCTCCCATGCGTTCCAGGAGGTGTGAGACATCTGCTTTAGACGCCGGCTGTGTGTCCCGTGTATCCGCCGTCGCCTCCGAGACCAGGCCCGACCGCCTCGTGGGGCCGCCATCTTGGGCCTCCGCACCCTCGCGGCGCAGGAAAATCAGAGCCACCTCTGTTCCCTGCGGTCTGGGTTTCTTTCCGCTCTGCACACTGCCCGGCATGGTCACTGATCCGGTGGGTGTGGAGGGGGTAAGCTAAAGAAGCGGTGTGCTGTTAGGGGTCACGGGGGAACTCCGAATCCTCGGGAGCTCTCCTTACATGCGGCTGTTCCGGCGGACGTCCACGACCGCCTGTTTTACCTGTTGAACTGAATCACTGAAAATCAGGGCATTCTTTTCATGTTTTCTGTACCAAGTCATTCAACTTCGTCTGACAAATCCCATTCAAATGGGAAAGGTCACTAGTCTGATATAGTCACGACAAGCCATTGGAGGCAGTGGACGAGGGTTGAATCTCCTCTGTGTTGTGGGATTAGTCGGATGACTTGTTTAGTCCCACGAATACGGACACAGTGGACCCCCTCAGTCTAAGCCTGCAGTCCTCCTCGGGTCACTAAAGATTGAAGATCAGGCACAACTTTACTTCCCTGAATTTAATATTAAATATATACATATGTTTTTTGTGTACATTTTTGTTTTGTCTGACAGGGCTGCTATGACGTGATTTCCGGATTCATGAACCACCACGCCTGGGGAGTCGCCTGGTTCGGATTTGCCATTTTATGCTGGACTGTGAGTATAACTGTCATGTCCTCTGCTCCTGGGGGGTCTCAGGCTGGTGCCAGGCACCTGGTAGCGCCATCGGCGCTAGTAGCTGGCCGGGTGCCAGGTGATGCGCCGGTTACAGGAGGTCGCGTGGTGAATGAGGTGGCGGGGCGCAGCGTGATGAAGCGGAGCCACCTGCTTTAAATCCTGACCGCGCAAATCACTCAGTGCCTTGTTGTGGAGTTGCTTCCCGCAGAGCTTAGTGATTCATTCGCACTCGTGATTCACTGATCCTATTGCCTTGCTGAATACTGACTCGGACTGTATGACGGCCCTGCTCAATGCTGACTCGGATTGTATGAGGACCCTTGTCAATGCTGACTCGGATTGTATGAGGACCCTGCTCAATGCTGACTCGGATTGTATGAGGACCCTGGTCAATGCTGACTCGGATTGTATGAGGACCCTGCCTAACACTGACTCGGATTGTATGAGGACCCTGCTCAATGCTGACTCGGATTGTATGAGGACCCTGGTCAATGCTGACTCGGATTGTATGAGGACCCTGCCTAACACTGACTCGGATTGTATGAGGACCCTGCCTAACACTGACTCGGATTGTATGAGGGCCCTGCTCAATGCTGACTCAGATTCGTATGCATGACCTGTATGTTACTGACTCGGATAGTATTGTTAACCCCTCGGTTTCTGGTCAGGCTTGTGTGTATACCCATCCTGATACTGGCTCGGTTTGCCTGAGTACCTGTCCTGTTGCCATCCCAGCTAATCTGAGAACCGCCCCTGGCACTGATCCAGCTTTTCCTAAAACTATTCCTAAAATTAAACCGTGCAGCATGTCCTGCTCTAAGAGTGCTAGGTCTGTGTCTTGCGTTGTATGCTTGTGGTGCATTCTTGACTAAAAGAGATATACAGGGATAGTAATACTGACCACCAAAGGATCTGTGGGTTTAGAAGTCCACCTAAGGGGATCTGAATCAAGTTCATCCACAGGAATCGTGACAATAATGATAAATAGATAAATGGATCAGGGTTGTCACTCCTTGCAGCGTGTTCATTAAATGGCCATAATACAGGGAACCTGTAGATAACCTACAATTCCCAGAATACTTTGAATGCTGTAGATGGTCAGAGAATCATGGGAGTTCAGAAACATCTGAGAGTGGCGGAGTTTGATAGCCCTGGCGCAAGTGGTGGCGGAGCACCATGGGAGATGTATTATCAAAACGTCTGGAGGGTGGCGACTGCTGACCACTGGTCTAGACCAAGCATTTCACCTTATTGCACATACACCTATACGGTCTACACCATAAGGGCTCTATTCACTGTCCTTGAGATACCTATTGAAAATAGGAGCTCAAATTACTAGGGGATTTTGCAGACAGATCCACCCATTCTCTTGCGAGGAGCGCCATATAGTGGGAACCCCCTCTTCCGCTTCACTATCACGGTAGCAGCTATAAGGCTCTGCTACAACCCCCTATTGGCAGCATACACGCTACCCATATACACACGAACCCGGGAAGCGCCATAAGGGTATCCCCACCTACATCATCATTTCACCTGAGTGTTGATGGTCTACAATACTCGCAGAATTCACTGAAAGCAGATGGCCAGAGAACCATGGGAGTTTTAGTTCAGTAACAACTGGGGTGGGGGTGGACTGCAGAATTTGAGATCATTGGTTTGGACCAGTGTTTCTTCTGTTTTTATGTAAGTTTTTGTTGTGTCTTCTCTTCCAGTTCTGGGTTCTCCTCGGTACCATGTTCTACTGGACTCGCATTGAATACTAAGGAGATCGGACAGCACCCCCGTTCTTGGGGGAACATTTTTTACTGAAGGTCTAAGCGGACTGAAGAATACACTAGAATATGTCCATGTAACACCTCTCCAACATCCGTTTCGCGGGACTTTAAGATCTTCCGTCATGGACACTTTCTTAGCTGGGACAGTAAACATGTCGCTGACTGACGTCTCACCTCTGTAATTGGGTATCTACGCCCCGGCCAACTCGCTGTTCTCTTCCAATCCTTTTCCAGGCTTTACAGATCCCTCCAGATTTACACTTTCCTTCCAGATCGCAGCTGGGTAGAGAGAAACCAAGTAACAAACCGTTCCGATACCTCAATTAAGTACCCCTCCCCCTCCTCTCAACATGGCACAGTGACTATGTTGACCCTCTGTATTGCTCTATATTAATCTTCTTTTTTCCGGACCTACCTCTCAGTACGTGTGTTTTAACTATATATTGTCACACTTCTGCTACACTCACATATTGTTTTTTTATGCTGTATTTTTTTTCTTCTCTTTTTAAACTTTATTAAAGTATAAACAATTAATGTGTTAAGTATTTTTGGCAAAAAGTGTTTTGGTTTATCGAACTCCTAGTATCCACATTTTTTTTGTTCGGCGTCTACAATAACACGGTAAATACTTTCGTTGCGCCGTTAACCCTCTTCCAGTGAATATCCTGTGTCACGCTCAATTTGTTCAGGCAAAATCTAGTGTAATCCAGCAACGGCGGAACCGTCACACGTTGTTCACCTTCATTATGGTCGCTCACCCTAGTAGTAAAAAGAAAAAATCGTGTCTTTGCAACTATGGCGAACGTCCGCTCTGCTGAGAAACAAAGTTCAGCATCTTTATATATGAGAAATAAAGGACAAACCCCTCCTCCGCAGCAATGAGATGAGAAATGGTGCCGATGGTTTTGGACCCGCAGATACAGGGGTCCAAAGCTGCGTTACGGCAGGGATCTCAAACTCTGGCCCCGCACCAGATGTTTCTGAAAAGGATTCCCTGGCCATTCACTGCACTCAGTCAATATCGGGGGGGGGGGACAATGTTTAATTCTGACGGCAATTTTTTTTATTTAGTTTTAGTCGTCATAAGGGTCTATTCATTGCGTGGGATTTCGGTGCTTTGTTTCGTCTGCCTTTGATTCCATTTTGCCCAAAATACAGTGAATTCACTATTTAGTGAATGGTCACCGAATTTGGTTGAAACTGGAGCCACCGAAGCCTTTTATCAGACGTCAACGAAAACTGCCGAATTGCACCGGTAACCGCCAAATTCGCATCGACAAATTCCACCTGCTGTCGAATTGAAACACTGGAAATCGGGGCCATTGGACAATGTGAATAGACACAATAGTCTCTTATGGGACATTTTCGGTGCGAGTGAATTGCGCCGTATTTCATTGTGCAGCCGCCTGTATTTGGTGTAATGACAGCTTCGTGAATAGAAGAATTGCGTGAAATTCACAGATTGCAATTCAGAGGCTTACTGAATAATATATACACAGGGTTATTCAAAGAGATTCGAAAAGTCACCGCACGTTCGGTGACTTTTCGTTCTCTTCGGTTCGTTTTGCCGATCCCATTTCGGTGACCCTGCGGTGTATTCAGCAAACAGCACAGGGTCCCCGAATTACAGGGAAAAGCTGCCGAAAGCCTGACAAAAACTAACCACAAAACCCGGCGAACGCACGCCGAAAACCCGCAAAAACATCTGGATTAACCTGCCGAAAACCACGTAAAAACCGAGCAGGAGCCGATCACAGCCGCCGGAAAAAGCCGAGACCAGAAGAGGTCGAACAAGCTGAATAAAGTTTCAAATATAGTAATTTCAATGTATCATTTCTACATAATCACCCCACAGGTGCCAAGTTTTCTCGAACTTGGGAAGAGTTTGGCGCACAATCGCCGTCAGGTGCTCCAGAAGCCTCACATCTGACACTTTGGCTTTCACCATAGTCATTGATGGCATTACGTCCGATAGCCATTGAGGGGCCAGAGATCGACGAGCGGCCAATAGGATGCATCGGAGCAGAACCTGTTCGGGGTTCGTAAGTCCCGGTTTCGGTCGAGAGAGCAAAAAGTCCCAGGGATCAAGCAGGATGGGTCTTATACAGTAGATAGTAAGCGGCCTACCGTACCCCAATATTCTCGAGCCCTCGGGCAGTCCCACCATATATGAATAAACGTACCCTGTAATCCGCAGTTTCGCCAACATAAATCCGTGGTGGTCCTCCCCATCCTGCAGAGCAGCACCGGGGTTGTGTACCAGCGGAATAGCATCTTAAAGGACTGCTCTTGGTGGGTAACACATATGGAGGACTTCGCTGTGGCCTCCCAGATCTCCTCCCATTCGTCCCCTGTCAAGGACTCCCGCAGATCTGCTTCCCAGCGAGCACAGTAGGTCAGCTCGTCCCACTCCTTGGAGCCCGAGCACAACGAGTAGTATATAGTTGAGATCAGAAAATAAGAACTTAAAAAAAAAAATTAAGAAAAATGCTTAAAATATCCTAAAAAATCTATAAATAAAGAGACTTTTTGCTGCAGAATTTTATAATGAATGGTTTATTAGATATTGAATTAAAACGGGAATATTTTTAACATTGAAGCCTATGGGATTCTCCTGAATAAACCTGTCGAATGAAACCACCGAATGGCAGAGCATTTCGGCAACTTTTCACTGCTGTTTTGTGTTCTCTGAATAGAAGAAGCATTGCTTCTCTATGGGGATTCACTGCCCTCGAACAGGCACCGAACAGGCACCGTATGTGCAGGCAGTTCGTCAGGATTTGGCGAATTGCCTGCTCTTTGGATAGCCGAATGGTCAGGAAAGGTAACCGAACGCTGATTTTCAGCATTCGGTTACCTTTCTCAAGCAATTCAGATCTCTTTGGATAACCCTGATAGTCTTCTGAATAAAATGCCATTTAGTTTTGGGCCTGCTCCCTGTTTGGGCTTTATATTTTTCAGCAATCGGATGCTGTGTGCTGCAGAGACGGAGGGCCCCCATCTTTCGGCTGCTGCGGATGATCCTATAGCGGAGAAGGTGGAGGAGGCAGCTGACTTGCCCATCCCCCGCCAGGAGCCTGGGAGCTGTGCTGGACTGTCTTGAGGCCTGCTTGGATCAGCTGCCTGGAGGCGACGAGGCACCGCTTACGCAGGGTGCCTGGCGTCGACTGATGGCCCTGCTGGGGATTGAGCTGCGGGCGGAGGCCTTGGCTGGAGGAGTGTCGGGGACTGCTTACCCTGCCGGCCGCATATAAGACGTAGGATTGGCCTTACTCACCGGCGGCACTGCGAGTCGGATGGAGGTGGCAGAGGAGGCGGTCAGTTGCGATGTCTCGGGAGGCCTGGAGGACGAACAGCAGCTGGTTCCCGTTTTCGGCAGCGGAGTGTGCTTTGGACAGCGGGGAGATGCTCACCACCAGGAGGTGCGTGGCCAAGGTCGCAAAGGGGAAGACTGGCGTATGCCTATTCGTGACATTCGCGGCGGTGGAGCCTCCAGCGGGGGGTGAGATGCCCTTCGGAGTGGCGCAAGTGGGTTCTCAACCTCGCGAAAATCTCTACCCGGCGTCTGGAGATGTCTGGTTACCTGGCCTGCCGGCCTCGATGTTTCATCCCGCGACTGTTTACTGCTTGGCCTGGCCTGCTCTGCGTCACCCTGCCTGTTCCACACCTGATGCCATTTCGGGACGCTGGCTGAGAACCTCCTCCACTTTTTGTTCTTTCTAGTGAGAGTCCTTCCTTTGTTGATATTCGCCTTCCCTCCCCCGTTGTTTTCTGTGCTGACATATGACTTTTGTTTTTATTTTTGTTCGCTGTCTTCACGCTGACTTGTTTGGCCCTGCGCGGCCATTTTTCTTATTATATGCTGTTCCATTGCTAACTTGCTGTGATCCTGCGAGACCACCCGCTTTTATGTTTGTTTTATGTTACTATGCAAACCCCAAAAAATAAAGAATTATAGAAAAAAAAAATACTTTGCATTCCGTGTTTCAAATAAATGTTAGATGATTTTTTTTCAACAATAATCGCTTGGTAGTGATAGGATTAAAAAATATAATAGGATTGTTCTGCAAAATCCAGGGCTGCTGGCCCTCCCCCCCTCCTCCTATATATTGATCCAATATGGGGTCAGTTTAGAATCTATGGATCTCCTATTAGCATTTGCTGCCTCCTAATAACCTGTGAGGGGTTTTATTCACCGAAAATTTGATTAAAACGAGTCAACGATTCGCTATTTGGTGAACGAGCTCCTAGGAGTGCCTCACTGCAGTGGGTTTACTGAACACTACTGGATATGAGCACCGAGGTAAAAGCACACGTGTTGGAAGAGCTTTAATACCACGTGTGTGAGGTAGGGATGCACTGAAATTTCGGCCACCGAAATTATCGGCCGAAATGGAAAATTTGGCCGAAAAAAATTTTCCTTTCAAAATGCAAAATGGGGCCTGGAGGCCTGGCCAAGCCTGGAGGCCAGCCGAGCTGCCTGCTCAGCCGGCATCCAGGCACAGGCGACCCCCGGCTTGGCCTAGAGGCCCAGCCGAGCCGGGGGCTCACCTAAGCCTGGAGGCCGGCCGAGCAGCCTGCGACAGCCTGAGGACTGTCACCACTGGAGCTCAGGGCCGCAGTAGGATGATGTAGGTGAGTATGTAGGTGCAACCAATCAGCCATCCAAACCTAGGCCTGGAGGCCCGGCTGAGCAAGTTGCTCGGCTGGCATCCAGACTCAGGCGAGCCCCTGGCCGGGATCTCGCCTCAGCCTGAAAGCTGGCCGAGCAGCTTGTTCGGAAGGCCTTCGGGATCAGGCGAGTTCCCGGCTCGGCCCGGCCTCCAGGCCCAGGTTCTCATGTCTGATTTTCGGTATCGGTTTTCGGCCAAACCAATCCCGAATTTTAGGTTTCGGTATTGGCCGGAAATTTCCATTTCGGTGCACCACTAGTGAGGATGCCACACATAATACCCATGTATGGCAGGATGCCATGTAAATCTCATTCCACCCCTACAATCCAGGCACTTTAAATACCTTTACAAAACCACCGCCCCGCGCCTCCAGCAGCCGGGATTTTGCATTTCCTGGCTGCAGGAATATATATTTAATAAAGCAACTTTATTTTTAATAGAGTATCCCTTTAACTTATAAAAAGAAAGCCAGGTCTTCGTTGTCCAAACTCCTTGCTTACGCCATTCATGCTGCATTCCTCAGCCCCCCCCCCCCCCGGCATATCTTTACGCAACAACAAAACCTTTTGTGATGGTGACTCACATTTTCACACCTGAGAAGACCATTTCATGTTGGGGTAGGGAACTATGGTTTTGTGTTGTTCCTGTGTTTAAGCGATGCATGAAAGGTGTTTTGGCTGTTGCACGCAGGCTGCCTGGGGCCTTTAACTCAGCTATGCTAACTATGACGACCAGCCATGTGAACCAGCAGGGCCGCATTCTTTAACAGAGAGAGGTCACCTGCCGTCCCCGCAACCAGGACAGCGAGATTTTAAACTCCTGTGATATTTTGTAGCACGTCAAGAATTAAATGATGGCATGTGTCATGTGACGACGGTGTGTCTGAACCATATGTTCCAGGATACTCGGGTGCCACTTTATACTCTAATTTAGAATATAAAAATCTATAAATTAATTCTATATAAAACACCAGAGTATAGCAGTACATGTGACTTGTGGCTGGAAACGCACCAGAGACATTCACATATGAATAAGTCATGTGCAAGGTCCCCTGTCAAAAATTGAGGATTTTTCCCAGGATGCAAAATTTGCCAAAATCTGTGGTTTATTTATTTACATAAAATATAATTTTACCAGGAAGGATACATTGAGATTTCTCTCGTTTTCAAGTATCTTCTATTGTGTTTAACAGTTAATGAAGTGGAGGAGGGAATGTTTAGATGATGCAGCAGGAGGTCTATTTTTCTCCAGGCTACCTGAGATAAGAGCTGGCAGCTGAATGAGATAAAACAGGGAGTTTAAAAGACTTCTAATCTACCCCCTGGTGATGTCCTTTGAATTACATCCCACACAATATAATGATGTGAGTCAGTGACTGACCCATTCACTCCATTCTATGGCTAAACAGTGAGGAGCAAGTGATGGAAAGATACAACACAATGGATGCACCCAGTGACACATATAGTGGAAAATATCACAGGAGGTTGTGTTTTCTTGGAGCTCTCTGCACAGCCAACGCCTGACCTTGGCCTCCCCTGGCTGGGGAGGGCTTCCAGCCTGAATTTTGGTGAAACAACCACATGGTATTTTCTGTGCATAGCAAACAAGGAGGTTGTGTTTTTCTTGGAGCTCTAAGCACAGCCAACGCCTGAGCTTGGCCTCCCCTGGCTGGGGAGGGCTTACAGCCTGAATTTTTTGATCCATGGATCCACTACCTGGGGCCCCTGCTACCTTCCCACCTGATAGCCCTGCACCTGGATGGAGGGGCATTTTTCACAGACTATCTGCAAGTGTCCACCTCTATGAGGAAGGTGAGTCCCGCACCCCCTATACCAGGGGCGATGTCCAACGTGCCCGCATCACTGCGGATTCTCAACTGTATGAATTAGAGACCCTGACCACTACCATAGCGGCCAAAAGGGCCGATTTCAAGAAGCGCCTGGGACTCCCGGATGTGGCGGAGAACCCCCACGCTGAGCTCCAGGCGCTGGCCGAATCTAGTTTAGAGTGTGCCAAACTGCGACAGCCGGTCATGCTTTTTGTGGAAGACCTTCCTTCTGGAGACCGGGCAGAGGTGGAGAGGGCGGTGGAAGTGGCAGGCGCAGCTACGACCGCAGTACCCGTCAGGAAGCTCCCCGCTGCAGAGGTTGATGCCATGGAGGTCCAGGAGTCGGTGGTAGAGGCCCCTATTGATGAAACAGCTTCGGGCGGGACCACAACTCCCATCAGTGCCGACGGTCCGGAGAAGCAGCCGGTGTCCTATGCCGCCGCGGTGGCCGGGACTTCAGGCCAGCGTACCCCGGAGAGCCAGAGGCTGGAGATGGAGAAGGTCCGGCGCCATTTCTCTGTCACTAAACAACAACTAGAAAAGGTGCGCCAGGATTTGAAGCTTCAAAGAGCGGCATCCGGCAAAGTCAGCGCTTCTAAGCAAGTCGCTATGAGGGAAAACATCAACTCCTTGAAGGAAAGCGAGAGCGAACTGGTGTCCACATTGCTGAACCTGACCGCCGAGCTGGAGCGTTTGGGGGGAAATTCCCACCAAATAAACAGCAAACAACGCCGGCAGCAGGTGGTGCAAGAAAAAAGAAAGAAAGGGTCTAACCCACGCCTGTCATCCAATCCGGGTGGTCACGCCCCTTCTTCGGGGACCCCTGAATTGCTGACACCCCCCCTAACCAGATCCATCCCCCCACCGATGTTTGGCCAGAGGGAGAAGCAAGTTTCTCCCCCTGGATACTTAAATTTCCACAAGAAGCCAGCGGCAACATCACCAGGGACCTGGTGTTTTCCGTCGCCGAGTGCGCCGATGATGTCATCACGGGACGCCGGAGGAGCCGTCGCCGGAAGCCCCACCCCCAAGATGGCAGCCACCTCGAGCAGGAGATGGGGAGTAGGAGCGGAGCTGGACCGGGGGGTGAGTACGCAGCAACGTCCTCTTCCTCCAGGAGCCCTTCACCGCGACAGAGACCCCCTGCAGCCACCTCCCGCCCAACCACCGGTCCCCATCCCGCTAGGGAAACACTCCCCGCGGGTGCTGGTCGAGCGCCCTGCGTGCGTGATGGGGCAAGCTCTCCCATGCCTCCTTCTTCCAAACTCCCCCGCCCTCCCCTCCTTCCCTCTGACTTTCCCAAATTACCCCCTAAAGTACAACTTCCAAAAAAAAATGTCAGTGCTGCTGCAGCAGCAGCTAAGATCACCGCAGGACTCGCCTCTCAGCTACAAAACATAAATATTATTTCAACTGTACCATACTCTGCTGCTGCAGGCGCCATCTCAGCCACTGTTATACATGTACAGAGCTCCGCAATAGAAGGTGAATTTGGATATACGTGTACCCCTGGTAGCAATATAGTCAGCCCTTTGATAGATCTAGGTGATCCTCCATCCACCATGGACGGAATGTCTGGTAGAGACGAGCAATATGTAGCAGTTGCTGGCGGTGGGTCTGCGGCCGGCGGTGTGGCCACCGCCGGTGCTGCGCTACCGCGGGCTGTGTGGCTGTCGTCAAGGGGGGGCCCCGCCTGCGGGCGCGCCTGTGGTCGGCGGGGGTGCCGCGGCCGGCGGCGGTCCTGGGGCCGGTGGTGGAGGCGTCATTAGTGGCGGTTCTGCGGTCGGCTGCAGGGCTGTTGGTGGCTGCAGCATCTTGGTTGGCTGCGGGGGTGCTGGTGGTGGGGGGTCGGCCAACGGCGGCAGGGCCACGGGTGGCGGAGGTGGTGGCGCCGCCTTAGGGACGAGGACTGAGGTGGCATTAACGCAACCCCACGGTGCAGTGCCAGAGTTGAGCGCCTCTCAACAGTTGGACACGTTGTTAATAGAGGCAGCAATCGAAAGCGAGGGCTTTCGCCCTGCTACTGTCTTGATACCCTCACGCCCCACTGTACCTGTTACCTTGCACAAGCCCCCTTCCACCTCAGGACCCCAGGTCTCCCCTACCCCTATCATTTACTCCCCTATATTTGGCCCGCACCCCTCTGATTTAATTCACCTCGCCACTCCTAACCCCGCCCCCAACCAGGTTGCCTTACATCGTACTCCCAGTCATTCCCTAGTGGTTAACCCCGGTATCGGTCCCGTAATTACCCCAGTAACGGGGAGTCTATCCGGAGGTGGGTCCCCCTCGGCTGGTCCCAGAGTCCGGATCCTGCCACCGGGAGGGCCCTCTCTGGGTGTTGGGGCACCGTCCGGTGCCTGGGCACGGGTGCCACCCCCTCTGAACCGTCAGTGGCTGACGCCCGCAGGGCCTCTCTCCCCTGCCCCCCTGGGGGAGGAGGAGGAACGTGGTGCGCCTGGTCAAGGGCGGTGAGGGGACCGTCCCAGACCGGCAGGCGGTGGTCGCCTGGCTGAAGGACATGGGATTCCTCCCGGTGGACCTCTACGCCCTCATCCACCTCGGGGGTGCCCGGGAGTTCGACGTCAGTTTTCTGACACCGCAGCTCCTGGACTGCTTCTGGTCTGGGTGGGACGCGGCGAGGATGGTGAAGGACTCCGTATGGGAGGGATTTTCTGCGGTGCCCGTTTCCCGACAGGGGGTGAAGCGGGTCACGTTCCTCACGGGGAACGAGTCCATCCCCATGGCAGATATCCTGGTCTGGGCCCGTAGGTACGGGGAGGTGAAACCACCCCGCAGAAGATTCTGGATGAGGACGGGATCTGGACCGGCGGCTGGACGCTCGCCCTCCAGCTGCGCGAGATCCGGGGGGTCGCTCAGCACCTGTCCACCTCGTTTTTCATAGGGGCTGACCGGGTGACCTGCTTCTACACCGGTCAGCCCCGAGTGTGTTTCAAATGCGGCTCTCCCAGGCATTTCAGTAATGCCTGCGAGGTGTTACGCTGCACGCTCTGTGGTGCTGTGGGGCACCTGAGGGACCGGTGTGGCCACATCCGGTGTAACCTGTGCGGAGAGCTGGGGCACGCTTACCGCTCCTGCCCGTACGCCGCACATAACCTGGAGGAGCTCTGGCGGGACGAGCCCCGTGAGATGCCTCCTCCGGGGGAGTGCGATGCTGCGGGAGGTGGGGCGGCGGGCGCAGGACCCTCTCCCTCGGGCACTACCCAGGTCACGACAGCCGCCGATCCTGGACGCGCTGGCGAGAAGGCAGCGCCCACGGGATCCTCCACCACGGACACCCCGTCTCCTCATCCCCGGACCCAGGCCCCAGCAACCCGGAGAATCATCTCCGGGATTAGGGGCTCTGTCCCGGCCACCGGCAAGACAACAGTTCATCCCCCTGGGGAACAGGTGGACCCCAGTAAACCCACCTCTGGAGGTACCGAGGAGTGGCAGATCGCCGCTAAGAAAGGGAAGGGACCTGCAAAGGTACCCGGATATACAGGCAAGCACTCTGGTAAATCCGCACCTGCTCCCTCGGTATCGTCCTCCTCCTCTTCCGTTGCGGAGAGCGGGGCCGTGTCAGTTCCAACACCCACCGATGCCGTGGGGGAGCTCTCTCAGCCGCCCTCCACTGTGGAAGATGCCATTCCAAAATCCAACCGCTATTCCATCTTGTCGGGTTCTTCGTGGCCTGACATAGTGGAGGAGTCGGAGCGGGAGAGCTCCAACCGGTCCGGTACTCTGGTGGAGGAGGAGTACGAGGAGGTCCTCATTGACGACGATGACATAGTGCCCTCGGGCACGTCTGTCAAGAGGTACCCCTCGGAGGACGAGAGGGAAGATAGTCGTAAACGGGGAAAGTCTCTTCACGCTAACCACCCGTGATGGCTGCCCACTACGTGATCTCTGTGGCCACGCACAACGTGGCGAGTCTCAAGGCGGCGAGAAAGACCTTCGCCACCTTCAATTTCTTCCGCAGGGCCCGCCGGCAGGTCATCTTTGTCCAGGAGACGCGCCTGGACATGCTGGCGGCCCTGCACCGTGCGAAGAGAGAATGAAGATGGGGGCCCTCCTTCTTCTCCCTGGCCACAGGGGGATACGAGGGGGTGGCCATTCTTTTCCAGGACGTCGAGGTGGTATTTCAGCGGGTGGTTGAGCTAAGGAAGGGTTGATGCGTGGTCCTCGATGTCTCGCTTGCAGGGCAGCCTCTCCGACTGATTAACATCTACGGCCCCCAGTCCAAATGGGAGAGGAAATGTCTGTTCAGCGAGATAGAGCCTTTCCTCTATACGTCCAAGGCGATCCTCTTTGGTGGTGACTTTAACACCGTCACTAGGCCAAACGACAGGGGGGGTACCAAGGGGCGCCTTGGATATGACTCTTTTTTTCTTAATAAGATGGTTAGTTAGGCTGGTCTGGTCGATGTGCACACTCAGCACGTCCCAGGCCTCACCGGGTTCACTTTTCACCGAGGTAAGAGCAGCAGTAGGATAGACAGGTTTTTCGTTAAGGAGGGCTTCCCGGTGTCGGCCTCCGTGCTGACGCCGGTGGAGTTCTCCGACCACCTTGTTTTATCCTGCGAGTTGAACGTCGCAAAGACCCCTGCGAGAGGCAAAGGGATTTGGCGGCTCAATTCAGGCCTCCTAGAGGAAGCGAAGGTTAAGCAGGCCTTCGAGACGTTCCTGGCGGACCAGATGACTTTGGAGGACGTATGCGCCTCGAAGTCAGAGTGGTGGGAGATGGTCAAGGTGCGAGCGCGTACCCTTTTTCACTCTCTTGCCGTGAACGCCCAGGCCAGGAGGTATAAGATCTACCTCGGCCTTATGCGGAAGCTCGACCGCCTGGTCTCGCAGGGAGGTGATTCCGGGGAGATCTCCGAGGTCCGCTCCTTGATGAAGGAGTTCCAGTACGGCAGGTACGCCTCGCTTGTGAAGGAGAGAGATCACGGGTCTTACCGCTCACCCGACCCCTTTCTCAGTTGCAAGCGCAAGGAAGGTACCAAGGTCATCTCTGGGCTGCGTGACACCTCCTGGGGTCCTGCAGGATTCGTCCCGCGGGATTCACGACGTGGTCCGGTCGTACTACTTGGAGCTCCTCGGACAGAGGCGGGCCCGGCCAGACCAGGTGGAGGGCTTCCTTCGCGACATAGAGCCTCATCCTGAGCTCGAGACTTCCCTCTGCGAGGAGTTGATCGGCCCTATCACCGCGGCTGAGGTAACGGGTGCCATCTTGAGCCAAAACAAGAGTAAGGCGCCTGGGCCCGACGGGCTCACGGCGGAGTTTTATCAATGTTTTAGTGCTCTCTTGGCGCCCCATCTCGCGGAGGTCTTCAACAAGTCCCTAAACGGGGGCTTTTGCCCCCACGTTGAGGACTTCGGCGGTGATACTGCTGACCAAGCCGGGGGTGGTCAACGCGGCAGACGTAGGGAACTGGCGTCCCATTTCGCTGCTCAACGTCGACAGGAAGATCCTGGCGAAAGTGTTGTATCTGCGACTGCAAGATTTGTCTGGGGGTCTCCTGTCTAAGTCCCAATTCTGCACAGTCCGAGGCCGTAACGTCTTCGACGCCGTTCTCGAGGTGCGGGAGGCCGTAGAGAGGTGCAGGGCCGGCGATTGGACGGGTTACCTTCTGGCACTTGATCAGTCTAAGGCCTTCGATCGGGTGGATCACCTCTATCTGTGGACGGTGATGAGGCGCTACGGCCTTCCGGCTAAATTTGTCAATTGGCTTATCACCCTTTACCGGGGGGCAGAAAGCTTCGCACTTGTGAACGGTTGGAAGGGGCGACCATTTCGGGTCCTAGCCGGGGTCCGACAGGGCTGTCCCCTTAGTCCTGTGCTCTACGCCTTCTCAATCGACCCCTTCCTTCGAAGGCTCGAGGCGGGGCGTTTTGAGAGGGGTCGACAGGGGCCCGGCGACGGCATCCCTATGGGTGGTGGCGTTTGCGGACGACGTCTCCATCGTGGTCTCCGATCCTTCGGAGGCCGCGCTCATGGTGGACCGAGTCTCGCGCTATTCCTCCGCCTCGTCGTCCCAGATCAACAAGATCAAGAGCGGGGTGTTCTGGTGCGGGAAGGAGGGGGACGAGTTCCCTCTTCCGGACGGTTTCCCGCCACCCCAGTCTGAAATCAAGATCTTGGGGATTCGGTTCAGCCGGGGGGACAACGCTCTCCGCAACTGGACCGACAGGTTGGCCGTAGCCTCCGGTAAGATCTCAGAGGCTTGCCAGTGGAAGCAGTCCCGCGCAGAGAGGGTCCATCTGATAAGGACTTACATACTGCCTATCTTCGGATACGTCAGTACGGTGTTCCTTTTGCCAAGGAGTCTTCACACCCGGTTGTTAGGCATGTTTTTCCTCATGCTGTGGGGGAACAGGCTCAACCCCATCCGGAGGTAGGACACGTACCTGTCCGGGAAAGACGGCGGGCTGGCCATGGTCAACCCCGTCGTGTTCTTTTCCATCACTTTCCTGAAAAGGAATTTCGGGGGTCTCCTGATGGACAACCCGCCCGGATGGGTACACGGGTTCAGGGTCTGGGTATCGCCTTTTATCGCTGACTGGCTTCACGGAGGGATGGTGAAGAGTATGCGAGTCCGTCACTCTGTCCATCTCCCGACTTCAGTCGTCCAGGCCGTGGGAATGATGCGATGGTGGGGGCGTCACAGTGGCCGAGGTCAGAGATACACCCAGGAAGGCCGTGGAGTCCCGGGTGTTGGACTCGCACTACAGCGCCTCCCTCGCCTTGAGGGACTGCCCGCCACGTACTCTCTCCTCGGGGTTGCAAACCTTAACTCCAGGAGAATCCCACTCAAGTACCGAGACGTGGCGTTCCTTTCCTTCCACGGCAGACTGTACGTACGAGGGAACCTCAAGCACCGGAACATAGAGGACTGAGGTTGCCCCCGAGCGGAATGTTCCGAGACAGTGGAGTCCATGGACCACTTTCTCCTTGAGTGCCCGTTCAACTTGCCTGTCGCGAGGTCTCAGCCGCCCTAGGCATCCCATGCCTCTCCTGCCAGACTTACGCGGAGTGGGTCTACGGGACGTCCGACTCCAGGGGGCACAGATTTAATTTGGGCACGTTATTCGTAGTCAGCGTAGTCACTAGATACTTCACCTGGAACGCACGGTGTCAGGTTTCCATCCGTCAAAAGGTCCTCCCCTGCCAGGTGGTGGTGAACGACATTCTGGTGGCGGTGGTGGGGATCTGTGCCTCTGAGAGGGCTTCCCTGGACGCGCCCTATTGGCAGAAGTTCTGGCGCAATGTCAAGGTCCGCCCACCTTGAACTCCAGGGAAGGGTAAGTTTTTCTTTCTTCTTCCGCACACCTCTCGGGGTGGTGGGAACCTTCTTTTGCATGTCTCATCACCCTTTCCCCCCGTAGATTTTTTGTTGTTGACCGGTTTTTGATTTTTATGGAAGGCTCCCTCGCGGGGTAGACGAGTACCCGTTTCCAACGACCCGGAACATCTAGCGGGTGCGGTAAGAGGGACAGGAGACCTTTATATTTGTTTTTGTTAGGTCAATTATAGATTTTTCCCCGACAATGTAATCTATCTGCGTGTTGACACCGGGAACGGTGGTTGTGGGGGGGGGGGGGGGAGGGGGTTTGGGGTGGGAGGGTGGTTGGGGGGAGGGAGGTTTGGGGTGGGAGGGTGGTTACAGGAGGAGGATTGAAACCTCGGGTGGGATTGTACATACAGTTGTGTTCAAAATTATTCAACCCCCAATGCTGTAAAGGGTTTTAGGGAATTTAGTGTACATTTGTAATTGTATTCAGAATGAAATCCTACAAGGACTTTTTAAAGAACCATATGCAACTAAAATGACATCAATTGGTTTTGTAATACAGTAGTAAATGTTTCTTTTGTGAATTCTTCATTGACACAATTATTCAACCCCTTAAAGACTACCACTCTGAAGAACAGAGGTTCATTCAAGTGTTTTCAATCAGGTATTGAAAACACCTGTGGATGTCACGGAGCAGCAACAAAGCATAATAAGCACCAATTAGGCAGCTTTAAAATGACTGTGATACTCAGCTCCTTCTGGACATTTACTGGTGTGGTTACAAACATGGTGAAGTCAAGAGAATGGTCCAGGAAGACAAGAGAAGAGGTGATTACTCTTCACAGGAAGGGCAATGGCTATAAGAAGATTGCAAAGATGTTAAACATGCCAAGAGAGACCATAGGAAGCATCATTCGCAAATTCAAGGCAAAGGGCACTGTTGAAACGCTACCTGGTCGTGGCAGAAAGAAGATGCTGACTTCGACTGCTGTGCGCTACCTGAAGCGTAGAGTGGAGAAAAGTCCCCGTGTGACTGCTGAGGAACTGAGAAAAGATTTGTCAGATGTGGGTACTGAAGTTTCAGCTCAGACAATACGGCGCACACTGCGTAATGAAGGCCTCCATGCCAGAACTCCCAGGCGCACCCCCTTGCTGTCTCCAAAGAATAAGAAGAGTCGTCTGCAGTATGCCAAAAGTCATGTGGACAAACCACAGAGGTTTTGGGATAGTGTTCTGTGGACTGATGCAACAAAATTAGAACTGTTTGGGCCCATGGATCAACGCTATGTTTGGAGGAGAAAGAACAAGGCCTATGAAGAAAAGAACACCTTGCCTACTGTGAAGCATGGCGGGGGGGGGGGCTGTTTTGCTTCTGCAGGTACAGGGAAGCTTCAGCGTGTGCAAGGTACCATGAATTCTCTTCAGTACCAGGAGATATTGGATGACAATGTGATGCAGTCCGTCACAAACCTGAGGCTTGGGAGACGTTGGACCTTTCAACAGGACAATGATCCCAAGCATACCTCCAAGTCCACTAGAGCATGGTTGCAGATTAAAGGCTGGAACATTTTGGAGTGGCCATCGCAGTCACCTGACTTAAATCCGATTGAGAACCTCTGGTGGGACTTAAAGAAAGCAGTTGCAGTGCGCAAGCCTAAGAATGTGACTGAACTGAACTGAACTGAGGCTTTTGCCCATGACGAATGGGCGAAGATACCCGTAGATGGCTGCAAGACACTTGTGTCAAGCTATGCTTCACGTTTAAAAGCTGTTATAACTGTAAAAGGATGTTGTACTAAGTACTAAGATTGAATGTCACTTGGGGGTTGAATAAAACTGATAATGATGTGAGCACAGAAAAGACATTTGTGGTTATTTCATTATAAATGTTATGTTATATTTGTCTGACCTACACGTGCCTCTTTGATTTAATTGTAAGCAAGATGACTGAATGATCAAAATCAATGTCAAACTGGCCAAAACACTCAATTTCAGTGGGGGTTGAATAATTTTGAACACAACTGTATGTGTATTTATATATATATATTGTTGATCACAGGGGTGGAGGGTGGGTCACAGAAAATGCTTCACGTTTCATTTTGGGGTGGGGGTGGGGATGTAGCGGTCGGGAAAGACTTTGGACAATTTTCACAATCGACATTTTTATTTTCGCTTTGGGTTTTTGATGGTGGTCGGGGGGTGGGAAGTGGTGAGCGCACAAGAAAAGCGCCGAACTCAGACGATTTGAGAGTTTACGGGACCGTTCGGGGGGTTTTGCGTAGGACGTCAATGTATTCTTTTCATACGCATATGGTTTGATTTGGTTTTTGCCTTTTACGGATTTTATGTTTGTTTTGTTCTTTTTATGTATTTCTTTGTAATTTATGAGGTGTAGCAGAGTGCGGGTCCTGGTCTTAAAAGTGACGGTAAAAATATATGATTTTGAATGTCGGTGTATATACGTTCTATTTTGTACATATTCCCATTGTCCCTATTGTTTCCTTGTATTGACGGTCAGTCATCTATTATTTGTTTGATGGACAGCGTCCTAGTTTTGGTTCTTTTCTATGTGGCGGTTCGTCACTTGTTTCTTTTCCCTTTGGACTTTATTTTGTGACGGCATGTCTATATTTTGAGTTTCCTTCTGCCAAGTGGGTAATTCCTTTGTTCTTCTTATTAATGTCTGCCCCTGTATATATATGTTCCCCCTAATGTTCTACCCCGTATGTACTGTCATTATCAAGTGTCCTTTTGCTGTATTTCATTCTGTTGGCTGTTATTTCCTGTATGTACACTTGATTGTATTTATGTTTGTTATGTGGCACATTCCAATAAAAACAAATAGACCCAGTGACACATATAGAGGAAAATATCACACAATGGATGCGCCCAGTGACACATATAGAGGAAAATATCACACAATGGATGCGCCCAGTGACACATATAGAGGAAAATATCACACAATGGATGCACCCAGTGACACATATAGAGGAAAATATCACACAATGGATGCAACCAGTGACACATAGAGGAAAATATCACACAATGGATGCGCCCAGTGACACATATAGAGGAAAATATCACACAATGGATGCGCCCAGTGACACATATAGAGGAAAATATTTTCTTAACTAAACAAACAAGAGAAAAACAAACACATGTAAGATATCAGCAACATCAAATAAACACCATAAGGACATCTCATTATTTTGGTGGTAGTGGCCCTTTAATCAAAAAGGGATATTCTTCTAAAACCGACTCCTTCCCATCCACCTTCAGACATGCACAGGTTACCCCTATACTAAAGAAACCTTCCCTTGATCCCAACTCTCCATCCAACTACAGTCCTGTATCCCTGCTTCCGTTCAGATCTAAGCTCATGGAAAAACTAGGTTTCAACCGCCTCTGCCTCTTCCTGTCCTCCAATTCTCTACTCGCCCCCCTGTAATCTGGCTTCCGTCCCCTGCACGCAACTGAAACTGCCCTCACCAAAGTCACCAATGACCTCCTAAAGGCTAAAAACCACGGCCACTACTATTCTCATCCTGTTTGACCTCTTGGCTGCTTTTGACACTGTCAATCACCCCCTCCTTCTACAGACTCTCATCTCTCTTGGTCTCTGTGACACTGCACTCTCTTGTATTGACTCTTATCTGTCTAACAGGTCCTTCTCTGTGTCATTTTCAGGTAACTCCTCCTCTTCCTTGCCTTTATCAGTTGGTCAGTGGCGACTCTAGGAATAATATATAGGGGGGGCACACAAGATACCAAAGTATAAACTGGGGGGGCACTAATAATTTTTGCTACTAAGGCTAATGTCAGATGAGCGCACTCTGCGTGCGTGCATAATGGACAGACGTACTGACGGTAGATACTGTAGACACCACACGGTCCGTTTTTGTTGACGGATGTAGAAAAAAAAATTATGGGAAATAAAATTAATATGAAAAATGATAAAAATTGCTCATACACACTGCGCTGCACATAACAGTTTTATTGTTGTGTGGCTCTGTGATATGCTCCTACACACTGCGCTGCACATAATGGTTTTATTGTTGTGTGGCTCTGTGATATGCTCATACACACTGCGCTGCACATAACAGTTTTATTGTTGTGTGGCTCTGTGATATGCTCATACACACTGTGCTGCACATAACGGTTTTATTGTTGTGTGGCTCTGTGATATGCTCATACACACTGTGCTGCACATAACGGTTTTATTGTTGTGTGGCTCTGTGATATGCTCATACACACTGTGCTGCACATAACGGTTTTATTGTTGTGTGGCTCTGTGATATGCTCATACACACTGTGCTGCACATAACGGTTTTATTGTTGTGTGGCTCTGTGATATGTTCATACACACTGCGCTGCACATAACGGTTTTATTGTGGTGTGGCTCTGTGATACAATCATATACACAGCACAGTACTGTGAGTTTTATTGCTGTGGAGGCTACACAGCAAAGCTCTATGATAAGATCCATGGGGGGGGGGGTGCATATTCTGGTTTGTTTTTCTTTTACTTTATTGCCTTCCCAAAATACTACACACCAATGAAAATCCGCAAAACAAATAATTGCTTTTTGCCCCCCAGAATAAGATAAAAATCATTAAATTTGCCCGCAGGTGGAAAGGTAAATTAATGATTTTTTTAAAATCTTATTCTGGAGAGGACAAATATACTTTATTTGGCCACCTAGAAAAATAGAAAATTCCAGGGCAAATGAAGTCAGTCTGGGTTTTTTGCTTTGCTGATCTTCAGATATAATATAATTTTCGTTAGTGTTTTTTCTTTTTTAATTATTAAACAGTTCAGGGGGTGATCTCAGCTCACTCACCAGGTTTGCCTGTCTCAGTCTGGTGGTGCTGCTGCTCTATCCAGTCACGTTCTCACCTGATCTGCTCCTCTTCTCTGTTCCAGTCTCAGGCAGTCTTAGGTGGGTGCGGCCAGGACAGGGCATGCGGCTTGGCGCGAAGATGTCACGAGGCGCACCTGCTGTGACGTGCACTGAGTGGACTGGCCGGCAGCCGGATGTTGGCCTGCCTCCATCTTTAGTCCTACGCTGGTGGCCGCCGCTGTAGTCTGCACTGCAAGCGCAGCGGCAGTCAGGGGCTGGATTTCAGCAATGAGATGCATCATGGCAGACAGTCTTTGACTATTCCTGGGGGGGACCAGCCGCACTTCAAGTGCAGCGGCCGTTTTGTGCTTGAAGTCTGTGCCTCCTGATGGATCATGGCATCTGGTGGCAGGCCTTTCCCGATTTCTGCTGGGGGGGCAAGGTATAGCCTAGGGGGGGCAATTGCCCCCCCTTGCCCCCCTGTAGCGACGCCTATGCAGTTGGTGTACCTCAAGGCTCTGTCTTAGGTCCTCTGCTCTTCTCTATCTACACCTCCTCCGTGGGAAAAAACATTACCAGCTTTTGGCTTTAACCACTTTGTCATGCCCCATGGCTGCCACCATCCTAAACCCCCCCCCCCTGGTGGTACACTTCCGATCCTGTTCCTGCCCTGCAGCCAGCAGTGTAAGAGTTAACACCAAAACACACGTGACTCACGAAATAAAGGGCTCTGCCCCGCACTCACACATTGCTGGTTCATTACGGCTCATCCTCACGAAGAGTGAACATCGTTGCTTTGTTGCTACTCTGCTACCTGATTCCCCAATATTCTGGTTCCTGCAATTACAACCATCATCCCCATCATCCTCTGCAATCAACCTGGTTAGTCTTTATTTCCATTCACCCTCCACTATCCATATCCTCTGTTAATCAGTGCAGACCACTGCACGCTGGGCTCATACTCTCCTCACCCCCGGTGCCACCGCGGTACCATCCCTAACCGTGACACCCTTAGGGACCGCTGACGTACCATTTACGTCCTGCCCACGGGTCTCCCTTAGACCCGCGGACTTACATAGTACGTCAGCGACTCCTAACCTCCCTCACGCCCAATACTTACCTCCCTCGCTGGGTCCCTCACAGTTCTGGCAGGGAGGAAGCCTGCCCCGTGTTTTAGAGGGGCCGGCAAGCTCGATGACCTCACCACGCTGCGTGGTGACATCATCAGCAGGTGCCCCCCATTGAAATCAATGGAGGGGAGGGGGGGCTCATTTGGAGCCCCCTACCTCCTCAACCATTGAAGATAGAGCGCTGCAAGTTGCACCGCTGGAAAGGGGAGAGTCTGCAGCATTAACTATCTCCCTGCCGGATCGCGATTCAAACCTGGAGGGGTTGACATCGTCGATGTCAGCCAAGCCTCCAGGTCACCCCCCACCCACTGACATCCCCACCATATGTGTGAGGATGTCAGTAGGCCAGTTAACCCCCTAGCTGCCAAGGGGAGACAAAATTCTGAAACTATTTAGCCGGGGTCTTTTTTGGTGGTTGTAGGTTTTGGGGATTAAATTAAGAAAAAGTGTGTTTTTATAATTTTTTTCATCATATTTCATATTTTTTTTATAGTAAATTATAGGATATGATGGAAATAATGGTATTTTTAGAAAGTCCATTTAATGGCGGGAAAAACGGTGTATAATATGTGTGGGTTGAATAAACGAGTAAGAGGAAAATTTGACCTATACAGCGCAGAAACGTAAAAACAGCAGCGGTCACTAAAGGACGGATTTGTGTAAAACCGCCCGGTCACTAAGGAGTTAATTACCACCTTTTTGCTGATGATACTCAGATCTACCTCTCTACCCCTGATCTCTCTCCCCCTGTCCTTTCCAAAGTCAGTAACTGTTTATCTGGCATCTCCTCCTGGATGGCCTCCCACCACCTAAAGATTAACATGTACAAGACTGAGCTCCTACTAATGCCTCCCCAGTCGTGACTTCTCTATTATGGTCCATGGTATCACTATCTCCCCATCAAACCGCTGTCTTGGAGTTACACTTGACTCCGCTCTTTCCATCATTCCCCACATTCAGTCTCTTTCCTCCTCCTGCTGCTACCAATTGCGTAATATTTCCAGGATTCAGCCATTTCTTACCACTGACAACACAAAGCAACTCATCCACGCCCTGGTAATCTCCCGATTTGACTATAGTAATAATCTTCTAGCTGGCCTCCCTCTCTCTAGCCTCTCCCCCCTAAAATCCATCCTGAACGCCTCCGCCAGGCTAATCCACCTCACCCACCGCTCTGCAGCTCCTCTCTGCGAGTCCCTTCACTGGCTCCCCATCCACCTCACCCGCCGCTCTGTCTCTGCCGCTCCTCTCTGCGAATCCCTTCACTGGCTCCCCATCCACCACTGTCGCTCCCCTCTGCGAGTCCCTTCACTGGCTCCCCATCCACCTCACCCGCCGCTCTGTCTCTGCTTCTCCCCTCTGCGAGTCGCTTCCCTGACTCCCCATCCACCTCACCTGTCGCTCTGTCTCTGCTGCTCCTCTCTGTGTCCCTTCACTGGCTCCCCATCCACCTCACCTGCCGCTCCTCTGCGAGTCCCTTCACTGGCTCCCCATCCACCTCACCCATTGCTGTCTCTGCCGCTCCTCTCTGAGAGTCCCTTCACTGACTCCCCATCCACCTCACCTACCGCTGTCTCTGCTGCTCCTCTCTGCGAGTCCCTTCACTGGCTCCCCATCCACCTCACCCGCCGCTCTGTTTCTGCTGCTCCTCTCTGCGAGTCCCTTCACTGACTTCCCATCCACCTCACCCACCGCTCTGTCTCTGCAGCTCCTCTCTGCGAGTCCCTTCACTGGCTCCCCATCCACCTCACCCACCGCTCTGTCTCTGCAGCTCCTCTCTGCGAGTCCCTTCACTGGCTCCCCATCCACCTCACCCGCCGCTCTGTCTCTGCCGCTCCTCTCTGCGAGTCCCTTCACTGGCTCCCCATCCACCTCATCCGCCACTGTCGCTCCCCTCTGCGAGTCCCTTCACTGGCTCCCTATCCACCTCACCCGCCGCTCTGTCTCTGCTGCTCCCCTCTGCGAGTCGCTTCCCTGACTCCCCATCCACCTCACCCGCCGCTCTGTCTCTGCCGCTCCTCTCTGCGAGTCCCTTCACTGGCTCCCCATCCACCTCACCTGCCGCTCCTCTCTGCGAGTCCCTTCACTGACTCCCCATCCACCTCACCCGCCGCTGTCTCTGTTGCTCCTCTCTGCGAGTCCCTTCACTGGCTCCCCATCCACCTCACCTGCCGCTCTCTGCCACTCCTCTCTGCGAGTCCCTTCACTGGCTCCTCATCTACCTCACCAGCCGCTCCCCTCTGCGATTCCCTTCACTGGCTCCCCATCCACCTCAACCGCTGTTCTGTCTCTGCTGCTCCTCTCTGCGAGTCCCTTCACTGGCTCCCCATCCACCTCACCCGCCGCTGTCTCTGCTGCTCCTCTCTGCGAGTCCCTTCACTGACTTCCCATCCACCTCACCCACCGCTCTGTCTCTGCAGCTCCTCTCTGCGAGTCCCTTCACTGGCTCCCCATCCACCTCACCTGCCGCTCTCTCTCTGCTGCTCCTCTCTGCGAGTCCCTTCGCTCGCTCCCCATCCGCTTCACCCGCCGCTGTCTCTGCAGCTCCTCTCTGCGAGTCCCTTCGCTGGCTCCCCATCCACCTCACCCGCCGCTCTGTCTCTGACGCTCCTCTCTGCGAGTCCCTTCACTGGCTCCCCATCCACCTCATCCGCCGCTGTCTCTGTCGCTACTCTCTGCGAGTCCCTTCACTGGCTCCCCATCCACCTCACCCGCCGCTCTGTCTCTGCCGCTCCCCTCTGCGAGTCCCTTCACTGACTCCCCATCCACTGCAGAATTAAGTTAAAAATCCTTACCCTGACCTACAAAACCCTCACTAACTCAGCTCCCACTACCTGTCCTCACTAATCACCAAATACACCCCAGCCCGCTCCGTAAGGTCAAACAGTGACCTGCGCCTAGCTTCTCCCCGCATCACCTCTTCCCATGATACACAGCAGGATTTCTCACGCGCAGCCCCCATCCTCTGGAACGCTCTCCCTCATACAGTCAGACTTTCTCCTAGTTTCCCTTCCTACAAACGCCGACCACACGACTCACTAGCACACCTCACTGCCCCAACCAGTCCATCACTCTCACCTTGCAGTCCATCACTCTCACCTTGCAGTTCTCTCCTCCCGTTTCCATCCCCAACCCTTCTAGATTGTAAATTCCCACGGGAATAGGGCCCCCGTTCCCCCCTGTAATGTTTTATCAAAATGTTGTTCCGTCTCAATGTATTTTAGCCCTGTCTATATTGTGGCTATTGTTCAAGGCTGCAGAATATGCTGCTGCTATATAAATAAAGAATAATAAAATAATAAAACGTGATACAGCGTCTATGACTGCAATCTGCTGGCCAAATCTGATTTATTCTTGAGGGATAAAAAAGGAATCCGTTGCAGTTTTTTTATAAAGCACTAACAAGTTCTGTAGTGCTGTACGATGGGAATCCAGGATGTTTATGCAATTTTGGCATCTTGGGTATCATGCCCGAGGTGCTAAAACCTCAGGGGCATAAAACCCCCCACTGAAATTCCTTTGTATTGCTCCAGAATCAGACTAAATTTATTTATGAAGTATTTTACCAGGAAGGATACATTGAAATTTCTCTCGTTTTCAAGTATGTCCTGCGACTACACTACAGCAGAGCACCGGGAGGATCTTGGTATTAAAGGGGTTAATTGTAATAAAAATGAAGCTGTAATTTCTTAGCTAGTGGTGAAGGGATATCATCTTCTGTAATCCCTTAAAAACCACAAAATTAAAGTGATCCTCGAAAATAAGAGCCTTTTTTTAAAAAAAATAAATAGTTATGCTCCTTAACGGTTGACTTATTTTTAACACTTTCGCTACCAAGGCATTATCCAGAAAACCACCTGTCAGGAACCTGTGTTTTTTTTTTTTTGAAAATAATTTTTAATCATTTGTACAGTAAGAAATATTTGGGAATATTCCCTTTGTATTACTTACTGTATATGGCAGGGAGATGTCACCATCTGCTGGCCAGAAGGAGTTACTGCAGTTCAGGTCTCCGTGCAGGATCAGCTGGGGAGATGGCATACAGACACATTCCCAGCTGGTTTTAAAAAGAGTTAGCACCTCGAGCATCATGTCCACACTGCAAAAACTTTATGGGCATGTTTTGGAGCCCAAATGCAAATGAATTATGTTTGTAATAAACTGAATACCTTTGAATAGCTCCTGTGGACACCGTATCGACTAAACTCTCTCGGGGCACCAGGAGGTATTGTCGATCATAGTATTGAAGAGGTTAACCTGTGGATTAAGGTAAACTTAAAACCACATGTAACAGCTTTATAAATATATATAAAATAATTATTATTTATTCTTTTCACTGGGAGCATAAGGTGACCTAATATTCCTCTGCAGCAAAATACACATGTGCAGGCAATAATGCGATGATTAACACAGGCCACGCCCTGGGTCGTCGGTAGACCAAAGACGTGCGGTGAGGTCAGTGGCTGGTGAGGCACTGGCTAGTATCAGAGCCAGATATACACAGGTTACGTAGGTTCAGTGCTCCCCAGGATCTGGCTGCTCTCATTGCTCCCCAGGATCTGGCTGTTCAATGCTCCCCAGGATCTGGCTGTTCAATGCTCCCCAGGATCTGGCTGCTCTCAGTGCTCCCCAGGAACTGGATGCTCCCAATGCTCCTGTCAGGTACTGTACCAGGGTGGTACAGAAATTGCAGGATTCTGAGCCCGGGATGCAGTGATTCCAAAACAGGGGTCTGCGGTGAGGTGTGAGGTTGCTGCTGGAAGCAGCAAATAAACATGAAGCAGGGGGAAATCAGGAAACACAAACCGGAGGGTCTGCAAACACACAGGTTTGGTTCAGTAACAGGTTTTGGTTTTCAGGAAACCACAGGAGAGCTACAACACAGGTTCTCTTTTGCTGAAAGCAGATACAACTAATGCTGAAGCAGGGAACAGAAGGGGTGTGACACTTTTATTAACAGAGAGGTCAGATGACCGTGAGTGTGTGTTTTGGTGCTCTTAACTATGTAGCTGCTGGAACACAGCGCTGGAAACAGGACTGACACAAAGGGCAGGATTGGAAGGGTGCTGCCCTGCATGGATCAGGAGCCTGACAGCTCTCCAGGATCTGACTGCTGTCAGGGCTCCCCAGGATCTGGCTGGTCAATGCTCCCCAGGAACTGGCTGTTCAACGCTTCCAAGGAGCTGGCTGCTCTCAGTGCTCCCCAGGATCTGGCTGTTCAGTACTCCCCAGGAACTGGCTGTTCAGTGCTCCCCAGGAACTGGCTGTTCAGTGCTCCCCAGGATCAGGCTGCGCGCAATGCTCTCCAGGAACTGGCTGTTCAATGCTACCCATGATCTGGCTGCTCTCAGTGCTCCCCAGGATCTAGCTGTTCAATGCTCCCCAAGAACTGGCTGCTCTCAGTGCTCCCCAGGAACTGGCTGCTCTCAGTGCTCCCCCAGGATCTGGCTGTTCAATGCTCCCCAGGAACTGGCTGCTCTCAGTGCTCCCCAGGAACTGGCGGCTCTCAGTGCTCCCCCAGGATCTGGCTGTTCAATGCTCCCCAGGAACTGGCTGCTCTCAGTGCTCCCCAGGATCTGGCTGCTCTCAGTGCTCCCCCAGGATCTGGCTGTTCAATGCTCCCCAGGAACTGGCTGCTCTCAGTGCTCTCCAGGATCTGGCTGTGCAATGCTCCCCAGGAACTGGATGCTTTCAGTGCTCCCCAGGATCTGGCTGTTCAATGTTCCACAGTAACTGGCTGCTCTCAGTGCTCCCCAGGAACTGGCGTAGACACCCATCCCCATACATGAAAAGGTCGACACGCCGTTGCAAGATTTGTCTTTTCCAGTTTTATTAGAAAGTGATACATTTTTAATAACAATATAAGCACCTTTTCTTTTTTTTATTGTCTTGTTTCCTCTGGTCCAGTTACACGGCCGGCTTTCATATATCTATATATAGATTTATACATATATTTTACCAATATTTATAACAATGTACAAATTAGTTCGGGGAAACACCTCTTAGCAAACGTCGCACACGGACACAAGGACGGGCACACAGCGTAGTCATCAATATACCTGTGCTGGCGTAATGCAGCTTTAATACACGCAAAAAAAACCTGTGCTTTTTTTTTTTAAGAAAACCCAGAAATAACATAGTTCCTTTTAAAACATCTCACGGAATGGCAACAAACAGTTAATATGCCCCATTCGTACAGATGTATCTGCCATGAATTAATCGAGAGGTTGTTGGGGGGAATCTACCAAATCCACAGATGTTCTTAAGGCAACAAAAGAGTTATTTCTAAACTAGGGGATCATTCACTAAACTGCGAGGTTGCGATGGTATGCCACCACTTTGAAAAATTAAATGGGACCCTTTAAACAACGTATGAACGTTTGACCATTGCATAAATCGCAGCACGTGACCAGGACCGTAATGGCCACTGGGCAGATGCAAGTGGGTCATAATGCCTATGGGCCAGGGGGCCTGAATGTAGACCTGTGATGTCCCCCTCGGCTGGCCCAAATAAGACCTGAGCTGTAGATTTTCCAAGCCAACAGTTATCCCCGACTGCCTGGCGCCTTGATCCAGATTTGTGGCTGGGTTTTTTTGTTCCTGTCCCCGATCCTCCCATATGCCACCCTCCGTCATCCTCTCACACCCAAATAACCTTCATTGAAAGGTCTAGTCCGGCCCTGTTAGGACTTCCTGATCTTTTCGATTGCCCTAAAGATCAATTTCTAGCCAATCGCTGCTTTCCGTTGGCGATTTTCTCTTCCCTGTGCAAAGGGATTCAGGAAACATTTGTCAGAGATCATGTGAAAGCAGGAGCCAATCAGGTTTACAAACAGGGCCTGGGCACTTTCAAGATGGCTGCCCCCGTACTGAAAACCTGTCAAGTGGTCTTCACAGCTAGATTTAAGTGAAGACGGGACAAAAATAATCCCAGTGCATCAGGAACCGCTTTAGGGAATGAAAACAAGGTAACGACAACAACGTTTTTTGTTTTTTTGTTCCAGTGACGAAGGTGGAGTGTCTGCTCCCAAACCAAAAATCACTATAAAACGATATTCTCACTTTCACTCTATATTTTTACAGATTGAAACGTTTAAGGCCAAAGCAAATCGTAAAAAAACGCAAAAAAACCCAACAAACTTTTAAATATTATTCTTTAATATGCGTCTAGTTTAACTAAAACTGTTATTTTGCAGCATTAAAAAAAAAAAAAAAAAAAAGGAGAAAACCAATCAGGACGCCTGCTCTCTTTGGTACTGACAAACATAGATTGTAAATACTGAAGCAAATTTACTTTGCTTATCTTTAAAAAGTGCTGCAGATTTTTATTTTTTGGACACTTTGCACTGGCGGCCGTCGAGGTTCTAGCAGCCATTCTCAGTGTGAAGAAAAAATAATTAAATTTATTAAAAAACAAAAAAAACAACGCAAATATTAATACGCGCACAATGTAAGGAGTGCGCGAAAAACTCTCCTATAATAGAGCGTACTCCTCTGCCCTTGATTGTCATAAACCGCCTTCCTGTACGTTTTTCTGTATATTACACATGAACTGCACTGCAGCTATATATGTATTTATATAGAATTCTGCGTATTTTAGAAAATAATCTGTACAGTCGTAGCTAGACGGCGAGATCTAGAACGAATCCCCACTAAATCCTACCCAGAGGTCTGCGTCGTGAGGATCCTTACGTCGACTGAGCGTTCCACGTATTTTTTAAATTAACATTACAAAAGGCCTGCTGTTGTGACACAGGATCAGACACGGCGACACGAACACGTAACGTGGAGGAATGGAGCACAGGTATAAAACATAACACGCTCAACACAATGACCTTTCCATAAAACGTAGAAAAATAGTTTGCCGACATTCTAAAATTTGAGAAAGTGTGAAGCGCTCAGTTGCGGTCGTCGTCGGAAACTACTCGATTTGTCTTCCGCTTCGGCTGTCGAGGATGACGGACCGCCTCTGCGGTTGGTAGAAGCAGCTCGTGGAGGTCTCCAGGCGTTGACCATTTTTGGGGATCGTCAGTTTGTTCCTGAGTACGACACCGTCCGGCATCCTCTGATTCTCGCCCGTGGACTCCTGAGACTGACTTTTTATGGGCGACAGCAAGATTCTCGAGTCCGCTGGAGAAGGGTGGTCCATGATTGGAAAGGGTGGGCTAAACAGAATGAGGCTTTGAGGTCTACCTGGTCTGGACCTGAACGACGGCTTGGAAATCAAAGTAGGCCGTTCGATTTTGGATGACAAGGGAGTGTCCCCTGGGGCTTCCCCATCCAAAGTATGCTTCCGACGAAGAACAGGAACGTCCTGACAGCCGTTATGGTTACTCTCTGGAGACAGGTTTACAGTGGAATGAAGAGAAGCGTCCAAAGCAACTGGATCGTTGTTTTCTTTTTCCTCCACAGCCTTTCTCTCGGGTTTTGGACTTTTCGAAACGTCATTGTGTCCTGTGTTTGCCGCCTGTTGATGAGTATAGTTACATTCCAACGGATTTACGGCTGCAGCTTTTTTCTCAGGCTGAGGAGGAACCTCGGAATCGGCATTCACGGTCTGCAATGGCTGCGGAATCTGGGTGTACTGGACTTTTGGTGGTATCACCGGCACTGCTTTCGCCTGACACAATTTTATCATGAAAGAGGCTCTTACTGCCGACACGCTCACTGGAGCAGAGTTCCTGCGACCTGGTGGGGCCTGCATCACAGGCATGCAATCCAACTCCGCCACTTGAGTTGGCAGTCGCGGATGGAGGACCCAAGACTCGTCTTTCCACTGGGACGTTTGCATGGATCTATCAGATGAGGACACCTTGGTGCTTGAATGAACTTCTTTGGTGGGCTGGGCTTGCGTATCGCTGTCTACGGAGTTAGGCACGCTCTCAAAAGTAAAACATGTGCTCGTAGTGGTGGGGGGATCCAAAGTCAAAGATGACGGCCGGGTCTTAGGTCTCCCAGTAGACTCTTCGCTACTGAAGTTGTGCATTGTGTGCTCTGTGTTACGGACTACAGATGGAGAGTCCCTGGCCTGTGGTGCAGGCAGACCATCAACTAAATTGAACGACACATCAGAAAACATGAGACTGGAATTTGGCGTTCCTCTGTCATTTTTACAGAAGACATCAACTATTGGATCTTCCTGCTGCTTTTTATCGGGTTTTTGGTCAGCCCATTGCTCTTTGAGTGTCACCATGCTTGGTAATTCTGGACGATTCAAGTATTTTTGGTCATGATGTGTATGTCCAGGGTGGTTGGGTAGGGTTGGTCTCGGATAGTTATTGGCTTCCTTCCAAACGGTGATAAGTCCTTCGGGTTGCAGCATCCCACTATGTCGAAGCGTCCATCGGCTCGTTCGACTGTCTTTACTGTCCAGTGACAGACTACGGGTGAACTCTGGTCTTTTATAAAGCTCCCCGGTTGTCCCTCTCCTTTTGGGTGGCAACGCTGGCACTTCGTTATCTTGGCCTGTTTTCAGTTTTGGTGAGTGTAGAGGGCTCGTCACCCACTCATGATCTTCCCAAAACTCATCCAGTATGCCATCTACCCCGGTTTCTTCATCAATCTCCAAAGATCCGTTCGATTTCCTCTCGACTTTCTTTATCTCATGGTCACCTCCCTCATGTAAAGAGATGATGTCTGGAATCACTTTCATTGTACAATCGCTGTCTGTCTGGTCCTCAGCATTCCTGACCTCTGGGGCTTCCCTCGTTAAGAAATCCACGCCACTTTCTCCTCGGCCATTCTCAGGGTTCAACCACGTTTCTTTCTTGCTCATGTAGGATTGTCCTTTGCCTGTACTTTCTTGAGGTCCGTGAGGTAAAGCAGCTTCAGTGCGGTTGATCTGGAGGACACCACGCTGTGACGCAGTAATATTTTCCAGTTGTGTCTCAGTTAAATTTTTGGTTTCTGCATTTTGGTTTGCGTCTTCTGAATTCACATTATCCAACGCAAATGAGTTTGCAGCCGGAGTCTCACTCAGTTCTGGGTTATGTACAGATCCATCGGGCGGTCTGCATTGATTTGAAGAGATGGACGCCTCTTGGTGTGATGGTGGCACGATTTCGGGGCACTCAGGCGTGTCTTCAGACACCTCAGGGAGCTCTTCTTCCGATTCAATTATCTTCAGCTCTTGCTGAATATCCGACCACAATGGATCCTGCAGGTTGATAGACGACGTGTCATCGTCCTTAATCAAAACGGAATATGAGATAAATTGTTTAACAATGAGAGACCAGCAGCAAGAAACACATGTAATCACTGCATCGCTCGTTAAAATCCGTTTATAAAGAGGAGGAGGGAACACGTGAGATGGATTCTTCTAGAAAAGATTGGTGAATTCATGCTACAAAAACAACGTGGCGTGTGAATGTTTGTAGAATGAAAGGATTGTGAATGTTTCTAGAATGAATGGATTGTGAATGTTTCTAGAAGGGATGGAGTATGAATGTTTCTAGAAGGGATGGAGTATGAATGTTTCTAGAAAGGGACGGAGTGTGAATGTTTCTAGAAGGGATGGAGTATGGATGTTTCTAGAAGGAATGTAGTACAAATGTTTCTAGAAGGAATGTAGTACAAATGTTTCTAGAAGGAATGGAGTGTGAATGTTTCTAGAAGGGATGGAGTATGGATGTTTCTAGAAGGAATGTAGTACAAATGTTTCTAGAAGGAATGGAGTGTGAATGTCCCTAGAAAGGATGGAATGTGAATGTTTCTAGAAAGGGATGGAATGTGAATGTCTAGAAAGGATGGAGTGTGAATGTTTCTAGAGTGGATGGAGTGTGAATGTTTGTAGAAAAGGATGGAGTGTGAATGTTTGTAGAAAAGGATGGAGTGTGAATGTCTCTAGAAAGGATGAAGCATGAATGTTTCTAGAGTGGATGGAGTGTGAATGTTTGTAGAATGGATGGAGTGTGAATGTTTCTAGAATGGATGGAGTGTGAATGTTTCTAGAATGGATGGAGTGTGAATGTCTCTAGAAAGGATGGAGTGTGAATGTTTGTAGAAATGGATGAATGTTTCTAGAGTGGATGGAGTGTGAATGTCTCTAGAAAGGATGGAGTGTGAATGTTTCTAGAATGGATGGAGTGTGAATGTTTCTAGAATGGATGGAGTGTGAATGTTTCTAGAATGGATGGAGTGTGAATGTCTCTAGAAAGGATGGAGTGTGAATGTCTCTAGAAAGGATGGAGTGTGAATGTTTCTAGAATGGATGGAGTGTGAATGTTTCTAGAATGGATGGAGTGTGAATGTTTGTAGAAAGAGATGAATGTTTCTAGAAGGGATGGAGTGTGAATGTCTCTACAAAGGATGGAGTGTGAATGTTTGTAGAAAGAGATGAATGTTTCTAGAAGGGATGGAGTGTGAATGTTTCTAGAATGGATGGCGTGTGAATGTCCCTAGAAAGGATGGAGTGTGAAAGTTTATAGAATGGATGGAGTGTGAATGTCTCTAGAAAGGATGGAGTATGAATGTTTCTAGAATGAATGGAGTGTGAATGTTTCCAGAGAGGGATGGAATGTGAATGTTTCTAGAGTGGATGGAGTGTGAATGTTTGTAGAAAGGGTTGGGAGTGTAAATGTCTCTAGAAAGGATGGAGTGTGAATGTTTGTAGAAAGGGATGAATGTTTCTAGAATGGATGGAGTGTGACTGTCTCTAGAAAGGATGGAGTGTGAATGTCTCTAGAAAGGATGGAGTGTGAAGGTTTCTAGAATGGATGGAGTGTGAATGTTTGTAGAAAGGGATGGAGTGTGAATGTTTGTAGAAAGGGATGGAGTGTGAATGTTTGTAGAAAGGGATGGAGTGTGAAGGTTTGTAGAAAGGGATGGAGTGTGAATGTTTCTAGAATGGATGGAGTGAATGTTTCTAGAAAGGATGGAGTGTGAATGTCTCTAGAAAGGATGGAGTGTGAATGTCTCTAGAAAGGGATGGAGTGTGAATGTCTCTAGA
Organism: Leptobrachium leishanense; assembly: GCA_009667805.1. Taxonomy (NCBI): domain Eukaryota; kingdom Metazoa; phylum Chordata; class Amphibia; order Anura; family Megophryidae; genus Leptobrachium; species Leptobrachium leishanense. The sequence continues at coordinate 16,125,995 of CM019064.1, forward strand.
AAGGGATGGAGTGTGAATGTCTCTAGAATGGATAGAGCATGAATGTTTCTAGAAAAAAACAGAGCATGAATGTTTCTAGAAGGGATGGAGCGTGAATGTTTCTAGAAATGATGGAGTGTGAATGTTTCTAGGAGGGATGGAGCATGAGTGTTTCTAGAAGGGATGGAGCGTGAATGTTTCTAGAAATGATGGAGTGTGAATGTTTCTAGGAGGGATGGAGCGTGAATGTTTCTAGAAAGGACGGAGCATGAATGTGTCTAGAAGGGATGGAGCGTGAATGTTTCTAGAAAGGATGGAGCATGAATGTTTCTAGAAGGGAATGTTTCTAGAAGTGAATGTTTCTAGAAAGGATGGAGCATGAATGTTTCTAGGAGGGATGGAGCATGAGTGTTTCTAGAAAGGATGGAGCGTGAATGTGTCTAGAAGGGATGGAGCATGACTGTTTCTAGGAGGGATGGAGCGTGAATGTTTCTAGAAGGGATGGAGCATGACTGTTTCTAGGAGGGATGGAGTGTGAATGTTTCTAGAAAGGATGGAGTGTGTTTGCTTTTAGAGAAGGAGTAAAATTAGTTCTACAAAGGATAGAGTGTGTGGATGCTTCTTGAGGTTCATAAAAAAGGCACACGTTTCATTGAATCCAAAATTATTTTTTATAATTATCCATAAAGGTGTCTAGAAAAAAAAAAAGGAAAAAGGATTGGATGCAGACCTGGTCGTTGTCAAAGAGCTCCTCCACATCACTTGGTGCGGTCTGAACCTTCTCCACGCTCCCGGTTTGAGAGCCGGCAGACCCCATGCTCAGTGCTTTCTCTAGATCGGCAATAGACATGGGCTCGCGATCAGATGACAGTTTGCCCTCTGCTTTAGGGTCGGCACTTGCGGCGTTTAATGGTCCCGGCTTTGTATCTTTAATCGAATCAGCTGCTGAGGAACCTAAAACCGTGGAAAAGATGGACAATCAGCAGGCTGTCGGGCAGTTTGCCCATCAGTAAGACCCGACACCCTGGGACCTGTCTCCCTGTTTGCCTCTAGCTTGGTGAGGGGCAAGTTTGGCACAAGGGAGAGCAGGGGAAACATATTTTTTTAATTTTTAACACAAAGACCTTGTTTGTGGTTTAACCCCAACATCAGGCTTTACCTGGGATGTCTGGAACATCAGAAGCTTTCAGAGACGTTTGCTTCTGCTCCTCGGCCGCTGCGGTTCCACTCGGGTTGGGATGTAGAGTTTGGTCTTTGAGCCCAGGATTAAGAGATGCTTCAAGAGCTGTCAATTTCGCGACCGGATCTGGCTCCAGCAAAGGCAGCTCTTCCAAGCTGGACAAGAAATGCCTGTCCTTGGACGGCCCCCTACATGGAGTGCTGTTGCTGCTGATGACGGCCGACACCCTGAGAGGAACGGACACCGCAAACGGCTCGGAGATGTTGATGGCTTTCCTCTGGTGCCTGGGAGAAGCTTCCAGCGGGAAGAGGCTGGCAGGGAAACTGGACTTGGCCAACCCATCGCTGGACGAGTAGAACATCTTCCTTACTTTTGGGGACGTCTGCTCGTTCTCCGCGTCCTCGCCTACTCGAAAAACCTTCATTTGCTCTGGCGGCGCCTTTACTTGGGAGGTTTTGGGACTTGTCTTGTCCTGGCTGGATCGGGAGCCACCGGTGGCGCCGCCCGCGCTTTCTGCTTCGTACTCGCTCTCGTTTCTGCGGACATCGATGGCGCTCCCACTGCCCGTGGCTCGAGACTTCGGCATCGGGATGAAGAAGCCGCCAGCACCCACCGATCTCTTGAAACGGCTGACTTTCTCCTCCTCGCCTGTGTGGGGAAAGCGTGAGGTCAATGTAAGTAATCCAGAACTGCAGAGGAACAAAAAGGTAGATAAAGTCCCACAGCTTCCAGCTTATTGGAGGTGTGTGTGTTAAAGCAGGAGGGTTTGTGGGTAATATCAGTATGCACAAGAATGGGGAAGCGTCTTTCCATGGAGAGTCACTGTGTGTGTTTGCAGACGTGAAGGTCTACAGCAGAGCCTTCAAACGGCAGCCCATCCAGATGTTTAAGAACTACAACTCCCATGATTCTCTGGCCATCTATTGCATTGAAAGAATTCTGGGAATTGTAGGCATCAACACCTGGGGGCAGTGAGTTTAACAACCGTGGTGTAGAGAGTGTCAGTGTGTGGGGCAATGCAAACAACAGGTCGCCTTCCATCACCAGCGGCCCCAGTTTGAGTGAGGCCTTAGACAGCCGCCTACTTTTGCTTAATGCTGGTGCTGCTTCTAGAGACAGGAACCAAAAAATACTGTGCTTTTTATAATATGAGCCTCCCAGTGCCCAGGAGTCCCTCAGTAACTTTATTTCTTACCACTGTTTTCATTTAACCCCTTTAATACCAAGGGATTTTCCAGAAATCCACTGTCAGGAACCATTGTTATTTGGGAAATCATTTTAATACGACTCGGAGGCTCGTATTTGCTTTAATTCAAAATGTAAGATTGAAAAGCAAATACTCGCCTCCGAATGTTTATTAAAATTCTAACTTTCCATCATATAATAGGAGAATTACACAGTTATACAGTAAGAAATATTTTGGAATATTCCCAGTGTTCTTCTCAGTGTAATAACCTATTTTACAGGGAGATATTGCCATCTGCTGGCTGAATGGAGTTACTGCAGGTCAGGTCTCTGTGCAGGATCAGCTGGGGAGATATCATTCAGACACATTCCCAGCTGGATTAATAAGTGTCAGCACCTCGGGCATCATGCTCACGCTGCTAAAACGTTACGAGCATGTTCTGGAGCCCAAATACAACTGAATTATCTTTGTAATAAAGGAAACTCTGCTGCATTGCTCCTGTGGAACACCACATCGACTGTACTTTATATCTGCGCACCAGTAGGGGCCTTGCAGATCAAGTACAGTTGATCTTGGTAGTGAAGGGGTTAACAGTTGGATTTTTTTTTCAGAGAATAGCAATCCAACACTGCATGCCACGGGTCAGACATCGCTTGTTCCCCCCATTCATCTCTTATTATCTGTAAAACTCACCTTCGGCTGGCAGGGAGCAGAGCGAGTCCATGCTCTTAGCCGGACGGATCGTAGCCTTCTCTGTGAAATAAACACATAATCCTTGTTAATACATACATCATTAAACATGCTCATGCCCCCCATGCAGGCCCGACGTACGTATAAGCACTGCCCAGGGAGATTCTTTTTAAACAAACTGTCTCAGTTTCGTGATTTCCCACTCGTGTATATACCCCACGGCTCATAGGAGGGCAGCCGGACCCACCATGACCACATCCTGTAGGGCAGCACCTCAGTTTCCTGAGTCTCAAGCAGATTCCAAATGGATCTGGTTAAATCACTGATTGTTCCAAGATCCTACGGACAGATGAGACCAAGATCAACTTGTAGCAGAGTGATGGGAAGAGAAGAGTATGGAGAAGGATAGGAACTGCTCATGATCCTAAGCATACCACCTCATCAGTGAAGCATGGTGGTGGTAGTGTCATGGCGTGGGCATGTATGGCTGCCAATGGAACTGGTTCTCTTGTATTTATTGATAATGTGACGCTGACAAAAGCAGCAGGATGAATTCTGAAGTGTTTCGGGCAATATTATCTGCTCACATTCAGCCAAATGCTGCAGAACTCATTGGACGGCGCTTCACAGTGCAGATGGACAATGACCCAAAGCATACTGCAAAAGCAACCAAAGAGTTTTTGAAGGGACAGAAGTGGAATGTTATGCAATGGCCAAGTCAATCACCTGACCTGAATCCCATTGAGCATGCATTTCACTTGCTGAAGACAAAACTGAAGGGAAAATGCCCCAAGAACAAGCAGGAACTGAAGACAGTTGCAGTAGAGGCCTGGCAGAGCATCACCAGGGATGAAACCCAGTGTCTGGTGATGTCTATGCGTTCCAGACTTCAGGCTGTGATTGACTGCAAAGGATTTGCAACCAAGTATTAAGAAGGGAAAGTTTGATTTATGATTATTATTCTGTCCTATTACTTTTGGTCCCTTAACAAGTGGGAGGCACATCTGCAAACTGCTGTAAGTCCTACACCGTTCACCTGAGTTGGATGTACATACCCTCAAATTAAAGCTGACAGTCTGCAGTTAAAGCACATTGTGTTTGTTTCATTCCAACTCCATTGTGGTGGTGTATAGAGCCAAAGATGTTACAATTGTGTCCATGTCCCAATATTTCTGGACCTGACTGTACGTTTATGCCCCCCTCCCCTCATATAGAGTAGGATAGTCAAACTCAAGCGCCCCCCCCGCCCAGATGCTGATGCCTACAATTCCAAGAATTCTTTCACCGAAACAGATGGCCAGGAAATCATGGGAGTTGCAGTTCAGAAACATCTGGGGGGGGGAGCTTGACAGCTCTGAAACGGTTTCTCTTGCTGCTCAGGTGCACCCCGTCCGTTCTGGAGCCACATCGTGTTTGCATGATCCTCCCTGACTACCACAGGTATGGCCAGCAGCCCTGATGGACTCCCCTTATAGGATTGCTCCACGCAGCGGTCAATGAGTTACTTTTGGTGTGTCCAACTTGAAGCTACTCCTGAAACATGTCTCCCCTGAGGTTCCTGCCTTGCTCGTTTTGTTGTTGTGTGGTCAGCTCTATTCCTGTGTCTGTCCTCCTGTATAGTGTGTTTAAGAGCTTTTCTGGGAAGCTACCACCCTACCTGAAAAGCATGCTTCCCCCAGCAGTTCCCTCATCCTATAACCTCCGATTCACGACCTGCACCTTACTTACAATACCACAATACAAAAAGAAAGTGTCTCGATCCTCATTTTCCTACAGAGCACCACAATTATGGAATAACCTCCCAGATACCATCAAATCTTACCCCAGTTTAAAGTCACTTAAGAGATCTCTATTAACATACCTCCAAACGGAATGCACCTGTAAACATGTAACATAGTGACTATATACAGAATGCACCTGTAAACATGTAACATAGTGACTATATACAGAATGCACCTGTAAACATGTAACACAGTGACTATATACAGAATGCGCCTGTAAACATGTAACATAGTGACTATATACAGAATGCACCTGTAAACATGTAACACAGTGACTATATACAGAATGCGCCTGTAAACATGTAACATAGTGACTATATACAGAATGCACCTGTAAACATGTAACACAGTGACTATATACAGAAGCACCTGTAAACATGTAACATAGTGACTATATACAGAATGCACCTGTAAACATGTAACACAGTGACTATATACAGAATGCACCTGTAAACATATAACACTTATTCAAAGAGATCCGAATTGCTGGAGAAAGGTAACCGAACAGTGAAATTCAGGGTACAGTTACCTTTCCTGGCCATTCGGCTGTTCAGAGAGCAGGCAGTTGGCCAAATGTTGGCGAATTGCCTGCACATACGGTGCCTGTTCAGTGCCTGTTCGAGGGCAGTGAATTCCCCATAGAGAAGCAATGCTTTGTCTATTCAGAGAACAAAAACCAGCAGAGAAAAGTTGCCGAATTGCCCTGTCATTCGGTGGTTTCATGCGATAGGTTTATTCAGGAGAATCCCATAGGTTTCAATGTTAAAAATATTCCCGTTTTAATTCAATATCTAATAAACCGTTTATTATTTTATTCTGCAGTAAAAAGTCTCTTTATTATAGATTTTTTTAGGATCTTTTAGGCATTTTCTGGGATTCATTTGCGAAACTTTTTTCCCGTCTCTTTTTAATCGTTTTTTCTTTTTTTCTGTAACAGCCCTCTTTATTATCATTCATTGGATTTTATAAGTAAATTTCAGACATTTTCGTTCGGTAGTTTCTTTGCAAACAGCGTTTCACTTTTCAAACATTCAAGCGTACGGTTTTTTCTTTCACTCCATTCGCCTGCGGTGTTGACTTTTTCCGGCAGCTGCTCTGCGCTGTGATTGGCGGCTGCTCGGGTTTCTCCGGCGTGTTCGGCGGGGTTAATCGAGATGTTTTTACGGGTTTCGGTGTGCGTTCGCCGGGTTTTGCGGTGAGTGTTCGGTGGGTTTGCGGTGGCTTTTCCCTGCACTACGACGGCCCCGTGGTGCTTGTTAAATACACCGCAGGGTCGCCGAAATGGGATCGCCGAATCGCAGCGAATTGAAGAGAATGAAAAGTCACCGAACGTGCGATGACTTTTCGATTCTCTTTGAATAACCCTGATAATGTATTATAATATGTAATGTAATATAAAATATATAAGGTAATAGAATATAATGTATTAAAATATATAATGTAATATAAAGTTAAATGAAGAAAGAGAAATGAAGCAGATGGAGTGGGGGACGTTTGCCCGATGGGCCAGTCTGTAGCCCCAGAGGATCGAACCCTGTGTGCAAACAGGTCTGAACCACCCACTCAGTGATTGGTCGAGAGCAAATTAAAGAGGTTACAGCCGCATTCACGTACGAGACAGTGATGGACCCTCCTCATAGTGCAGCCTGACACAATGGAGGACGAACGTATCGGTGTGTTTAGGAGGTGTGTATGAGCCTCCTATGTGTGTTAGAGCCGTAGACCCAGCCTGCAGGCCCAGCTCACCGTTATTCTCCTTCTGCCCCCTCACGAAGACGCTCCCGTTCCGGCTCAGCTTGGATTTCGACTCCGTTCCTGAACGTCCCAGGTTGAAGATGGATTTCCATTTCTTAGACTTGGTGGAAAGCTTCCTCCTGGAACAAAAAAAAGACCCGCAAATGAGTGAGGACGTGGGTTGACAGGGAATCGGTCACCTCCCACGGTGAGGGCATCTGATATAACATGTCATGGGGTGAGTACACACAGATCTCTGTTGACCTGCTCACTAACAGGACTGTACGAAAGAGAAGAGGTCACCCAGTTAGATTTAAAGAAAGAAGATTTCACCTACAGCAGAGGAAGTGCTTTCCTATGGAAGAGAAATGATCTTTGCTATAAGAGGCTGTTGTATGGGTCATTTGGACCCTGGTCGCAATAAAGAACCCCAGGAGAGCCAGAGGTCCAGGAGGCACACAGCCCCTAGGACACAACCCCAGGATATATCTGGTCTGATGAGCAGAGAGGATCCCCAGCCAGTATGGGGCTTTAGCTCCCCGGGGGGTTCTGCGTGACTCTCAGATTGAGGTTGGGATTGTAACATGTTAAGCAGCTGAAGGAAATTTTTGTCAATGTACAAATAAAGTTGTTAAAACCCTACCGTAAGCGCCCCCTTCCCAGGCCCCATAAAACTCCTAGTAAAGGGGTTCCTGGTGGAGGTGCAGGTTCTTTTCCTGAGAGGACCTCCATGGCTGAAGCCAGATAAATCCTAAAAATACAGCAATCGTCCAAAATCTAAAGTCCCCATTACATCATAAAAGTGAGAATATATCCCCATGGCAACAATCCCCCTCCCCCTGACAGCGCGGCCCACTGTTCCCTGCGCAGACTTGTACGGTGGCTGCAGAGCATGATGGGAGTAGTAGTCCTTAGGTAGGGATGCAGCGTGTTTATAAAACGTTCTCCTGCATCGTTCTATAAAGCCATCTCCGTCGGTTTCCATGGCGATTGCTCCAGATTAACTCCCTGTCCGCCTGGTGTTATTTGTGTGGATGTAAAGCGGAGAGGAGAACAGGTGACGGGTTTGTTATCCGCCTCCCGCCGTGTGGTCCCACGCGCGCTCCTCGCTCTTTGTCTGTCTTCTGTCGGATGCTATTCCTGGAGGATGGACTCAAGGACGTCTCGCGAGTTTCTCATTGTGTTACCTGTCCGCGACCACGATCTGCATAACAAAGCCTGGTATCGATACAAAGCCGTCTGCACGCCAGCGACCGCCGCGCACACCAACCAATGCGTCATGTTATAAACGCCTAATGCAAATAGCAAAACGAGGCCCATCGACGCATCCACACCCGAAGAACAAAGACGATCGAGCAAAGCTGGAGCTTAAAGTGAAAATAACAAAGTCACGAAAATACAGAAAACAAAGCACAGCAATTTACCCCATCCTGAAACATCCCAGAATATCCACAGGCAGGAGCGAGATTTACTGTATGTGCTGTGATACGCTCACACACAGCGCACATTACTGTGAGTTTTATTGCTGTGGATTCTCTGATACGTTCATACACACCACACATTACTGTGAGTTTTATTGCTGTGGAGCTCTGTGATACGCTCATACACACCACACATTACTGTGAGTTTTATTGCTGTGGAGGTCTGTGATACGCTCATACACACCGCACATTACTGTGAGTTTTATCACTGTAGAGCTCTGTGATATGCTCATACACACCGCACATTACTGTGAGTTTTATTGTTGTGGAGCACTGTGATACGCTCATAAACACACCACATTACTGTGAGTTTTATTGCTGTGGAGCTCTGTGATACGCTCATACACACTGCACATTACTGTGAGTTTTATTGTTGTGGAACTCTGATTTTCTCATACACACCGCACATTACTGTGAGTTTTATTGCTGTGGATTCTCTGATATGCTCATACACACTGCACATTACAGTGAGTTTTATTGCTGTGGAGCTCTGTGATACGCTCATACACACTGCACATTACTGTGAGTTTCATTGCTGTAGAGCTCTGTGATACGCTCATACACACTGCACATTACTGTGAGTTTCATTGCTGTAGAGCTCTGTGATACGCTCATACACAGCGCACATTACTGTGAGTTTCATTGCTGTAGAGCTCTGTGATACGCTCATACACACTGCACATTACTGTGAGTTTCATTGCTGTAGAGCTCTGTGATACGCTCATACACACTGCACATTACTGTGAGTTTTATTGCTGTGGATTCTGTGTTACGCTCATACACACCACACATTACTAGTAGTTTTATTGCTGTGGTTTCTGTGTTACGCTCATAAACACCACACATTAGTGTGAGTTTTATTGCTGTGATTGCCTCTCCATGACTATGAAAAGCCCTTTGAATTGGATTTTTATTTAAAAACAGGATAAGAGGCTCTTCTGGTCACTGAAACAGATCAGGATGTTTGTGTGTGTGGATTGCTGTAAGGAATATCTTTCACATTATGAGCCAGAGGTGTAACAGTGAAGAACGCAGCAATGTGCTTTGCTTCCAAAACCACTAGGTGGCAGTCTCAATCCATGTCCTGCATTAGGCACCAGTAAGGCTCTCTCCATTCTTCTGTATGTGCGAGGATAGTGATGTCATCACTCCAGCGTACGGCAGGGTCCTTCTGACTCTTTATTGCTGCGGTTGATGCTAATATCCTGGCTCCCTGGGCCCTCCGGTGCTTACTGGACTCAGCAGGAGCATTTACATGGAGGCCCACGCCCAATGCCATATTTCTGATGAAGCTATACAGCCAGGTGGAAGCAGGGGGAAATGTTTTACATTGTGATTATATCTTCTCCAAAACAACAAAATGTGAAAAGAGTTCTGAGCGAATGACGGGACAAGAAGCGTCCGCAGGAGCCCAGATAATACAGCGTAGGCCCTATTACTTGCGTGAGCTTTAACGTTTGCTGCTGTGTTTACAGCATATTACAATCCAAACGCAAACGGGTTAAGTAACCCGTTTGCGTTTGGTACCGTGTGCTTTTCAGCGCGAGGTTACTGTACTTTGCGCTCCCTATACTTAACACGGGGAGTGCAAAGAGTTAATCAGCGCTGGATTACAAAGTCCCAGCGCTGATTAACCTCCGGCTCTGGTTAGCGGAAAGTTAACCACAGCCAGGACTTGGTGTTAACGGATTCCGCTTCTGCAGAATCCGTTAAATCACATACTCACCTCCTGTCCCGCGGCTCTGTCCGCCTCCTCCGTCCGGCGGGAGCAGGGAAAGACTGGGGGAAAAAGTCCCCCAGTCTCTCCCTGTGTATGACTACGCTGACCGGCCGGTCATGTGACCGTCGGCGTCTGGCTCAATGGAGTCCTATGGACTCCATCGAGTGGATGCTCGCGGCTGCGCTCAGTACTGTCGCGAGTATCCATGATTTTAACGCGCAATGACAATGCAGGCAGAATTTTTAGGCTCCTGCATTGTAATCCTGCGTTAAAATGAGGGCGCAGTGTTTCCTCCATTGCGCCCGCATTTTAACGCGAAGAATGTAATAGAGCCCTGTGTGTCTGCTTCACGTGTCTGATGTGTCGTAGATACACGACAAAACACAAAGGGCCCTATTACATTCTTTGCGCATACGTTTGCGCCCGCGCAAAAACGCATTAACGCGAGGGGCAAAACCCTTTGCACGAAACGTCGTATTACAATGTCAGCGCAACAAACGCGCGTTAACATCTACCGCGGGTGAACCTGCGCCAGCTTACTGTATGCGCGCGTCCTATACTTAACATTGTGAGCGCAAATGCGTTTGTGCGCTGGTACGCGGATGGTATTACAATCTATGCGCAGTTTGTAACGCACAGCGTTTTGCGCGCATAATTTTAGCAACTCCTAAAAGCTGGTGTTAATGGCAAATTCTATCAACCTGCCGAACCCAAATACACCAGCCCAAAAAAAAAAACACGCAGCAAAGTATAGTTACACATTCTACACATACCCAAACCAATAAAATGGAGAAGATGTGCGTGTTTTTATTACTGCTGCAGCATATATACACAGATTGACTTTGACAGGTGTGAAATCTTAACGTGAGACAATTGTGGTTCTTAATTCTGATTGGATGAATCGCGTCAAAAAAACAGTCCGCACACGGATTTCTGCACGCAACGTTGCTGCGTACGCGTTTGTGCGGGTCCGTTTTACGCACGTTATTTTTTGACGGATGAAAAAATGCGCGAGGATTGTAATAGCAGCGTTGATTTACGTGCGTTAACGTTTAACGCTTCGCGCAAAAATTCATGCGTTGCGCGAACGTTTTTACGTGAAGAATGTAATAGGGCCCAAAAGTGGACTCAAACCCCTGATACACAATATGGTGTAACAGCCAATAGCAAAACACATACAATAAACAACCTCCCCCCCTGAAAGTTTCCACTCAGAGCCCAGGCGTGTCCGGCCGCTCCTCACCGGGAAGCTGCAGGAAGTCACAAGGATGGACACTTCCTTCGAGAAACGGCAACAATAGAGCGTCGTTTCATGAAGGAAACACAGGCGCTGCGTCACTCTATGGAGGGGGGGGGGTATATACATATAGCACAGCAGTAAGAGGGGGGGGGGGCAGAAAACACGTGTACAGCAGACCGAGAGGCTTCATGTGCGCACGGTGTGACGTGTTCATTTAGCGCGCAGGAGTTTGTGACATCAGACACAATAACTGCTGTATGGTAAAATAGTGCAACAACTTTATGCACACACAGCAAGACACACACACAGTAAGACACACACATCCATCACAACCACACCCAGAAATGCACATCCACCATATTCATACACAGAGATACACATCTATTGCATCCACACACAGATACACATCCATATAGAAATGCGCATGTACACACAGATACACATCCATACACAAATACACATATACACACACAACCATCGCAACCACACCCAGAAATACACATCCATACACAGATACACATACTCCATCACATCCATACACAGATACACATCCATCACATCCATACACAGATACACATACTCCATTACATCCATACTCAGATACACATCCATCACATCCACATACAGACACACATCCATTACATCCACACACAGATACACATCCATTACATCCATACAAGGAGACACACATCCATCACATCCACACACAGATACACATCCATTACATCCATACAAGGAGACACACATCCATCACACCCATACACAGATACACATCCATCACATCCATACACAGATACACATCCATTACATCCACACACAGATACACATCCATTACATCCACACACAGATACACATCCATTACATCCATACACAGATACACATCCATTACATCCATACACGGAGACACACATCCATCACATCCATACACAGATACACATCCATCACATCCACACACAGATACACATCCATTACATCCACACACAGATACACATCCATTACATCCATACACATCCATTACATCCATACACGGAGACACACATTCATCACATCCACACACAGATACACATCCATTACATCCATACACAGATACACATCCATCACATCCATACACAGATACACATCCATTACATCCATACACGGAGACACACATTCATCACATCCACATACAGACACACATCCATTACATCCATACACAGAGACACACATCCATCACATCCACACACAGATACACATCCATCACATCCATACACAGATACACATCCATACACATCCATCACATCCATACAAGGAGACACATATCCATCACATTCATACACAGAGGCTCACATCCATCACATCCACACACAGATACACATCCATACACAGATACACATCCATACAAGGAGACACGTATCCATCACATCCATACACAGAGGCTCACATCCATCACATCCACACACAGATACACATCCATACACAGATACACATCCATACACAGATACACATCCATACACAGATACACATCCATACAAGGAGACACACATACATACAAGGAGACACACATCCATCACATCCACATACAGGCGCACACAGCTGTGGCTGGGGAGGGTTACGGAGTCTGCGTCCTTGCAGATGCCATGATATAAACCCAGGCCATCACCTCTCACTCACTTGTTCTCGGGGAGGTCGATGACTGTGTGGAAGAGGGGGGGCACGATTTCGGGCAAGCTGTTCTCCCTCCTCTCCTTTCGGGCTGGGTGCGTGGCTGACAGGCTCATAGCCTGCGCTTCCTGCAGACTGACCAGCTTCATGGGCGAAGACCCGGACGGCAAAGTCATGCTCTTCACGATCACGCGACACTCTGCGGAGGGAAAACACGAGCCTGTGAGCAGACGGGGAGGACAAGAGGGACCAAGCGCGGGCGTTATGTCCACCCAGGAGACTATCCATGCATCACTCAGTCACTGGAATGACAAAACACATCTCTATGGTGAATCTACTGGGTGTAAATCCATTTCTTTAACCCCTGCTCTGCCAAGATAACGTTAACTCGATCTCTGCACCTGAAGGTGCTTTTGAAGATGGCGTTTCGTCAGTCTGGACGTGTTCTGGAGGAGCGCGTTTGCGCACGGACTCCAGAACATGTCGCTAACGTTGTATCGGATAAAGCAGCTGATTTATCATAACAAAGGGAACGCTGAATGAAATGCTCCGATCAGAAACGGGGAGCAGTGCCCGGATTGACCTGCAGAGGGAGCCCCTCCCTGTCAAACACTGCATACAGCCTGTAAATGCACCGCACTCATATTGCAATGCATTCTGACTCTAAGGTGTGTCCAGGTGTGTGTGTATAGGTATGTGTAGGCTTGTGTGTGTACACTGGTGTGAGTGTATGTGTGTGTAAGCTTGTGTGTTTAGGTTTGGGTATGTATGTTTGTGTAGGCGTGTGTGTATGTAAGCTTGTGTGTGTATACTAGTGTGAGTAGGCTTGTGTGTATGTGTGTAGGCGTATGTGTATGTTTAGGCTTGTGTGTGTATACTGGTGTGAGTAGGCTTGTGTATATGTGTGTAGGCTTATGTGTATGTTTAGGTTTGTGTGTATGTGTGTAGGCTTGTGTGTGTATACTGGTGTGAGTAGGCTTGTGTATTTGTGTGTAGGCTTATGTGTATGTTTAGGCTTGTGTGTGTGTAGGCTTGTGTGTGTATACTGGTGTGAGTAGGCTTGTGTATATGTGTGTAGGCTTATGTGTATGTTTAGGCTTGTGTGTGTGTGTGTAGGCTTATGTGTGTATACTGGTGTGAGTAGGCTTGTGTATATGTGTGTAGGCTTATGTGTATGTTTAGGCTTGTGTGTATGTGTGTAGGCTTGTGTGTGTATACTGGTGTGAGTAGGCTTGTGTATTTGTGTGTAGGCTTATGTGTATGTTTAGGCTTGTGTGTGTGTAGGCTTGTGTGTGTATACTGGTGTGAGTAGGCTTGTGTATATGTGTGTAGGCTTATGTGTATGTTTAGGCTTGTGTGTGTGTGTGTAGGCTTATGTGTGTATACTGGTGTGAGTAGGCTTGTGTATATGTGTGTAGGCTTATGTGTATGTTTAGGCTTGTGTGTATGTGTGTAGGCTTGTGTGTGTATACTGGTGTGAGTAGGCTTGTGTATTTGTGTGTAGGCTTATGTGTATGTTTAGGCTTGTGTGTGTGTAGGCTTGTGTGTGTATACTGGTGTGAGTAGGCTTGTGTATATGTGTGTAGGCTTATGTGTATGTTTAGGCTTGTGTGTATGTGTGTAGGCTTATGTGTGTATACTGGTGTGAGTAGGCTTGTGTGTATGTTTAGGCTTGTGTGTGTGTGTGTGGTGTGAGTAGGCTTGTGTATATGTGTGTAGGCTTATGTGTATGTGTGTGTGTATATATGTGTGTAGGCAGTTGTGAGTGTATTGTATGTGTGAGTAGTCGTGTGTGTAGGCTTGTGTGTTTTTTGTTGGTGAGAAGGTTAATTTCCCATAAACCTCCTGGTTTCTGCCGCTGATCTTGTGGAAAGTCGCTTGGTAGTGAAAGGGTCACGAACAAATCTGAGTCGATAAAGCATATAATACTTCTATAACTAGAGGGGGGGGCATTGGTCCCCCCCCTGTTCTTGGACACAAGTTGATGCTTTGTTGCACCCCCCCCCCCGGGAACACCACGAATTCTGGGCAGTCCCCTGCCCCTCCCACCCCCCCCCTACCCCTTCCAAATTTGGTTCCTCAGACGTCCTCTTGCAGACTCCACGACTGCTCTGAGCGAGCCACCCGGTGTGCTTTGTCGCTCCTCTGTGATGTTGTTGTTGTTGTTTTCTGTTGCAGTTTTCCATTCTCTGCTGTATATTCTCTGTGACGCGGCGGCCCTTTATTGATCCACCCGGCCCTTTATTGATCCACCCGGCCCTTTATTGATCCACGCGGCCCTTTATTGATCCACCCGGCCCTTTATTGATCCACGCGGCCCTTTATTGATCCACGCGGCCCTTTATTGATCCACGCGGCCCTTTATTGATCCACCCGGCCCTTTATTGATCCACGCGGCCCTTTATTGATCCACGCGGCCCTTTATTGATCCACGCGGCCCTTTATTGATCCACCCGGCCCTTTATTGATCCACCCGGCCCTTTATTGATCCACGCGGCCCTTTATTGATCCACGCGGCCCTTTATTGATCCACCCGCCCTTTATTGATCCACCGGCCCTTTATTGATCCACGCGGCCCTTTATTGATCCACGCGGCCCTTTATTGATCCACCCGGCCCTTTATTGATCCACGCGGCCCTTTATTGATCCACGCGGCCCTTTATTGATCCACCCGGCCCTTTATTGATCCACGCGGCCCTTTATTGATCCACGCGGCCCTTTATTGATCCACGTGGCCCTTTATTGATCCACCCGGCCCTTTATTGATCCACGCGGCCCTTTATTGATCCACGCGGCCCTTATTGATCCACGCGGCCTTTATTGATCCATGCGCCCTTTATTGATCCATAGCGGCCCTTTATTGATCCACGCGGCCTTTTATTGATCCACACGGCCCTTTATTGATCCACACGGCCCTTTATTGATCACGCGGCCCTTTATTGATCCACGCGGCCCTTTATTGATCCACACGGCCCTTTATTGATCCACGCGGCCCTTTATTGATCCACGCGGCCCTTTATTGATCCATGCGCCCTTTATTGATCCATAGCGGCCCTTTATTGATCCATAGCGGCCCTTTATTGATCCACGCGGCCTTTTATTGATCCACACGGCCCTTTATTGATCCACGCACCCTTTATTGATCCATAGCGGCCCTTTATTGATCCATAGCGGCCCTTTATTGATCCACGCGGCCTTTTATTGATCCACACGGCCCTTTATTGATCCACGCGGCCCTTTATTGATCCATAGCGGCCCTTTATTGATCCACACTGTCTGTTTTGCCGCTGACGTTGATCCATAATAAAAATCAAGCCCAGTAAATAAAGCCAGGGGGGGGGGGGTGTCGTTGGAAGGTTTAACCCTGTTCTCTCCTGCAGCTCATGGCAGCAGACCTTGACCCGCCTGAAATTTTGGAACTACATCTCCCATGATGCTCAGGCGCTCTTCGGTTTGGCTTGGCATCATGGGAGCTGCAGTGGCCAGCTCTCTGGAGGGCGGTGGTTGCCGGCCCCTGATGTAATGGTTGGCATCGTTAGCTTTACCCAGGCTTTATCGAATTCCCAAAAACAACAGATCTGTCGATTACGTCTTTCCTCGCGGAGGAATGAGAGGTCTGTTTGGCGCTCTCCATGGCGACGCCGGCAAACACGGCTTCAGATGTTTACATAGGCACCGGTTCAGGGTCGCCAGACTTGGTCCTTGGGGGCAATCAAAGCAATCCCCCCCCCCCAAGCGAGGAGGCACGGAACCAGAGGACAGATGACGTTCTGGCAGGGAGCGGAACTTTCCAGGCCGATAGGGCAAAGAACAACAGCACCGCAGCATCATTACAGGAAAACACAAGGTCATCCCAAGGGCGAGATCTCAAGGTGGAGGACGGGCCGGAGAGCCGGGGAGGAGCAGGATCTACACTGTATGGAGGACACAGGCTTAAACGTACAAAGTGACAGATCTCAAACACAGTGCAGTGCATCGTGGGAAAATGATGCAGGTGACGCAAGCAATGTGTCCAAACCGTGCGCCTCCTGAGCCACGGGGCGGCTGTATCCCCCGCCAGCACGGGCCAGAAGGGGTTAATCAATAAGCGTCGAACTTGCCATCGCATTGCACTGAACGGAAATCTCCAAATATTGGCGAACTGACCGCGAAATACGGTGCAGCTCATCGATCCTCGGTGGCAGCGAAGCTGTCCGTAGAGAAGTAAGGGTTAATCTAATCGTCTTCTTTTCAGGTTTTTTTAACCCCTTCACTGCTGAGCCATTTAACGTCTTAAAAAAACACATTTTTCTTTTATTTTATTATTATTTTTTTTCTTTACTTTAAACATGGTCATGTTTGGTATCATTGGAATGATACCCCTATCTTTCCTTAGGAGTCAATGAGGACGTTCCCCACACGTCCTCAGCAGTGAAAGGGTTAAATAGCATTTTTTTTCTGTAACAGACCTTTTTATTACCTTTTATGTTAATTCGAGGCATTTTCGTCCAGTGTTTCTTTTTTTTTTAAGCTTAAAACTTTAAAAGTTTCATTCGTGTTTTTTTTTTTTTTTTTTACCCCGTTCGTTTTTTCCCGGCGGCTGGTCGGTGGTCTGTTCGTCGGCGTCTCGGCTTTATCCGGATGCGTTTGGCTTTTTTTCAGCGGTTTTGCGGCGGATGATCGGCTTTTTTCAGACGCGAGCTGTGTTGTTCGGTGGTTTTGCGGCGGATTTTTAAATGCGTTCGGCGGATTTTCCCTGCACATCGAGGACTGAATTCACCGCAGGGACGGGGAATTTAGTTCCCCCAAATGCGAGGAATGAGAGCGCACTGAAATGTTGGTGACATTTCGGTGCTCTCTGAACAACCCCTTTTGTGTTTCACAGCTGATCTTTGGCTTCCTATATCTAATCTCTGTAACCTGATATCGATCCAAAGCAGAATCTCACCGCCCTCTACTGTGAACCAGAAAGTTAAGCGGCAGGAGGCTGAGTCTGCAGTATGGAGGAGGCTGCGGAATATACAGGAATAGCTCCTTGTAGGTAGAGAATTAAAGTAAATGGTTTCAGTTGCTAAAATGCTTCTTTTACCAGACTGGATTCATTAAGCTGTGCTTTTAAAACTGTTAGAGTGACTGCTTTATACCCACACGGTTAACATAACCCGAGAGAGAGGCTATGGAGAGCGTCCGCCAGATCCTTACCGTCTCTTGGAAATGGTTTTGGTGAAGATTGTGGATTGTTGTTGAAGATTTGGTCCACATGGTTTAGGATGAACTCGAGGACCACCTGTTGGACTCGCACCTCCAGAAATGCTGCGTCCCCGTTACATCCTGCATCTTCTATTTCTTTGGACCTTGAAATCAAGGAAAAAGGACAGTTATGGAAAATGATAAACAAATATCTCATTCTCTCAACTTCTTTCTCTTAGAAGTCCAAAAAATTATAGAGTCTCCTCCATATATTCAGGGTGTGCGGGTGTCTTTTTAGGGGTTCCTCCATACATTCAGGGTGTGTGGGTGTCTTTTTAGGGGTTCCTCCATATATTCAGGGTGTGTGGGTGTCTTTTTAGGGGTTCCTCCATATATTCAGGGTGTGTGGGTGTCTTTTTAGGGGTTCCTCCATATATTCAGGGTGTGTGGGTGTGTTTTTTAGCGCTCCTCCATATATTCAGGGTGTGTGGGTGTCTTTTTAGGGGCTCCTCCATATATTCAGGGTGTGTGGGTGTCTTTTTTAGGGGCTCCTCCATATATTCAGAGTGTGTGGTGTAGTTTTAGGGGCTCCTCCATATATTCAGGGTGTGCGGGTGTCTTTTTAGGGGCTCCTCCATATATTCAGGGTGTGTGGTGTAGTTTTAGGGGCTCCTCCATATATTCAGGGTGTGCGGGTGTCTTTTTATGGGCTCCTCCATATATTCAGGGTGTGTGGGTGTCTTTTTAGGGGCTCCTCCATATATTCAGAGTGTGCGGGTGTCCTTTTATGGGCTCCTCCATATATTCAGGGTGTGTGGGTGTCTTTTTAGGGGTTCCTCCATATATTCAGGGTGTGCGGGTGTCTTTTTAGGGGCTCCTCCATATATTCAGGGTGTGTGGGTGTATTTTTAGGGGCTCCTCCATATATTCAGAGTGTGCGGGTGTCCTTTTATGGGCTCCTCCATATATTGAGGGTGTGCGGGTGTCTTTTTAGGGGTTCCTCCATATATTCAGGGTGTGCGGGTGTCTTTTTAGGGGCTCCTCCATATATTCAGGGTGTGTGGGTGTCTTTTAGGGGCTCCTCCACATATTCAGGGTGTGCGGGTGTCTTTTTAGGGGCTCCTTCATATATTCAGGGTGTGCGGGTGTCTTTTTAGGCTAGGGTCAGACTAGCGCACTTTAAACGTGCGTTCTGGCGCACTTAATTACGGCCGCACTAGCAGCAAATGACGGGCAATGACGGACAATATACGAAGTACGGTCGCACGAAAGTCCGGCCGCGCAACGCAAGTGGCAAACGAACGCATTTTGTCGAGAACGTCAAACCGCTAGTACGGTCGTACAGAGTGCGCTGCGGCCGCATAGCGCGTGTGTGCGTGAATTGGAGATGTCAGACGCTGCTAATGTCCGGCCAACATAACGTCCAGATGCAAAAAGTGTTTTATTGATGATCCGTACAAAATCACGAACGCAAATGCGCATCGTATGACCGCTATCGCGTACTCCGTGAAAAAATGCGTCCATTCGTTCGAACGCACTTTTTCACAGACAACGCGAAAATGCGTTCGTCTGACCCTAGCCTTAGGGGCTCCTCCATATATTCAGGGTGTGCGGGTGTCTTTTTAGGAGCTCCTCCATATATTCAGGGTGTGTGAGTGTCTTTTAAGCGGCTCCTCTATAAATTCGGGGTGTGCGGGTGTGTTTTTAGGGGCTCCTCCATATATACAGGGTGTGTGGGTGGCTTTTTAGGGGCTCCTCCATATATACAGGGTGTGTGGGTATCTTTTAGGGGTTCCTCCATATATTCAGGGTGTGTGAGTGTCTTTTAAGCGGCTCCTCTATATATTCGGGGTGTGCGGGTGTCTTTTTAGGGGCTCCTCCATATATTCAGGGTGTGTGGGTGTCTTTTTAGGGGTTCCTCCATATATTCAGGGTGTGCAGGTGTCTTTTTAGGGGTTCCTCCATATATTCAGGGTGTGTGGGTGTCTTTTTAGGGGCTCCTCCATATATTCAGGGTGTGTGGTGTCTTTTTAGGGGCTCCTCCATATATTCAGGGTGTGTGGGTGTCTTTTTAGGGGCTCCTCCATATATTCAGGGTGTGTGGGTGTCTTTTTAGGGGTTCCTCCATTATTCAGGGTGTGTGAGTGTCTTTCTAGGGGTCTCCTCCATATATTCAGGGTGTGCGGGTGTCTTTTTAGGGGCTCCTCCATATATTCAGGGTGTGTGAGTGTCTTTTAAGCGGCTCTCTATATATTCGGGGTGTGCGGGGTGTTTTTAAGGGCTCCTCCATATATTCAGGGTGTGTGGGTGTCTTTTTAGGGGCTCCTCCATATATTCAGGGTGTGTGGGTGTCTTTTTAGGGGCTCCTCCATATATTCGGGGTGTGTGAGTGTCTTTTAAGCGGCTCCTCTATATATTCGGGGTGGGTGGGTATCTTTTTAGGGGCTCCTCCATATATTCATGGTGTGCGGGTGTCTTTTTAGGGGCTCCTCCATATATTCAGGGTGTGCGGGTGTCTTTTTAGGGGCTCCTCCATATATTCAGGGTGTGTGGGTGTGTTTTTAGGGGCTCCTCTATATATTCAGGGTGTGCGTGTGTCTTTTTAGGGGCTCCTCCATATATTCAGGGTGTGTGAGTGTCTTTTAAGCGGCTCCTCTATATATTCGGGGTGTGCGGGTGTCTTTTTAGGGGCTCCTCCATATATTCAGGGTGTGCGGGTGTCTTTTTAGGGGCTCCTCCATATATTCAGGGTGTGTGGGTGTCTTTTTAGGGGCTCCTCCATATATTCAGGGTGTGTGGGTATCTTTTTAGGGGCTCCTCCATATATTCAGGTGTGTGGGTATCTTTTTAGGGGTTCCTCCATATATTCAGGGTGTGTGAGTGTCTTTCTAGGGGTCTCCTCCATATATTCAGGGTGTGCGGGTGTCTTTTTAGGGGCTCCTCCATATATTCAGGGTGTGTGAGTGTCTTTTAAGCGGCTCCTCTATATATTCGGGGTGTGCGGGTGTCTTTTTAGGGGCTCCTCCATATATTCAGGGTGTGTGGGTGTCTTTTTAGGGGCTCCTCCATATATTCAGGGTGTGTGGGTGTCTTTTTAGGGGCTCCTCCATATATTCGGGGTGTGTGAGTGTCTTTTAAGCGGCTCCTCTATATATTCGGGGTGGGTGGGTATCTTTTTAGGGGCTCCTCCATATATACAGGGTGTGCGGGTGTCTTTTTAGGGGCTCCTCCATATATACAGGGTGTGCGGGTGTCTTTTTCGGGGCTCCTCCATATATTCAGGGTGTGCGTGTGTCTTTTTAGGGGCTCCTCCATATATTCAGGGTGTGTGAGTGTCTTTTAAGCGGCTCCTCTATATATTCGGGGTGTGCGGGTGTCTTTTTAGGGGCTCCTCCATATATTCAGGGTGTGCGGGTGTCTTTTTAGGGGCTCCTCCATATATTCAGGGTGTGTGGGTGTCTTTTTAGGGGCTCCTCCATATATTCAGGGTGTGTGGGTGTCTTTTTAGGGGCTCCTCCATATATTCAGGGTGTGCGGGTGTCTTTTTAGGGGCTCCTCCATATATTCAGGGTGTGTGAGTGTCTTTTAAGCGGCTCCTCTATATATTCGGGGTGGGTGGGAGGATTTTCAGGTGATGATATCCATAGACCTCCCGTAAAGAATGCTGGATAACTTCAGCTTAAACACAGTAGAAAGCACATGACCGCTGACCTGCGATGACAGTTCCCTAAATAGTGAATCCCCGTAGTTTTGCGATGTTTGTTCCTTCAATTGAAGAGCGGGTTAGTAAATGAAAGTTGATTCGGCCTCTGCACAAATGTGAACAAGGAAAGGTTGGTAAGTATGAAGTGGTGGCAGGACGCGGCCCGGGGCCCTGTCGTCACCTTTTGTGCCACTGTGTCGAATGCCGGGAGAGTCACTGACCTGAGGAGGTTAGGTGCCCAGACGAGAGCCAGGTTGCGGATGTGCATGTTGGTCATGGCGCTGTGTGAGGCGATGTGCGTCAGGTGTTTGCTCAGGTATTCCAGAGTCCTGCAAGACAGAACAGAGAGAAACAGAGCTTCTATTAGGATATACAATGCCCAGAAACTATCAGGGTTATTCAAAGAGATCCGAATGGCTGCCAAAAGGGAACCGAACGCTGACAATCAGTGTTCGGTTACCTTTCTTGGCCATTTGGCTATTCAGAGAGCAGGCAAATCGCCAAATCCTGGCGAATTGCCTGCACATACGGTGCCTGTTCGGTGCCTGTTCGAGGGCAGTGAAATCCCCATAGAGAAGCAATGCTTCGTCTATTCAGAGAACACAAACCAGCAGTGAAAAGTTCCCCTAATGCCCTGCCATTCGGTGGTTTAATTCGGCAGGTTTATTCAGGAGAATCCCATAGACTTCAATGTTAAAAATATTCCCGTTTTAATCCAATATCTAATAAAACGTTCATTATAAAATTCTGCAGTAAAGAGTCTCTTTATTTATTGATTTTTTTAGGATATTTTAAGCATTTTTTGGGATTTTTTGTTACATAGTTTTTTTTAACTTTACTTATTTTTCCTGTAACAGCCCTCTTTATTATCATTCATTGGATTTTATATGTAAATTTCAGACATTTTCGCTCAGTAGTTTCTTTGCAAACAGCGTTTCACTTTTCAAACATTTAAGCAAACAGTTTTTTTAATTTATTCACTCCAATCGTCTGCGGTGTCGGCTTTTTCCGGCGGCTGCGCTGCGTGTGATCGGCTCCTGCTCGGGTTTTTACAGTGTATTCGGTGGGTTAATCTAGATGTTTTTGCGGGTTTCGGTGTGCCTTCGCCTTCGTTTTGCGGTGAGGTTTCGGCGACTTTTCCCCTTCAAATCGGGGACCCTGTGGTGCTTGCTGAATACACCGCAGGGTCGCCGAAATGGGATCGCCAAATCAAACCGAATTGAAGAGAACGAAAAGTCACCGAACGTGCAGTGACTTTTCGATTCTCTTTGAATTACCCTTTAAAAAGGTACTACCCAGATACTGATCATACATTGCTCTACAGCAGGGGTCAGCAACCTTGGCTCCCTGATGTTTTGGGTAATACATTTTCGAAGTGGCTCAGTCAGCCTAATGGGTGACTGAGCATCGTGGGAGATGTAGTTCCAAAAACATCAGGGAGCCAAGGTTGCTGACCCCTGCTCTAGACTGTAAGCTCCTATGAGCAGGGCCCTCTACACCTCTTGTTTCCATCCTATGTCCTTTTATATCGTTTCCTTTGGTTATTGTAAAGCGCTGTTGGCGCTATATAAATGATGACAATAATAATAATAATGCCCGGACACTGCCCATAAAATGCTCATACACTGCAAATATGCTGCCCAGATACTGCTCATACACTGCCCAGACGCTGCTCAGATGCTGCCCAGATACTGCTCATACACTGCACAGACGCTGCTCAGACGCTGACCAGACACTGCTCAGATGCTGCCAAGACGCTGCTCAGATGCTGCCCAGACGCTGCTCAGATGCTGCCCAGATACTGCTCAAACGCTGCTCAGATACTGCCCAGATGCTGCTCAGATACTGCTCAAACGCTGCTCAGATACTGCTCAGACGCTGCTCAAATACAGCTCGGGATACTGCCCAGACGCTGCTCAGATACTGCTCAGACGCTGCTCAGATTACTGCTCAGACGCTGCTCAGATTCTGCTCAGATTCTGCTCAGATACTGCTCAGACGCTGCTCAGACACTGCTCAAATGTTGCTCAGATACTGCTCAAATGCTGCTCAGATACTGCCCAGATGCTGCTCAGATACTGCTCAAGCGCTGCTCAGATACTGCTCAGATACTGCCCAGATGCTGCTCAGATACTGCTCAGATACTGCTCAGACGCTGCTCAGATACTGCCCAGACGCTGCTCAGATACTGCTCAAACGCTGCTCAGATACTGCTCAAACGCTGCTCAGATACTGCCCAGACGCTGCTCAGATACTGCTCAAACGCTGCTCAGATACTGCTCAAACGCTGCTCAGATACTGCTCAGACGCTGCTCAGATACTGCTTAGACGCTGCTCAAACACTGCTCAGACGCTGCTCAAATACAGCTCAGACGCTGCTCAAATACAGCTCAGACGCTGCTCAAATACTGCTCAGACGCTGCTCAAATACTGCTCAAACGCTGCTCGGGATACTGCCCAGATGCTGCTCAGATACTGCCCAGACGCTGCTCAGATACTGCCCAGATGCTGCTCAGATACTGCCCAAACGCTGCTCAGATACTGCCCAGACGCTGCTCAGATACTGCTCAAACGCTGCTCAGATGCTGCCCAGACGCTGCTCAGATACTGCTCAAACGCTGCTCAGACGCTGCTCAAACGCTGCTCAGATACTGCTCAGACGCTGCTCAGATACTGCTCAGACGCTGCTCAAATACAGCTCAGACGCTGCTCAAATACTGCTCAAACGCTGCTCGGGATACTGCTGAAATGCTGCTCAGATACTGCCCAGACGCTGCTTAGATACTGCACAGACGCTGCTCAGATACTGCCCAGACACTGCTCAGATACTGCCCAGACACTGCTCAGACGCTGCTCAGATACTGCTCAGACGCTGCTCAAACGCTGCTCAGATACTGCTCAGATACTGCACAGACGCTGCTCAGATACTGCCCAGACACTGCTCAGATACTGCCCAGACACTGCTCAGACGCTGCTCAGATACTGCTCAGACGCTGCTCAAACGCTGCTCAGATACTGCTCAAACGCTGCTCAGATGCTGCCCAGACGCTGCTCAGATACTGCTCAAACGCTGCTCAGACGCTGCTCAGATACTGCTCAAACGCTGCTCAGATAATGCTCAGACGCCGCTCAGATACTGCTCAGACGCTGCTCAAATACAGCTCAGACGCTGCTCAAATACAGCTCAGACGCTGCTCAAATACTGCTCAAACGCTGCTCGGGATACTGCCCAGACGCTGCTCAGATACTGCTCAGACGCTGCTCAGATACTGCTCAGACGCTGCTCAGACACTGCTCAAATGTTGCTCAGATACTGCTCAAACGCTGCTCAGATACTGCTCAGACGCTGCTCAGATACTGCTCAGACGCTGCTCAGACACTGCTCAAATGTTGCTCAGATACTGCTCAAGCGCTGCTCAGATACTGCTCAGATACTGCCCAGATGCTGCTCAGATACTGCTCAGACGCTGCTCAGATACTGCTAAGACACTGCTCAGATACTGTTAAGACGCTGCTCAGACGCTGCCCAAACGCTGCTCAGATACTTCCCAGACGCTGCTCAGATACTGCTCAAACGCTGCTCAGATACTGCTAAGACGCTGCTCAGACGCTGCTCATACGCTGCTCAGATACTGCTGAAACGCTGCTCAGATACTGCCCAGACGCTGCTTAGATACTGCACAGACGCTGCTCAGATACTGCTCAGACGCTGCTCAGATACTGCCCAGACACTGCTCAGATACTGCCCAGACGGTGCTCAGACGGTGCTCAGATACTGCTCAGACGCTGCTCAGATACTGCTTAGACGCTGCTCAGATTTTGCTCAGATAATGCTCAGACGCTGTTTAGATGCTGCTCAGATGATGCTCAGACGGTCAGATGCTGCTCAGATGCTGCTCAGACGACCAGATACTGCTCAGATGCTGCTCAGACACTGCTCAGGCGCTGCTCAGGCGCTGCTCAGACGCTGCTCAGATGCTGCTCAGAAACTGCCCAGACGCTGCACAGATACTGCCAGGCGCTGCTCAGATACTGCTCAGACGCTGCCGGGGACATGGGAAGGGTGGCCGGTGAGATATTAGGTGGAACAATAATCTCAACCTAAAATTGAGTATTTCTATATATAAAGGAGATGATGTACAGTTGTGTTCAAAATTATTCAACCCCCAATGCTGTGAAGGGTTTTAGGGAATTTAGTGTACATTTGAAATTGTATTCAGAATGAAATCCTACAAGGACTTTTTAAAGAACCATATGCAACTAAAATGACATCAATTGGTTTTGTAATACAGTAGTACATGTTTCTTTTGTGAATTCTTCATTGACACAATTATTCAACCCCTTAAAGACTACCACTCTGAAGAACAGAGGTTCATTCAAGTGTTTTCAATCAGGTATTGAAAACACCTGTGGATGTCACGGAGCAGCAATAAAGCATAATAAGCACCAATTAGGCAGCTTTAAAATGACTGTGATACTCAGCTCCTTCTAGACATTTACTGGTGTGGTTACAAACATGGTGAAGTCAAGAGAATGGTCCAGGAAGACAAGAGAAGAGGTGATTACTCTTCACAGGAAGGGCAATGGCTATAAGAAGATTGCAAAGATGTTAAACATACCAAGAGAGACCATAGGAAGCATCATTCGCAAATTCAAGGCAAAGGGCACCGTTGAAACGCTACCTGGTCATGGCAGAAAGAAGATGCTGACTTCGACTGCTGTGCGCTACCTGAAGCGTAGAGTGGAGAAAAGTCCCCGTGTGACTGCTGAGGAACTGAGAAAAGATTTGTCAGATGTGGGTACTGAAGTTTCAGCTCAGACAATACGGCGCACACTGCGTAATGAAGGCCTCCGTGCCAGAACTCCCAGGCGCACCCCATTGCTGTCTCCAAAGAATAAGAAGAGTCGTCTGCAGTATGCCAAAAGTCATGTGGACAAACCACAGAAGTTTTGGGATAGTGTTCTGTGGACTGATGAAACAAAATTAGAACTGTTTGGGCCCATGGATCAACGCTATGTTTGGAGGAGGAAGAACAAGGCCTATGAAGAAAAGAACACCTTGCCTACTGTGAAGCATGGCGGGGGGTCAATCATGCTTTGGGGCTGTTTTGCTTCTGCAGGTACAGGGAAGCTTCAGCGTGTGCAAGGTACCATGAATTCTCTTCAGTACCAGGAGATATTGATGACAATGTGATGCAGTCCGTCACAAACCTGAGGCTTGGGAGACGTTGGACCTTTCAACAGGACAATGATCCCAAGCATACCTCCAAGTCCACTAGAGCATGGTTGCAGATTATAGGCTGGAACATTTTGGAGTGGCCATCGCAGTCACCTGACTTAAATCCGATTGAGAACCTCTGGTGGGACTTAAAGAAAGCAGTTGCAGTGCGCAAGCCTAAGAATGTGACTGAACTGGAGGCTTTTGCCCATGACGAATAGGCGAAGATACCCGTAGATGGCTGCAAGACACTTGTGTCAAGCTATGCTTCACGTCTAAAAGCTGTTATAACTGTAAAAGGATGTTGTACTAAGTACTAAGATTGAATGTCACTTGGGGCTTGAATAAAACTGATAATGATGTGAGCACAGAAAAGACATTTGTGGTTATTTCATTATAAATGTTATGTTATATTTGTCTGACCTACACGTGCCTCTTTGATTTAATTGTAAGCAAGATGACTGAATGATCAAAATCAATGTCAAACTGGCCAAAACACTCAATTTCAGTGGGGGTTGAATAATTTTGAACACAACTGTATATATTTACACCAGAGCCCGACAAATCTCCGTCACACTTAGGAGCCAGAAAAGAAAACTTAGGAGCCAGAAAAGAAAATGTAGGAGCCAGGCATAATATTAGAGAATTTTTATAATATAAACAGATATCTTGGAGCCCAGAGGTCGAATTCTAGCAGCCCGTGGCTACCCGCTGGGCCATGGATTTGTCGAGCCCTGTTTTATACCCACTTTTATAATTTATAGGCTCCATTTTTTTAAGGATTCATAGATTTCCAGGTATCAGGCTTTCTGTTACACGCATTCCTGATAGTGAAGGCTTTGTGAGACGTGAGAGGGTTAACCTTTCTACTGGTTATGCATCGTGATACGTAATACAGAGACATGAAATATATATATGTTTATTATAGAAAGCAAAGTAACTCACCCAACAACCTTGTTCCGCGCCCCATGGAGCACGCTAAGCCGAACCCAGAAGTGTCACGTACGTACGGGGGGTTCAGCTTGGAGTATGGATGTTGTTCATACTGACGTGACTCACACAACGCCCGCACGGATGCGCCACCTCTGGGTTCGGCTTAGCGTGCTCCTAGGGACCGCGGAACAAGAGTGGAGGATGAGTTACTATCAGGGTTATTCAAACAGAGCCGGATTGGCCCAGAAAATGCACCGAGCAGTGAATTTCCCCTCCTTAATTTGTTTGTGTATTCATTAGGGATGCACCGATACCACTTTTTTAAGACCGAGTACGAGTACCGATACTTTTTAAAAGTACTCACCGATACCGAGTACCGATACTTTTATTTAATGTCATGCGACGCTTTCCAATAGGAACAGACCTCATATAAAAATTTATATGAGATTGACCGCAGCTCACATGGATTTGCCCCAGGTCTCTTGGATTTGCCCCCAGCTCACATGGGTTTGCCCCCAGCTCACATGGGTTTGTCCCCAGCTCACATGGGTTTGCCCCAGCTCACATGGATGTCCCCCAGGTCTCATGGATTTGCCCCCAGGTCTCATGGATTTGCCCCCAGCTCACATGGATTTGTCCCCCAGGTCTCATGGATTTGCCCCCAGTCTCATGGATTGCCCCCAGGTCTCATGGATTTGCCCCCAGGTCTCATGGATTTGCCCCCAGGTCTCATGGATTGCCCCCAGGTCTCAAGGATTTGCCCCCAGGTCTCATGGATTGGCCCCCAGGTCTCATGGATTTGCCCCCAGGTCTCATGGATTTGCCCCCAGCTCACATGGGTTTGCCCCAGCTCACATGGTTTGCCCCAGCTCACATGGATGTCCCCCAGGTCTCATGGATTTGCCCCCAGGTCTCATGGATTTGCCCCCAGGTCTCATGGATTGGCCCCCAGGTCTCATGGATTTGCCCCCAGGTCTCATGGATTTGCCCCCAGGTCTCATGGATTGGCCCCCAGGTCTCATGGATTTGCCCCCAGGTCTCATGGATTTGCCCCCAGGTCTCATGGATTGGCCCCCAGGTCTCATGGATTTGCCCCCAGGTCTCATGGATTTGCCCCCAGGTCTCATGGATTGGCCCCCAGGTCTCATGGATTTGCCCCCAGGTCTCATGGACTTGCCCCCAGGTCTCATGGATTGGCCCCCAGGTCTCATGGATTTGCCCCCAGGTCTCATGGATTTGCCCCCAGGTCTCATGGATTGGCCCCCAGGTCTCATGGATTTGCCCGCAGCTCTCATCGATTTACCCCCAGGTCTCATCGATTTACCCCCAGCTCGAACGCTGGGGAAGCTGGCCGTGTGCATGTAAAGCACGCGGCCAGCGTTCCCCTCCGGCGCGCCAAATACTCACCCTTCCTGAAGTTCCGGTCTCTGGGCAGTGATGCGGTCACGTGGCCGCCGGGCGCATCTGTGACGCTGCCTCCAGCCGAGAGGCAGCGTCACAGGAGCGCCCAGTGGCCGTGGGAACGCATCACTGCCCAGCGACCGGACCTTCAGGAAGGGTGAGTATTTGGCGCGCCGGAGGGGAACGCTGGCCGCGTGCTTTACATGCACACGGCCAGCTTCCCCAGCCCCGCGGATACCGGCAAGCCGGCCCAGCGCCGGCTTCCGGTATCGGCGGGATGTATCGGGCCGTTTGCACGAGTAACAAGTACTCGTGCAAACGGCAATATCGGCCCCGATACCGATACTAGTATCGGTATCGGTGCATCCCTAGTATTCATTAACAGGCTCATTCAAAGCGCACCAAATTGCCCACGAAATTGCACCAAAGAGTGAATTTCCCTGTACGGTGCAATTTCATATCCATGCGGCTATTGAGAGAGCAGGCAGTTTGCCAAATTGCCAGCAAAATACGGTGCCTGATCGAGGGCAGTGAAATCCCCCATAGAGAAGCAATGGTTAATCTATTCACAGACACCGAACAGCAGAGAAAAGTTGATGAATTTCGCTGCTGTTCAGTGTTTTCATTCGACAGGTTTATTCAGACGAATCCCATAGGTTTCAATGTTAAAAATATCTAATAAACCGTTTATTAGACATGTGCATTCGTTTTAGTACTAAAACGATTTAGTCAGAATTTTTGGATAATTTAGTTTTAGTATGACTCAAGAGAAACGAAACTGCTCAGTACAAAAAACGAAAGAAACTAAAATAAAATGCACTACATTTTAGTTTCAGTCCTTTTTGTGATATTACATTGATGAGTGAAGGAGACCAGCAATGAAGAGCGCAACATCGCAACATCTGAAGTTCTGCACCCTCCACATGCCAATGCAGTAGGATGTTCTATACAGAGAGGGGGCATTAATTAATGCAGGAGGATGTTCTATACATTATACAGAGAGGGGTCTTAATGCAGGAGGATGTTATATACATTTTACAGAGAAAGGTATAAATTGAGGAGGATGTTCTATACAGAGAGGGACATTAAATAATTCAGGAGGATGTTCTATATATTATACAGAGAGGGGTATTAATTAATGCAGGTGGATGTTGTATACATTATACAGAGAGGAGTATTAATTAATGCAGGAGGATGTTCTAAACATTATACAGAGAGGATCCTTTTTTTTCAGCCTTTTAAATCCAGTGGCTGTGAGCGCTGAGATCGGCTGCTTGTTACATTATCTCTCAGTACAATGTATCAGGCTCAGTTGTTACAGTAACTGACTGTAACAGTGGTCAGATTTTCAGTAAAACAAGGAAATAATATTGTTCTAACCTCTTATATATAAAAATATTATTTACTAGTTTTACTGAAACTCTGAGCGCTGTGATGAGCAGCAGTCAGTTACTGTAACAGCTTTGCCTGACACGGAGCAGTATTACAATGTTGGTGCTAACTTAACCAGAGCTGTTGTAAACTGAAAACCTCCATAGGCTATAATGGCTCTGGGAAGTTTACAACAGCTCTGGTTATGTTAGCACCAACTATGTAATATGGCCCACATTGTGCTGAGAGTGAGAGATAATGTAACAAGCAGCGATCTCAGCCCTCTGAGGAGCCACTACAATAGTAATTGTATCCATTGGTTTTCGGATGAATGAAATTAGTTTTCATACTAAAGAACTGAAAACGAATTTCTTTAGTAACTAAATAAATTGCATTTTAGGACTAATCCATTAGTTCAAAACGAAATTTTGTGCTGTGCACATGTCTAGCGTTTATTATTTTAATCTTCAGTAAAAAGTCTCTATGTATTTATTTTTAGGATTTTATGCCATTTTTCGGTGAAATTGTCCACGATTTTATTAAATGGCGTTTTGTTTTTTTTCTGCAACATGCCTTTTTATTATTATTCATAGAACCAGTATATATTATTTCCAGGCATTATCAAGGCAGTCAGTTTTTTTGTTTTGCAAACAGCTAATAAAAGTTGCATGTGTTATTTTATGTTTAACCCTGTCCGGCGGCTTGTCGGCGCTCTGGTCGATGGGTCGTTGTCTTTTTTCGGATGAGTTCGGCGGTTTTGCGGCTGATCGTTGGATGCATTTGGTGGGTTTTCAAATCAATTCAGCGGTTTTGCGGTTATACAAATGTCAGTATAGTAAAGGAACACACATTTATTCAGGCCGTAAGCTGCCGCTATGGCACAGCACATGTCACTTTAACGCAACGCATGCTTTCTGTTCCTCTGAAGACCCGCTCGCAGTTACCCATTTTTGGATCTCCTTAAAATACATAAAATATAAATAAAGCGCGCTTTGCCGCAGCGCGTCTGCACCGGCTCTCCGTAGCGTTAAGGCTCAGGCAGGCTGACATAAATCTCCATGGGTTTACAGTGAGGAGTAGCTGCACGCTGGATCGACGCGACTGTATATATTACTGCACTCACACGGGATGATGTCGGACACGTCTACAGGAATGCAGACACATCCAGCAGAGGTTACAATGTACACACATGCCTTATGTGCTATAGCGGGAAGTAATGCACGTAATCCAGGGGATCCATCCATTATTCTATATAAGGTACATTGTATCGGACTGCACTGTGCGCACGGCTGTCGTTTAATATCAGCACGGCTAATAATGGATTTTTTCTTTTTTCCTGGGGGAAGATAGTTCCAAACACAAAATAAGAAAATGAACCTTAAAAAATTACTGTTGTTTTTACACCTCAAAGTAGCAACCGAGAATGTCAAGCTCTGTGGGCATAATTTTCAATCTGCCCTGTTTGAGGGCACTTTGCACATGCTCAGTTCGCTCAGAAATCTGCCATTCACTCTTCTTAAACACCACGAGGCACAGACGTCCATGAACAGTAAAGGGATCTCTATTTCACATTGGCTCAACAGTGTTTTCAGCAGACAGTTGGTGACAAACTCTTTAAACTGACAAACTGACCCTGTGTTTTCAGACTTATCGGGGTGTCCTGACCCTGTGTTTTTAGGTTTATCGGGGTGTCCTGACCCTGTGTTTTCAGGCTTATCAGGATGTCCTGACCCTGTGTTTTCAAGTTTATCGGGGTGTCCTGACCCTGTGTTTTCAGACTTATCGGGGTGTCCTGACCTGCTTATCGGGGTGTCCTGACCCTGTGCTTTCAAGCTTATCGGGGTGTCCTGACCCTGTGTTTTCAGGTTTATCGGGGTATTCAGACCCTGTGTTTTCAGGTTTATCGGAGTGTCCTGACCCTGTGTTTTCAGGTTTATCGGCGTATCCAGACCCTGTGTTTTCAGGTTTATCGGAGTGTCCTGACTCTGTGTTTTCATGTTTATCGGGGTATCCTGGCCCTGTGCTTTCAGGCTTATCAGGGTGTCCTGACCCGGTGTTTTCAGGTTTATCGGGGTGTCCTGACCCTGTGTTTTCATGTTTATCTGGGTATCCTGGCCCTGTGCTTTCAGGCTTATCAGGGTGTCCTGACCCGGTGTTTTCAGGTTTATCGGGGTGTCCTGACCCTGTGTTTTCAGGTTTATCGGAGTGTCCTGACCCTGTGTTTTCAGGTTTATCGGGGTATCCAGACCCTGTGTTTTCAGGTTTATCGGAGTGTCCAGACCCTGTGTTTTCATGTTTATCGGGGTATCCTGGCCCTGTGCTTTCAGGCTTATCAGGGTGTCCTGACCCGGTGTTTTCAGGTTTATCGGGGTGTCCTGACCCTGTGTTTTCATGTTTATCTGGGTATCC
This sequence comes from Leptobrachium leishanense, assembly GCA_009667805.1. Lineage (NCBI taxonomy): Eukaryota > Metazoa > Chordata > Amphibia > Anura > Megophryidae > Leptobrachium > Leptobrachium leishanense. Next base: position 16,158,831 of record CM019064.1, read on the forward strand.
TGGCCCTGTGCTTTCAGGCTTATCAGGGTGTCCTGACCCGGTGTTTTCAGGTTTATCGGGGTGTCCTGACCCTGTGTTTTCAGGTTTATCGGGGTGTCCTGACCCTGTGTTTTCAGGTTTATCGGGGTGTCCTGACCCTGTGTTTTCAGGTTTATCGGGGTGTCCTCCTGACCCTGTGTTTTCAGGCTTATTGGTTCAAACAGGTGAATCAAAAGGATTCAGTGTAAAAATGTAAAATATTTAATAAAAAATTATTTAAAAGACCATTTATTTATTTCTTTTCATTTGCAGCAAAAACCCTTTATATTTTTAAAAATACTTTTTTTGACGACGTTCATTTTTTAAAATTATTTTTTTTTTTTTTTTTTTTTTTTAATTTTTTTTTTTTTTGTATTTAAAATTTTTATTTTAGAAGCATAACAGCTGCACAAAAACATAACAAACGGCCACGCAGGGCCGTGCAAAGTCAGGTACCAAAAAACGCATCAGAATGAGAGGGGGAGTAATAAGTGAAACAAGACAAATCAGGGGGGGGTACAGTCAGAAAAAATAAGAGGCAACAGAGTCCGACGTTAAGGCATCAGGATAGCCAAATAAGGCGAGGGAGGGGGAAAAAAAAAAAAAAAAAAAAAAAAAAAAAAAGGGGGGATCGTAAAGGACTGCCCAAGAAATTGTGGCATTCCTGGCACACCCTAACACCCCTGAGGGGGCCAGGGGCCATGAAAGAGGCCACAGGGCCGGGGGACCTGGGGCCAAGAGGACGGCCAGAGCCTAGGTTGCTGCCCTAACGGCTCACCCAGTGTACCACCCAATGTCCCATACATAAAAAAAAAAAAAAAAAGGGGGGGGGGGAAGGAGGGAGTCCCGATGCACGAGCGGACGAACATCAAGCCCCAGATGTCAACAGGTAGGTTAGCGTGTCCACTTGAAGGAATACCATCAATTAAGGGGGGGCGAAGGGGGGGGGGAGTCGAAGGCATCAGCAAAAAATCGTAAAACAGAAACGTCCTCCTAAGAGTCTAAAGTGCGTAGAAACAAATAACGGGGAGTATCAAAAACCACACAAAAGACTAAGATGGAGGGGTAGTCAGATCATCCAGGGTCTGACAGCAGTGGCGCGGGTTCTCGCGGCAATGTCTCAAGTCCCAGTTGAGAGAGCACCGCCTGTGCCTCCTCTAAAGTTGCCACTGAGTAGGACTTGCCTGCGTGGGACACGTTGAGAGACCCCGAGACGCCCCAGCGGTATCGAATACCGTGTCCACGAAGCCGAGCAGTAATATCTCGAAAACTCCGTCTGGCCGCCAGCGCCAGGAGTGACAAGTCCCGGTAAACAGTAATGCAGGCAGAGGCATACGTGACTTTAAACTCAGGGCTGACAGCTGTAAGGATCTGGGAGTGTATATGCACATCCCTCGTAACCAGAATCACGTCACGTGGAGCCTTCACCGGTGCAGTGGCTGCCTTCTTGACACGCATGGCTGAGGACACGACTGGTTCCAAGGAATTCCCAGTTGCAGGTAGGAGGTGAGCCACAAGACCTCGGAGATAGAGCAGGAGCTCTCCGGCGCCGACATCTTCCGGGATCCCCCGCAGGCGAAGATTCCGTCGCCTATGTCGGTTCTCCATAGCAAGCACCGCGGAGCTGAGACGTGAAACTTGCGTCTGGAGGTCAGTAACCTTGGCATCGGATAAAACCTGCGCCGCCGCCGTTTCCAGTGATTTATTATGTACATCAGCGATCCTGGATTGTAAGGCCTCTACTGCTGAACGTACCTCTTGCAGGTCGGTCCTCCAGAGGCCCCGGAAATCCTCCATGACCCTATGCAGGTCAGCAGCAGTGAGCGGCGGTACGCAGGGTTGCCCCCCAGCCATACCAACAGGCACATCGGCAGCAGGGTTCCCACAGGCCCCCTCTGAAGACTCCGAGGCCGTCGGTGCTCCACTGCGATGGTCACGGGCGTTCCCTGCACGTCCAACTCCCAGCGAGTCCCGGATGTCCGGGGTGCGAGAGCCCTCTGCCTCCTCCAGCTTTCGAGGTTTCTTCCCCATGTGCGCTGGAACGCAGCTCCCGGTCAGTAAGCAGGGCACCAAATCACGTGTAGGCCGCAAGATGGCCGCCACATGCAGCAAGCAGGGAGGAAGAGGCGCCAAAAACAGCTCCGGTCTCCGTTTTAGTAGTAACAGGATAGGTCTGGCAAGGTCCCGGGACAATCAGGAAGCAGTCCTAGGAGAGAGCGCCCGGATCAAACAAAGAAATCCGCCGTAATCCGATGGATTCCAGCGGCACTCCACAGAGCTCTTCAGAATGGCGACTGCTCTCCTCGGAACCCAGACACGCCCCCCTTAAAATTATTTTTAACTGACCTTTTTTTTAATTGATTTAGGCTAGGGTCAGAGTGGGGCAGTCGGAACGCGCGTGCAGGCGCACTAAATCACGGCGGCAGTAGCAGCACATAACGGCCAATGACGGCCAATATACGCAGTACGTGCGTACAAAAGTGCGCCGACACCACGCAACCAGCAAATGAACGCATTTTTATCAGAACGTGAAACCGCTGCTACTGACGTACAGAGTGCGCTGCGGCCGCATAGCAGCGTGTGTGCGTGATTAGGAGACGTCAGACGCTGCTAGTGTGCGGCCAACATAACGTTCAAACAGCCGGATTTCCCTAGACTTCTTTTCACCCCATCGTCATGAAATACGTCCAGAATTGCGCATCGTCTGACCACTTAAGCGTATTCCGTGAAAAAATGCGTGCGCACGCATCGACGTACATTTTGACGGTGGCTGCAGAAAATGCGCTCATCTGTCCCTAGCCTTAGCCTCCTATAGGAGACTTCCTATTTTATTATTTAAAGGACATTGATTCTTTTTTGCAAAAAAAATGTTTTATTGTTTTGTATTCTTATTAAAATACTTTTTTATTATTTTTTAAGAACAGAACGTTTTAT